>KV751384.1:56152-74722 GCA_001698575.1 Mola mola | reverse complement strand
CTTTTCCTTTAATTTACCTTTACTTTAATGTCTTCTATTTCCTTCTTGAAGGAAAGGTCATTACATTACAAGATGAGGGTACAAATATCAATGTTTAAGGAGCTTGGTGGGCCATAACGAATTCCTTCACTTTCCATAGTTTAGTTTTGCCAGTTCTTACGACGAATTGAATAAAAAACATTATTCTTGAGATGTTTTTCCTCGTAGTTGCAGGTTGTGTACCAAACGTTGAGCTGTAAATCCTTCATTTCAGTCTTCAGAATTCTTGTTTCTTTTCATCAAATACTCAACTTTAAGGTCCATTCTGCCACGGAGGACAAACAAAGGAGTCAAACGTCTTTATCTCAGACCAACCCAACATCAGCCAATTGTTATTTTTGATATTCATCTGACTGGTAGTTTTTCTCCCATTTCTTTCTTGTTTAAAAAGTATTGGGGACTCTTGATGACCTTGGACATATATACACAAAATAAGAGCTATTATGTATCTATATAAACATCTCCAACTGTAGGTTGGTTGATATGATTTCTTAATTCCTTTCCAATCAATGCAACTCTGTAAAATTGTCTGTAAATTTGTCTCTTTGATTGATTGAAACCGACCAAACTCCACGAGTCTGAGCTGACCTACAAACAGTCTAAATTGATGACGGTGTAAACTCTCCCTGCGCCTGGAAACATGTTGCCGCTCGCTCACTAACAGGCAGTAATGGATGATCAGCTGGCCTGACAGCTGCGCGGCTGCCGGCAGCTTTCACTTCGCAGCAGCGGGAAGCTCGTCAAGTCGCGTTTAGCGCACCGTGGGGAGCCCCTGTTGTTGCAGCAGTAACAACACACACCGCTCCGCTTTGCTTCCGCGTGACCTGAGCTGGGATGAGCGGTAACGCCAAAACTTTGCCGATCTGATGAACTCTCTTTTCTTATGTTATCGGGGTTCCTGCGCTTCCTCTGAATCAGATGAGATTAACTGGTCTTGAAGTTTGACTCTCTGTAGGTTGCTGTCATGACAGCAGTTAAACATCATTACCAGCATTTGTCTGTTGGAAAATATCCAGTGTTGATGGTTTTAAGTTGAAATTGACTGAATATCTTTTCATTAAAATGAAATAAGCTTAACCCACAACTACTTTAATCATTTTTCTGATATTTGATGCTATAAAAATGGGGTGAAATCTCGTGGCTGACAGCTGAGCTCTGCTCATGATCAGTTCCGCATTTCCTGGTTGCTGCTGCACAGACCCCACCTCCAAATGACCAGCAAATGGAGGAAGTGGCGGCCATCTTTACTTATTGTCATTGGTCCAATCCCTGGTGCGTTTTTTTTCTCCTGTCAGCACAAACTTCTTCAGATCTTCATCAGTCTTCTTCGCTGAGTTAATAAAACTTAACTCAGGCAAATGTGGCTCATCTGTTTCGCTCCTCGCCACCGCCGCCTGCATGTGACTCCCCTCGATGTCACTCCCAGGCGTTCCTTCCCGGCATTATGTCACCGCCAATTACGCCGAATGTGCCGTCACTGGCGGTGAGGGTGCCCCCGGGCCTGCCGCTCTGTCCCACCAACACCGAGCGCCTTAATGAAAGCTGAGCGGTCAGGGCGGCGGGGAGCAGGCTTCTGTCCGTCTTCTTCTTCAGTGGTGCCTCCACCCCCCCTTCCTCCCTTCACGGCTGGACTCTATTAATATCCTCTGTCAGAGTGTTAATGTTGCAGAGGTCCAGTGAAGTGACACGCGTGGCAGCGCGGCTGTAATTGCTAATCAGCGGACAGTTTTATCCCCCTCCGCCGCCTCCTACTCCTCACCCCCCCACCTCCCTCCCCTCTCTCCTCCTCGTGATCTCCCATCTCGCTCCCTCTCTCTCTCGCACCATCTCTCTGACCTTCTTGCTCTCTCTCTCCTTCTCGAGCCTAATGAATCGGGCTCAAATGAAGTGTGGGCGGGCGGGCGCTCGGCCTAAACGGCCAGTCAGCCGCAGCTGATGTGCGTAGGAGCAGAAGAAGAAGAAGAAGAAAAAAAGAGTCAGACAATTAAATAACTGCTGATTTCTCCTCTCGCTGCGGCTTTCAGCTCCGCTGCAAATGTCCGACGTTAAATTGTTGTTTTGTGCCGAGATGAACTCGTTTCATCCGTCGGCGCGCTCGTTATCTTCGCTCCGAAGCCTCTCGAGTCGAGTTCAACTCCGAGAGGTTGTAGAAATGCACAAATAGGTCTCAGCGACAGCCACTTTGCACCATAGATGGCCAAAAGTACGTGGACACCCTTGGCCTGTTGAACTTTTTCTGTTGTCTGAGGATGGAAATGTTAACGTTTGATCAGCAGAGTCCTTCCAGCTTTCAGGTTTGAGCCCAACGAGTCGACAGGACCCAAAAGCAGCCCTGTAAAGAAAGAGTCATCCTCAGGTGTGGAAGAATCCCCATCTGAACCCCATCCAGCAGCTCTGGGCTGTGGGGCCCTGATACAAGCAGCTGATACGATCCTGGAAGTCCAGTTAGAGAATGAGTGTGTACCGGATTGATTTGATTGGCCATCGTGTCTGGTTCAACTCCACTGGGTCACCGAAACCGGCATCAGCCGAGACACTTTGCACATCCTGTTATTTCTCTTCATCCATGTTTTATCTACTCAGATTATTTTTATTTCAGCTTCCTCAATGATTTTCACGCCTTTGACTGAAATACACACCCACTTCTGTGTCCTCTCAGATTGATTTTGTTTTCCCTCATTTTAAACAACCTCCGGATGCTTTTTGGCCAGTTTTTTGCTCTTTACCTGAATCAAATAGTCTAAAGTTAACCAGATCCATGTTTGATGTGTAAGTCGCCACAGAGCAAGCGCGTTCACGACACACGTTCAGCTGTCCACAGACTTTTGGCTAACAGTCTCATCTACTCCAGGTCTCAGCTTTACCAGGAAAATAAAATAATGTGTTTTTTTTCTTTTACATTTTCAGCGGATCAATATAATCGATAAGCTGCCGTCATCTTCCTGCAGCCGTAAGCCGCGTTTTTAACGAGCCGTTCTTCTCTGCAGGGCATGCTGCTGAAGAGAAGCGGCAAATCCCTCAACAAGGAGTGGAAGAAGAAGTACGTGACGCTGTGTGACAACGGGCTGCTCACCTACCACCCCAGCCTGCACGTAAGACACGCACACACACACACATTACTGCTCTTCTCTGATTGGCCATTATACTCCAGCCTACGCTGCTCTTCATCTGTGTGTGTGTGTGTGTGGTGCCACAAACTGCTCGGCCTCGACGGCTTGTGTATTAATTAGAAGTCGTCATCTGTTTGCCCACGTCGCCATTGATGATGTGAATATCAGCTGTAATGGCTCTGCTTAATTGCCCCGGTTCTCTGCCCTGTTGGCACAACATCCTGCTCCGACGCCGCTTTATTATCCCACACACACTGTGCTGGTGTCATTGCCTTCGACAGGTTTCTCTCACATGTTTTGCATCTGTGAACAGCATTAAATTAATAATTATAATGAGTTTCAATAACTCAATCACGTGTTTCATTCAGAGGAGAAAAGAAGTCTCGTTTGGACAGAAATTTAAATGGTCACAAATGAATTTCAGAGTCAAATTTCTGTTCACTGAAGGAGCCACGAGATCATTTTTCTGGATCCAATCAGGACAACATTTATTTCATTTAACAGACATTTAGATACCAAAATGATCGTTTTTGTGTTTTGTTTTTTTTTTGTTTTTTTGTTCTCTTCTTCTCCTATTCAGATATTGAAAAAACAACTAATTATGTTATTTCCATTTTATAATGTGGATTTGTTTTGGCCTAATGTATTTCTTATGTAACATGCTTTTTTTTTTTTTTTTTTAAGAGATTGTGACCCTGCACATTTTTTATGTGTATGTTTTTATATTTCAAAGAAAGATTTGCATCTCTGATGAACAGAAATATAAAGAAAAGATTTAGTAACATTTAGCTCTGAAACTACCTGTTAATGTGTAATCTGATGATTATTTTTTTATCAACAACTCCAGAGAACGTGAGGAACTAGTGAAAGTTTTGCTTGTTTTTATCCACAAATAGATGAAAATCCAAGAAAAGCAAAAATTAATTCTTCAGTTTTGATGCAGATAATCAAAATGTTGGCCAATCATTTTTGTCCATCGGCTGATTGACTCTAACGAAGCTCCTTAATTTCTGTGACCAACTGAAATGAGTGAAGGAAATGTCCATGTTTAAACCACAGCATCCTCAGTGAGTTGTTGGTTCGACTCCCTCGGTGGCAGCTCATGCCTGAGAAACCCCTCGCCACCACTGCACACGTCCATCACAAATTAGAGCAGCTGATGCATTAAATTAGCGCTAAAACGCATCACTTAACACATCAACACACACACACACACACAAACGTGTATGTATAAACACACACACGCGAACCCCCTGCAGCACCAAAAAGCCAGGTTTTTATCCAAGCGCCTTGCATCTGCAGCTCAGGCGTCAATTAGCGTGTTTGCGGAGGCTAATCGAATGAAACTCAATCAGCGCTGCTAATTGGCCGACTATGTGCAAAGAAATTACATTAATGCCGCTAATTAAGTGGATGGCAATAGATGCCACATAATTGGCGAGAAAGATTCCCCTCCAAAGTGAAGAAGGCCAAACAGTGTGAAGCGAGAGAGGAATTAATCGCCTCTCAGAAAGCTCGCGCTCAGATTCCGCCGTCCCGTAGCTCCGCCTGCTACAGGTGGAGGCTAACGCGCTGCTAAAGACTGTACGTACGGTTAAAAACAGGTCGGTCCTGCCTCTGAAGACACTGAAGACTGTAGTCTGTGTTTATTAATGAGTAATAAAATGGTAATATACACTTTACTGTCATCTGCATGTCTCATTGGATCAACTGTGAGGTTCTTGACAAGACAAAGGCTAAAAGCGACTCAGACGGGTTTAAAACGAGTAAAAATGTTTCACGATGGGCCCAGTAAAATAAAGAAGGCTGCTGTTGAGTCTTGACATCAGTATAATGACGGCTCATTTAATGTCAGCGTGAGCTCCTTTACGTGTGTACTAGCGTTAGCCTAGCTGCACCTGGTTTTACCATGATACAAACTCGTGTTCTAACTTCCTCGGAGATAAAAACTCCTCCTCCACTCTCTCCTTTGGCCATTTTTACTCCTCTGCCACGGCAATCATCTCCTTCATTCTTCTTCTTCTTCTCCTCCTTTATCTCCAGCCGTCTCGCTGTCCCGTCGATCGATCTCGCTGGCTATGGATTCACGTTTCCCTCGGTGTCAGCAGCACACAGCTCTCTGTTCGTCGTGCATTTGTCAAACTGACACACACACACACACACTCAAACAGATGTAAATAGTCCTGTCTTTGACACCCATGAAGTCTGTTTTCACACACACACTCACACACGCCGCCTGCCGTCGGTGTGTTTGGTCGATACACACATCCCTCCTGGACGTCGCTGCGTGCTGCGGACGATGATGAAAGCCCCCCGATGCAAATGGAGACTCAATTACCTCGGTCAATCTGTGCGTGCGTGGAGGGTTTACCCAGCGGGCCCCTGGCTCGAGGGCTCTCCGGTGGCTTGTTAAGACGCCGTCGAGAGCACTTGGCTTTGAATTGGCCTTTTGTCAGCCGAGCTGCCAGAAGGAGGCGTGGAAACACTGACTGTGCGCGCTCGTGGTTTGAGAGAGTTTGAGAGCTGGAAAGTGGGGATATTTTCTCCTGTTCCCGCTTTTTTCAATGGCCATGTGAGGCGTCATGAGTTAGCTTAAAGTTTTGTGTTCATTACTCCAGCATGGAATTCGGTCGCTAGGACCGATTAGCTTGATAAGGCTACACGGTGGCTTTGTTTCACCACTAGCTATGCTTGAAATGTGAAACACTTGTGTGTTTCTGACTCAGTAACTGTAAGAATACTGCATAAAAACAATTACGATTCTCCTTTAAGAGTGAAAAAAGATGTGATGTCAACAAGGATACTAACAACTATTGTATACAGATGTTTTTTTTAGTTTATATGGTGAAAACGTTGCAAGCAAAACACATTCTTTACTTTACACACATTTGTAGAGGTGCAACCAACAATTATTTTAATCATCAGTTAATCTGCTGATTTTTTTTTTTTCAATTAATCGATTAATCATTTATTCATTTACTTTGCTTGTTTACTCCAAAAATAGTTTAAAACCCTGAAGAATCTTCATTTACTGTCAGAAAAGACAAAGAAGAGCAGCAAATCCCAACATTTAAGAAGCTGCAACCAAAAAATGTTGAATAATTTTGCTTGAAACAAAACTGAAACTTCAGTTATCAAAAGATATGTTGATTGAATTTCTTTCAATCGACTAATTGATTAATGGTTGCAGCGCTACACATTTGAGCTCCTGTACTTGTGAAGTATTTATGTTCACCTAAAGCCACATCTCAACCCTCAAACAATGATATCGACAAGATGACAAAATATTCTCTGATATTCTCAAACGCCGCGCTAATGGAGGCACCATTTCTCCCAAAATTCTTTCCAAATACGTCCAGATTTGTCGTCGTCTTCCCGTCTAAACACTCCCGGTCCTCACAGAGATAGCAGCCCCGGCGGGCTACGTGAGCTTGTTTTCTCCTCGCCGCCTTCATGTTGAAGAGGAGGCCGGCCTCCCACAATGCCCTGCTCCTCTCGGGTCACTGCCCGACACTCCACCCTGCTCAGAAGGGAGGAGGGGGTGGATTAAACAAGCGCCTCTCGTCCCTCATTAACACTCCAACTCGTCTTTTCATTCAATCCTCTGATCCGCCCCTTTCGGAGCGGAGGAGAGGCATCCAGCGGCGGGCGGAGCCAATCAGAGGCGGCGTGGTCCGCCACTTCACTGCTGCTCGGAGGGATTAACTGCGGCTTTGTTTCCATTGTGGAATTTAGGGATTTGACTGTTTTGTTACGGAGTAATTCCTCCCCCAACACATAAAAACGCAGTCGACCGCAAACTCAGAACTTTATTCTAATGATCGTTTAATCAAAAACACAACACTGCAATAAATCATTTCAGTAATTAATGTAAAAGAGTCAAAAAATCAACGTGATTTCCCGCATCGTTTAGTTTTCACAGAATATCGTTGTTCTGATCTTCAAACTGTACAGAAAAGGATTCAGGCCACTTTGGAACAATTTGAGTTCTTGAGATGTTTTAGAAATTTTTTTTTTGTTTTTTTTTTTTTTTGTCTTACACAAAAGTCAGATAATGTGAGGCAAAAAATGTCGGAAATCTGAACAAATCATCAGAATTCTTAAAGGAAAAAATATGATTCTGAAAAAAAAACAGAATTCTGACATAAAATCCTCAGAATTCTAAGAAGAAATTTCAGGATTCCAGTCAGGATTCTTCAGAATTCTGGGATAAAAATCAGAATCATGGAATTTAATTAGGAATTCTGGTGTTTAAGTCACAATTGTGAGACACTTATACTGTATATAATCCTGAGAGAAATAAATTGAATTCTGGCTTTAAAGTCAGAATAGTGAGGAAAAAAGTGAGAATCTATGATTAAAGCCCCTAAAACATGACAAACTCTTATTGTTATATTTTAACGCTCAGTTTAAATGGAATAAATCCACATTGAACGAGTTGATGAACCTTTAAATTTAGTCTGCAGAATCACACAGAACCACTTTATGCTGAATCAGTAGCCTCCATGTTGGGATTCCTCTGAGGAATCAGGACACTAACAGACATGTTTCATCGCGGCGCAGCTGATTAAATTTCAGTTTCCCTCCTGTCTGTGTCTCCGGGCCCTCAGGACTACATGCAGAACGTCCACGGGAAGGAGATCGACCTCCTGAGGACCACTGTCAAGGTGCCGGGGAAGAGGCCGCCTCGCGCCGTCTCCACCTGCGCCGCCGCGCCGAGCCCCAAAACCAACGGCCTGACGAAGGACATGAGCGGCCTGCAGCTCGGACAGAATCCAGGTACCGAAACATTTGGTTCTGTCTGGAGTTCCTGCTCGTGACGCCTCCTCGTCCTATCGTCAATCAATACAAGTAAAAGGTTTAAATACATACAGGTTTAAATACAGAGTTCAGACTCAAAACTGTTCTTTCCAGCTGAAGGAAGACGTCGTAAAACGAAACGAGTGCTCCTGCCCGACGTGCATGCTTGAACGTGAAAGCAGATCTTATGAGGCGGCTCAATCACACACACACATACGCACACACACACGCAGGGATCCGGGAGGCCCGAGCTAATAGCATGAATATTCAGTGAGCTGTACCTCACGTACTAATTATCGTCATGAATATTAATGCAATCAGAGTCTGGGCTCCACTCAGCCAGCACCGAGAAATGAGCTGTAATGAGAGACGGAGGGAGGGGTGAGCCTCTCACCGACGCCACGCTTCGATGTAGGCCGCCATCTTGGAGGAAGCTGCCTTTCACGGCTCCTCTGGGCTTTTCATTTTAACGTTTTCTCAGTTTCCAAGAGATGTTTTTCCAAAAATGAGATGACGACTGCTGGAACTGAGAGACGAGAAGCTGATCAGACGAAACGCGATCAGAGAGATCAGATATCTCATCGAATCATCCCACTTCCTGTGTCAACAGGAAGTCACATTAAAAAGCTGCACTCATACATGTTTTTTGTAGAAAAGAGTGCTTGTACTTGACTCCTTTTCATCAAGAAATAGTTTTTTAGTTATTTAGTCATGAGTTTTTTACTATTGATGAAGAATAGAGCTGCAAGTTATTATGAATATTTCAATCTTCAATAAATCTGCTGATTATTTTCTCGATTATCGTTTACTCCATAAATTCCACCAACCAACAGTTAACAATTCAAAGACTCTTGAGTTACGGCCAGAAAAGATAAAGATAAAAGCAAATCCTGACATGCAAAGCTGGAACCAACAAATGTTTGAAAACAAGATTGAAACGATTATTTGATGATCAAATTAGTTGTCAATTAATCTTCTTTCAGTCGACGGATCCATTAATCGTTGCAGTTCTTCTGCAGACAGGACACGTTAGTACTTGAGCGTTAAACCCAACTTCCTATCCCAGGTTCGGTGACCAGCAGCTCGTCGGTGTCTCAGATGGCGAGCGGCGTCAGCTTGGTGTCGTTCAACAGCCGCGGCGGTCTGGAGGGGATGCACCAGCGCTCCTACTCAGTGTCCAGCGCCGATCAGTGGACCGACGCCACCGTCATCGCCAACTCCGGAGTCAGCACAGGTGGAAAAAAAAAGACCTTTTTGATCTTTCCTTCATGTTTTACGACTGACGGCTGAGAACTCTGTGCTGTAGTACAGAGGGCCCCACTGCGCAGCTCCACTGTGGGGCCCATCATTTGTCTCTCATTGATCCACTTGTTGGAACTGTTTGTCGAGCCAACGGCCCGAGTGTGTTTGCGTGTGAGAGTATCACCTTATTTAAGACCTGATAAACACACACAGCATGATGCAGAGACTGACAGCTGTCAGGCTGTTTGTGTGTGTGTGTAGATACAATGATGCCGAGTTTAAGGCACAAAACGTTACCTGGATTTGACTCACCACAAGGTGCAAACGCTTCTGCTTTATTGCTCAGAGTAATTAACACTTTTAATTACTCAGTCAATCCACAAAAAGGCCACAGATGGGAATCTGCAGTCAGTTCAAACAAGTTGTATTTTGTAGTATTACCATTATATCAATTATCATAAAGATGAAAATAATACCTACAAAAAGGCCACGTGCACTGAAATAATCCCCCCAAAGAAAAACATGTTTGCCACACGGACCCACAGTTTTTCCAACTGTGCGGCCTCATCTGACTCGTTTCCACCAACTGATCACCTGTGACTCCCATTTCCTGAGTGTTTTTTATATTATTTCAGGCTGTTTGTGTGTGTGTGTGTGTGTGTGTGTGTGTGTGTGTGTGTGTGTCTCCATGACGATGAGCTCGACTGACAGCTCTGTGCTCAGTGTTGTGCCCCCCCAGCCTTCCTCAAATAACGTTTAGAGCTGTGAAACGCTTTCATGGGCTCCCGGGGGCCCACACACGCGTTTCCTCAGGCTGTTGGCTGATAATGATGCCCAAATAAGTGTCTGGATGACGTGATGATCATAAAAGTCTGATACGTCACTGAGACTTTTATATTTATTCCCATTTTGTCTGTGTTTGACATCTGGACAAGGTCATCAAAAAGTGCATTTTTTCCTCATGAAAATCACTTTTTTGGCCTCATTAACGTTCATGTTTTTTTTTTTTAAGTATTGTGACACACATCATGTCTCCAAAAAGTGAGTCTTCTACGTAGTTCTAAGAAACAAATCCTGACGGCTCATAGGGGCGGGGCTTAACACTGCAGAAACATTTCCATTGTCATGCACCAACTTGTACAAGTAGCTCCGCCTCTTCAACCTGGGAATCCGTGTCTGATTCAAACATGTACGAGTGAATTCCTCGGACGTTAGAACTCACCACTGTGCAGCTCACAGTAGACTAGTTTAAAAGTCAAGTCAGCTCTGGCTGCAGGCGAGGGGCGGGGCTAAAGCAGCATGTTCAAAGATGCCAACGACCCAGAGGAGACAAAGGTGTACAATTATATCCAAGTCATTTTAAGGAAAAAAGGAAAAAAATTCATTAAAAATGTAGTTATTTTTTGTTTTTAAAATATACAACAATGTAATGAAACTAATGATAACCAGCCAAGTTAATATCAGATCTGTTATCACAGAGTCGTTTTGTAAAAACAGTTCCGAACGGTTGGGAACAAACTGTATTGGATTGAAACTGTAAGCGAGAACCAATAATCCCCGTTAGATAAGGTCAGAACTTCCTGTTTGCCGTCAGTCACCTGAGCGCGGCAGCGGGAACACCGGGAGAGATGGTCAGACGTGGCGGTGGAGCGAGGGCTGTTAATCCATGGTGGTTAATTGCACTCTCGGGGACGGCGTCTTGTCAGCAGAGATAAGTTGTCACATTTTCCACTTGAGCTGAGACTAAACGATTGTAAAATAAGTTATGGCCGTCCTTGAGGCTGTCTGCCGTCGTGCGGATGCGGCGGGCGGCGAGCGCCTGTGTGCATATGTGTGTGTTGTGCACATGCGTTTCCATATTGACACACGCACACACACGTTGGCGGCGGCGGTGCCGCACCGTGATATTGATGGGAGCTGAATGTTATTTTATTCTGCCGCTGGTCACGGCTGTCAGCAGAGAGAGAGAGAGGCCTGAGTCCCTCTGCCGTGAACCTCGCTCACCCTCAGGTTCCCACTGCAGACCTGACGAGTCTTTAGATCAGATCCAGAGTTATTGTTTTCACCGAATTTTCATTTACCGATTCCATACTCCCATCAGGTAGAAATCAGGAGATCAATACAAAATTATCTCATTACTGTATTCTGGGAAAATAAGGTTTAATATCGGGAGATCTCAACAAAAGTATCTCATTATATAGCAAAAACAAAAAAGTTTAACTCGTAATCACAGGACGAATGAGGAAATAATATATTTGACCCATGGCCATAAAGGGCTTCCAAATATCTGTAAGCATACATACTTCTGACATACATTCAGATTCTTTTAAATTGACATATTCCCAAATGTTTGCAGGTTTATTTAATTCCATGTATTTCGAAATGTGTATATATACTTTAAAACTCTGCATTATCATAAGATGTTTTGGATATTTTAAAGCTTTTTACCGTATAAATTAAACATATAGCAGCGAAGAAATGAGTCATGTGATCGGTCATGTGATCATTCCGTGATCGTGTTTTGTTCCAGAGATTCACAGACTCGTTTGTTCGATTTTGCAGATACGGGCCTCGGAGACTCGGTGTGCTCCAGTCCCAGCATCTCCAGCACCACCACTCCCAAGATGGAGCCGCCGCCGTCGCCGCACGCCAACCGCAAGAAGCACCGACGGAAGAAGAGCACCAGCAACTTCAAAGCGGACGGCCTCTCTGGTACTGCGGAAGGTAACGCCATCTCCCCTCCCCTCGCCTCACACTTTCCCCCCCCCGGTCCCACGGCTCAAACAGTCCCAAACTGTGGCCCGGGGTCGGGAAACGCAGTCATGTGGTGGTGCGAGACTCCCGACCTCTGCAGCGAGGGACGGATCGCTTCATCCTCTCATTCTGTCAGCCCCTCATCCCTTCATCCCGTCTCCGCCCTCAGCATAGATCCGTTTGTAACATAACGCTCCGTTCATTCGGGGTTCGGACGGATTCCATCTGGAAATGATAGCAGAGTGTGTTTTACCGCGAGCTGCGCAGATCTGGTGGTTGCTCAGGGATTCGAACCGCTAACCTGGAGGAAAGAGCAAAAGTCCTCCGGAACGTCTCTGGTTGGCTGGAACAAGGTGTCGTTCACCGATGGCCCAACATAAGGAGAACCAGTCCTGAAGCCCGGTGGGGGCGGGGCTTATTGTCGTAGACGGAGGGCTTCTCAGTGTCAGTTATGGTGCAGATGGTTATTTCAGACATCAGTGTCAGCCCAGAAGGTATCGCTGCATCCTCAGGAAGAACCCAGTCGCCATTAAAGGGCCAGTCCACACATTATCCAGTCAGGTAGATATGAGAGGGAAGCTGGTGTGTTTGGAGGTTTGAGTTTGTCTCCGTTCTGTTTGTTCCCTCATGACAAATACACTCCGGCTAACACACACACACACGCTCTGTACGGCTGGCTGAACAGATGTGGCGCGGCAGCAGATGTGTAATGTTCGTCCCTCCATCACAGCGGCATCACACTGGCGCTCTCTCTCTCTCTCCTCTCTTTGTTCTCGTCCCTCCATCCCCCATCATTTTGATCATTTTCTTCTTTTCTTTCCCTTGTCTTTTCTTTCATTTTCTTTCATTCTTGAATCCTTCCTCTTTTTTTCTTTCTCCCCTCTCTCTTCTCTCCCTCCATTTCTTCTTCTCTGGCCATCCTCCATTTCCTCCCCATCCCTGCGTTTTCTGTCCTCCTATTAAACTCATGTCTCACTTGTTGTCTTTCTTTTATCTGGCCTTTATTTTCTCCCCCTCGTCCTCTGTCTCCCCGTCCCTCTCCGCCTCACCTCCCTATTACTCAGCCAGAGAGGCTTAAGTGAAATATTATAAATAATCCAGCGTAGTGAAATCTTTTATCAGCTGTGTCACTTTCATTATTCACCAAGCGATTAGTAACAGTCTTCCCAATTTAGCCATTAAGCACTGAGCGCGCTCAGTGAAGTATCTCGGCGTCGGCACGAGGCTCGGGGTAATTCATGGGGGGGACCGAGCTCCCCCAGGTTGGGACCGCACCAGTCAAAGTCAGCTCGTCTCGTTCCTACGACAATGGTTTGTTTGAATATTCAGTGTCCCAGAGGATGATTGGCCATGTTCTCAGCCATCCAGCCTGGTCTCGGTGTTGTGTCTCCTTGGGTTCGGACGTCATACGTGTGTTTTTCTGTCCCGTTCCTGAACTCGGCGTGTCCCAGAAACGACGAGATGCACATTTTTCAAATTTAGTGCAAACGTTCACTTGGACTCAAGGATGAACAGTTTAAAATGTTAAAAGTTCCAGATCGCTGAAACCTTTCAACACATTTTCAATCAGAACGCATTGTGCTAATAGACTTTCTGTTCTGTGAGAAATTCATGTGTCAGATTTTCAACCGGGAAAAACAAAACTCAGTAAAATACGCCACATGCAAACGGTTCCACAAAAGCGACTAAAAACACGGCTAATGCTGGATTTTGTCGTCCTTAAATAACATCCAAACTGGCGAACAACTTAATTACTTTGTGCTTCTTAGGTACCCTACTGTCATTGAGTGGTGTTTGCTGCCCTCTACTGGTGTTGACATACTACAACTACCCTACCTGGTAGCCTGCTGCTCTTCCCGAGCTACATCTTTGGCATCACTGCTGCTTTTTTGGCTTAAAAGTTGACGTTTACAGGCGCCTAAAAGGCTGTTGTGGAGTTGTTTTGACTGTGTTTCCATATAAACAGCCTCAGAGCTTCTGTGCAGAAACATACATATGTGAGTTACAGTTCTCCATCAGTCTGTGCATATTTTACTGTCTATGAGTCGGGACAGACATGGATCCAAACTGCACGGAGGCTCACTCATGGTTTTACTCCTTTATTTGCTAAATGGACAGAGAATCTTTTCATCCAATAAGGTCATGCCGATGCAGGCAGAGTCTGATTGGACATTAAAGTTAGTCATTTGATCAATTAGCTGAATCTTATTCAACAAGTTTTAGCAGTGTTAAAAATGAGCAAGTGAAGCCAAGGACCAGACGAGAATGATGAAGAGTGCTTTTAGGTTTTGGACTTTTTTAGAACGAAATTTTTTTGATTAATCTGAAGTATAAAGTAAAGTCTAAGACACACACAGCTTTGTCAGCCGATCTCGGCCCCCGTTCTCGTTAACGAGCCTTTGTTTGATATTCTGCCTTCGTCCTGCAGCTTTGAAAGTTGACCTGCACACACACACACACACACACACACAGCTTCAGATATTTGAAGTGGCCCCACACAGGTAACAGCAGCACCGCTGGGAGCATTCCTCACCTGCAAGGAGAGTTTGAATTTGCCATTGCTTTGATTCCTCGACCAAGAAAGTGTGTGTGTGTGTGTGCGTGCGTGTGTGTGTGTGCGTGTGCGTGTGCGTGCGTGCGTGCTCTCAGAACACACACCGGGTGTCTCCTCTTGCCCCAGCATTTGGCCCCGGCCGTCTGCCGTCAGCTCAGCGTGCACCTGCACCACGTCGCTCTGACTGGTTCATTGTGAGCCCAAATTCCTTCAAAGTCGAGGTCAATCGGGAAGACGGACGCCGCTCGCAATCACGGGTCAATTTGGGTCAGCGGGGGTCAAGCAGGTCGGAAACAAAGAGGGCCAATGTGGAGGGGAGTGTAGGCGGTCCGACGGATGGCCCGTTTTATTTCAGTTTGGTTTTCTGGCCGTTTTAGTTAAACTCCCTCCGACAGATTTTAAAATACTTTTCGCGAAGTTCGTGCAAAACATTTTGATTAAAGATATATATCATTAAAGATTTTCTGACAGTTTTCACAGTGAAAATAAAAGCACCTCAGCAGCCTGTCAGATCTTTCAGTTGCAAAACAACACACATCACGAAAAATATACGCAGAATAAATTCGCTTTAACATCTGCAAAATCCACAACGATTGACAATTTGCAAATAAATAGTTTAATTTGGAAACAAATTTGCTTTTTTCCAACAATCCTTTTAAACAGATTTAGTTTCACAATGTTTCATGGGAACACTTCAACAAAATTTATAATAAATATGAACAAAGTTGTTTTATTTAAACACAAAAAAGCGGAGCGATGTGATGTTTGAGACATGAATCCTCTGCAGCCTGAGCGGCTTCGATTTCCTCTCCACACACTCCCTGGGATCCAACCTGTGACCTTTTTAAAGCGACGCTGATTCATTTTTCAGCCGTAATGTCCTCGCAGTGAGCGGCTTCCATATATTTGACTCGTTTTAAGACGTCGAGCCCTCGTGAAAAGGAGGAGGGGCACCGGTGGAAACAAGCAGAGTAACATTTGAGGTGTCGGCCTCACGCACTCGCAGCCACCACCGTATTTCATCCTCTGCAAATGCTCCCAGTAGCCTCGGGGGAGTAAATATTACCAAGGCTCTGCTGTTTAAGATGGAGCGGCGCAGCATTTAAAGGGGCGGGGTCAGAGGTCGCCGAGCTTACAGCTCGACCACCTTAAAAGAATCAAAGCTGCAACGGAGCCTTAAGATCCAGACGAAAACATACATGTTGATATGAAGGTTCAGTGTTTACTTCACACCTCAACGATCTCAACTCGTTTTTCACTCGTACGTATGAATCTGAGGCGAAAAGAGTGTCTGCTGTGTGAATATTTGACATATGTGCTCCATCAGTTTTCCTCAGTAAATTAATGTGAAGAATTTAAAAGAAGCATTGACAAAATTGACAAGTCAGTTTTGTTGAAATGCCGCCGATTCACAACCACATGATATTGTTGTTATCAGCTAAAAACCAGCTAAACCCCAAGACTTCTACTTGTGGCAGGAAAAAAACTGTATTTGGATGTTTTGTGTTTTTTATTCAATTAGGTCAAAATTTGACTTTTGCACATTGTGTCATAAATATGCATCGTGACTGCCCCCTACAGGTGGAAACCTGCTCTTGCAGTTGAATGTTTTTTATTATCAGAAACGGCTGTCGTCACCTGTCCGCTCTGCAGCACAGCTTGCCAACTGTTTTCTGGTTCCAGCCCTGTCTTGTTCCATCTCTTCTGTCCCGTTGCTGGGGACTTATTGTTGATGTTTGTTTGTTTGTTTGTTTGTTACGTTGAGACCAGCGGACCAAACGAGAGTTGAGCGGTTGTAGCCGCTGCTCTGCAATGTAAACGATAGAAGAAACACGTATTGATAGATATGTCCTGTCCCACAATGTACAGCGTCATTACCCAGCCCCAGTTGACAGAGGGACTAGAAGAGACTAGAAATGCTACCTCAAAGAAAATGTGTAATTTTTTATTTTCTCCTATGTTCAAGTCGGCCAATTAGTTGTTTAAATGTTATCTGTTGAAGTCTTTAGTTTGTGTTAACCTGCAAGAACAATGACAATTGGAGAAGTTCTCCATCCTCTTCTGGTTTGTTATGTTGCAAACTTACTTTCATCTCTCCATTGTGCTCATTAGCCCCTCCCCCTCCAATGCCAAGCCATGCCCCCTCCTTTGTGGACCAGCCCTCCTCAACGCTACTGTTGATTTTACACCTGTCTCTCTTCTTTTTCTCTGCTCTCTCTGGTGAATGTCCTCTCTTTCCTCCTCACTCTGTCCGTCCCTCTCTTCTCTCTTCCTGCCATCGGGGGACGCAGCCAAACGTAGAGCGTGGAAACTTAGTCGTGTCAGTAGCCTTCGCAGCATTTACACCAACAGTCTGCACAACTCAGAAGGTAAAAACAACCCCTGAAGTGGTGGCCCTGTGACAGACAGGTGGACCACCGCCGACCCCACCCTGACCCCACCCACCGCAGGGATGGAGCACCTTGTCCCGGAGAAATGAACATTACCCAGGAAGCAGCCGTTTGGCCATTTGCAGTGTCAAAAGATGCCAAGCTTGTAGTTTAGGCTAAAACTGGGCTACTTTAACGTTAAACAGATTGTGAGTTGATTAACAAGATCACTATTATTTGTTTATATTTCAATTTTAAAGTTTAACTGGTCAAAGGACAAACAGGTTGTTAACGAAATTCTCCCGGGGTCACGTTCTGACCTTAAAAGTTCACGTTCTGACCACCAGCAGCAATTTCTTCTTAGATAATTCTACATGCTGCAATACCCAGGAGCCTCAGCCATCACTGAGATGGAAAAAGTAACCAATACAGGTTTTAACAAGATGGAAAGACCAAATGTTAATCATCCCCAAAAATGTTTCTAACCAAAAGTAGCTTGATATTCTAGTTTACCCTAAACTTTTAATCCTCTTGAGCTCCAAACATCGCTGAAGTGAAAAGCTGAAACCTTCAAAAAGTGTCCTAGATCCAAACATGGATCATCTCCAAAATGTAATGAAATCTAAGTCGGGTCAAGACCCACATCTGGTAAAATTTTTATTCAAATCCATCAAGTAGTTTATCCACCTCCTTGGCAAAGGTTAAAATCGCTGAATTATTCCAGAAAATTACCCATACATCAAAATCTTTCCTCATACACAGGCTTGTGCCTCTGCCTTTAATGCAGTTGTTCATCTTCTGGACTGAAGCAGGAGGACTTAATGTCAGTCACCTAACATTGTGTGAGAAACATGAGTGGGACTTTACCTCAAAAACCAGCAGTATGTGAAATTTTATTCCTCTTCAGTTCCATCACATTTCTGTGATTTCAGCTATGAGGTGATGTTCAACGATAACAACAACACAATTTGCCCATTTTTATCCTAGACTTGTTTTGATCCGAACTTTCCCCCTGCCTGAGTCACCTGACCTGTCTGTCCTTGCATCCTTCTGTCCTTCCCTCCTCACCTGTGAGGGAACAGCCTAGGCCGGCCCTCGCGGGGAAGGCGACCCCTAGAAGCATGACTTGTGCAGGTGGTGGTAAACGTGACCTCCAGTGAGTGTTGGATGTTGTGCAGACGTGTATCTCTTTAGTTTTATCAACATTTCCCTAAAATATACACCAAAAGATGGTAGCTTTTGGTGTACTCTGGTGTCTGCTTAAATGTAGGTGTATTCATCTGTCTGCATGGTCGAGTTCACGAAACGGGTTCGATGTCACGGCGTCCTCCTCTGCTTCCACACACTTGTCCAAAAACCAGAACCCCGCACTTTTTTTTTTTTTTTTTTTTTTTTTTTTTTTTTTTTTTTTTTTTT
Organism: Mola mola; assembly: GCA_001698575.1. Taxonomy (NCBI): domain Eukaryota; kingdom Metazoa; phylum Chordata; class Actinopteri; order Tetraodontiformes; family Molidae; genus Mola; species Mola mola. The sequence continues at coordinate 56,438 of KV751384.1, read as the reverse complement.
TTTTTTTTTTTTTTTTTTTTTTTTTTTTTTTTCAGAGAAACAATCGGCTGCAATATTTGCCAGGTTATTAATGTTGTAAAAGGCTGCGAATAATATAGGGAGTAATGACCTGTGTCGCAAAGCAATACTGTGTGCAGTGACATTTAAGGCTTTTAATTTGTGTTTCCCGAGGCCCCCTTTTGTCTCACTCACGCCTCCCCTCTCATTGCACCTACCGTCCCGCCTGTCACGCACACACGCACCCCTGCTGGGTCGACTCGACACCTCACACCCCACATGATAGGCT
>KV751384.1:26795-48440 GCA_001698575.1 Mola mola | reverse complement strand
CTCTCTCTCGTCCCTCCTTCCTGTCTTTGTGTCTCTTTCTGCCATCATTTCTCTCTTCCCCTGCCTTCTTTGTGTCCTCGGCCACCTCTCCTTTCCTGGATCCTCCTTTCTTCAACTTTCTCTCTGTTTGTTTCTTTCTTTTCGTTCAATACCTGTCTTTAGATTCAATATTATAGGTTAACACACTTGCCTGCTGAAAACACCCCAATCACCATAGCAACTGATGCACACAAACATTGGGGTCCATGTGATTCAGAAGGAAATAAATCTATCAGCTATAAGATGACAGTTGAGAGCAGAGGGGCTTCGGTTCCTTAAGACCAAAAGATGCTCGTGAACTAACAGGGAGCAGCAAACCTTCAGTCATATTCCACAAACATTTTCATGGACCAGAAACTTCCTGTCTATTTGCTCCTTCTGCTTCGAGTCCACTGCGGCTATAGTTTGTTTCGTCTCTCTGCATTTAGCATCAACAGAGTCAGATTTTTAGTGAAATGGCTGTAACCTGTCTGTATCGGCGGTCTGAACGCGCCCGTCTCACGCTCGCTGCGAGAGGAAGGCGGGGAGCGTCTATGACAGCTTTATGGAGTTCCAGTGGTGCTCTATGAAATAATGTGTGGAAGCGAGGTTACGTTCGCTTGCTGCTCCGCTTCAATTACAAATCAACCCGCCACACGTCAACAAGCACCAAAAACTCTGAGGGTTGGATACACAGAACTACTGATGTACCTTCACCGACAATCAACAATACTATCAATGAACCGTACCACTTTACATAATGTGATCCATAATTGTCCCTTCCTGTTTCACAAGTACTGCCTTTCCATTACTATGCATTTATTTTGAAGAGCATGCAGGAAGTAGCCTGACATCTGCTGCCAGAAACAAAAGATGTCCACTTCCTGTGCAGGAGAGATAAAGAATAATAGTAATTCAAGACGGAAGCTAAGAATAAATGTTTTGACCTGACTGCTAAGACCGTCATACTTTGGCTGAAATATGGACGTGACTGCTGGTACGTTCTGTCACCCAGAAGGAACCAGCGTCTTCTATGAAAACGGGCCAGAAACATGTGGGAGCACCACTTACAACTGCTCAATCGGATCGTGTTGTCTTCTGTGCTACCTGAAGAAGTGGCTCAGATGACTTACTGTAGATTATTTAGCTAATTATTTAGATGTAGAGCCCAGTTGGAGTCATCACTTCCCGCATCACTGGGTCAGAGTTCCAGTTGACGGCTCAGGTGTTGCAGGGCAACGTGATCTGCAGCCATGTAGCCGCAACAATGTTGAAAATGAAATATTCTGATTCTTCGTCTGTAGGTAGGCGACGGAAAATGTCTTTGTTTCAGGTGCACCTTCAGAACGCTCTTGTTTAAGCCACAGATTTAGCTCAGCTTAGCGTGGCCGTCATCACAAACTGGAACTGAACCAAAGAGTACCAGAGGTCTGTCGGGACATTTTTAGAAAATAACCAGTTTCTTCAGTTAAATATTAAATATGTCGTTGACGATTGAAGAAAAAGACAATCGTGGTTAGCTTGCTAACGATAACTACTTTACCACTACGTACTTCTGCTTTCATACCTGAACCTAGGACCATAATCAGGAAAAGTTTAAGTTCTATCCCAACAGATAGTTGGGAGTTTAGCCTAATTTTAACAGCACTGATAATATTTTTTCATCCATTTCATATTTTCTGTATTTGGATGTGAGAGGAAATGCATTTCATGAATCACTCAGCGGTTTTCATACTCCTTATGTTCCCTTACATTGTGTTACCTCATTTCAAATATCTCAGCTCAAGCCTCATCCTGACATGACACGATTCTCCCACATCCGAGCGGCTGAAAAGATGGCAGCAAGAGAGAGGAGGGGAGCTCGTGGGGGAGGCTGACGGATGGAAAAAAGCCTTCCCCTCGTGGTCCCTCAAGTGAGTAATAGAGGCCGAAAATTTCATTTTGCAAGTGGCTGATTTAATGATCCAAAGGGTAATTAATGGCCTGATTATCTTAATGTTAAATATGGCCAGCAGCAATTACACTGACCTCCTGTCTGTCAAGGTCTGGCCCCCCACTCCGCCTCCCAATTAGGTCCTGTTTGGAGGTTCGAGAGGGAGGGAGGGAGGGACGGAGGGAGAAGGCAAGACTGGACTGCAAGAGGAATGGATGGAAGACAGGAAGAGGAGGGAATGTGAAGAGAGGAAGTTAATAGAAAAGATGGCATTACAGGGCGGAGGGAGGGAGGGAGGTGCATTAGTATGGCCGTCAGTGTTAAACACCTCCGTCTCTCCTCTTCTCTTCCCCTGTCGACGTCCCAGTCGGAGCAGAGGGAGGAATTATGTTCGGAGGGCTCACACCTCCCCTCCGTGGCGCCGCCCCCATCCAATGAGATATGTGACAGGGCTGAGCCCCGCCATCTCCAACTGTTGTCACCGTCTCTTTATCTTCCCCTTTCCCTCTGGTTTCAAACGCCCCGTTCATCCTCTTCCCCCATACGTCTGCCCGCAGCGACGGACGGTCCCGGTCTCGCTCCCATCAGCGAGTCTCGGTGAGGATGAGGAGGAGACGCTGTCAGTGCTAATCGTTTTCTTATTGCTGCGAAGGCGACGTCTTGCCGCGCCTGCTCAGTGCTACAGTGCTTCATTCTGAAGGGGGATACTTGTTGACACACGTCCCTCGCAGTGGTGAAGGCCGGGACCAGGACGTCTCGGAGGGGATGAATACCAACCCTTCCAGAGGGATCCTCCCTGGTTCAGACCACCAAAAGACTCCGCCATCCTCTAAACGTTCCCATTAACCCCCGGCTGCCTGCGGTCGGCCGTCATCACCTCAGCTGGCACAGGCGCCCGGCGCCGCGCCCCAGCTGATGCCACAGCTGAAGGGGCTGCTAAGTTTGGGAACGCTGCCCATTGCAGAGGACCCACAGGGGTTCAGCGGCTCAGCCGGCACTGCTGCCGTACCCTGGGCCCTCGCTGCCTGGCGCCGCAGCTCATTGTTTTAATTAAGTGTCGAGCGGCGCATCAACACCAGCAGTCAGAGCCCGCTCGGGCTCCATTTGTCACACAGCATGTGACAGCGCTGCTAATCTGGCCTCCTGGCCAGCGAACTGGGAAGGTGGTTGGCGGTCGTGTGCTTCCATCCCCGGGGCCTCCGTGTCCTCGCACTCCCACCGCTCCCTCATGCCGCCTCCTGAACTTCGGCAGGACGTCGCAGAGTGTCAGCGTCGTGGCCTGTTCGTGTGCTCGCACTCATCTATGCACGTCCCCAGACTTTGTTCACTGTTTGGTGTATTTCTCTGTGATGTTTTCTGTCCAAGCTGCGATTGTTAACATATAGGAAGGCCAATGACTAAACAGATATTGATGACAATATGAAAGTTTTAGCTTCTTTCTAGTGTCACATTTTCACCACAGACAAGCTTTGAAGGCAGCGTTAACACAAGAGAGATGGTGACAGAATCATAAGCCTCAACATATTTTATTGATTCATTTTCCTTTCTTACAATATGAGAAAAACAAGCCAAACTTCAACTGAATCCGTTCACAACTTTTTGCATCCAAAGACACAATGGATGCATGTATACGTATGTTATTAGTTGCAGTCAAATAAACCCTGTTTCCAACCAGAAATCAGCAGATAAACCTCAGTGTGAGACTGAGTAACAGACTGAAGTTGACCATGAAGCCACATTTTCACAGATTCTAAACCTGAATGTCTGTCGGTGGAAGATCGAGTGCGATTCCTTCATGATGGGGTCGGTATGAACAATAGGAGGAGGTAGAGGAACGCTGGTACCGGGGCACCGCACCTTAATTAGACAGCCGAAAAATGAGCAGGACTCAGAGTGGCTAAAAGATGAGCATGAGGGGCTACACATGGCGGCGCCGCCGCGCACTTAACAGCGGGCCCCACATGACGAATGCCGGGCCAGTAATAATTCAGCAGCAGGTCTGTCGGCGCTGGGAGCCCAGAGAGGGGAAAGAATAAGGGCCCTTTATGGGAACAGATTAGTCTTGTTCCCCCCTAAGAAAAGGCCAGCGCTAACAGATTTAAAATTAGACCGGGGGCTTTTAATCTGGGCTGGGGTGCAGGTGCGGCAACTGCCCCGGCACGGCAGCGGGATTAGACTCAGGGGAGCAGATGGGGGCGGGCAGGGGGCCCGCGTCACAAGATAATTGCCCCCCAGGGTCAGAGGCAGCGGCGGGGGGAAGGAGGGGGCGACCCGTCCTCGCACCCCATAAAACCCCAACTCCTATCAGTCACACCCCTCCCGGTCCTGTGATCATGACACAGATTGGACTGGTGTGATCGGGGATGGACACATGCCACATCAGAGGCAACAGCTACCGCACATCAGGGAGGACACGTTCATGGCACACTGCCTTTTCCACCGAAACCACGAAGATTCATGATCAAAAAACTTGATTGGAAGTGTTCTGATCACCGAATAATCGTTTCAGTCTTGTTTGGAGCTTCTGAAATGTCAGGATTTGCCGCTTTTTTGTCATTTCGGCCATTAAACGATTTGGGTTTTTAACATCTGGTTGGACACCACTTGGGGCTCTGACACCTTTTTTTTATTTATAGAGTGAAGGATGAATTGAATAACCATGATATAAATGAACAGATTAATCAATGATTTTGGGGGTGAACCTGTGAGCACATGAAACATCTTCAGTAATAGCTGATCCGAGCCGATCATCTCACCTCTCTGGGTTGTAACTTTGCCTTCGTTCAAACCAAACCAAATAAATGGCATCATTCTGTGGAGAAACAACCAGGCTCGTACTGACTGTGTTTGTCGCTTCACGAGTGTGTTTGCGTGTTACTGCCTGTGATCCAGTGTGTGCAGATTCAGCCGAGCTCTGTTTCATCTGCGACGGATAACTGGCTGATCCCTCCTGCCATTATCTCCAGCCCCTGCTGATATGAGCCGGCCCCGCGGCCTGTATTTTAAACAGCGCGCACGCTAACACACACACACACACACACACACACACACAGAGCCTCCTGACAGCCAGGGCCAGTCCAAACGTTGAAAAATAATTGGCCCCTACATTCTAATTCATCTGTAAAAAGGAGGCCTTGATTAAATTAGTCCTAATAGACATTATTTTGTACATGACTGCCTCGCCGCTGCCCGTAACCGCGTCCCCCAACTCGCCTAACAAGCCCGCCAATTTACTATTGACATTAGGCCGGCTGACATGCGCCAATCACCGAGCCGTTCGTCGTTTGCCATCGTCAGAGGTTATGCTAATGCGGGCTAAAAGCACAAACTAAATGCACATTCTTTATGCCTGAGTCATCAGATTAACCTCGCCATCCACTGCCCCCGTCCCCTCCCGTATTTTAATAATGAAGCAATAAATAACACTCTTGCCCGTCCTGCCCCGCCACGAGCCAGCGGGGGCCAGAGGCGACTCTGCACGCCGACGGTTAGAGTCACCCTCTTCGCTCCGCCCTCCCGCCCCGTCCCCGTGGCTAATTGGCTCACTCGGAGAATTGCTCATACAATAAAGAAAAGGTAGAGTTCTCCTCGCGTTTGTCGGTAATGTGTTTGGATTGAATGGGTTCAGCGTGAGCCGCGTCCGGCTGGTAAACATTAAAAACCTTGAGCCACGTGGAGAGAAAACGTCGTAACGTCTGTTCGGGGCCTCCGTCCCTGCCATGTTTGCCCCGGGAACACGTTTAGTGCCGCCAAAATAAGAGCACAGCCTTGAAAAACGAATCAGTTTGGGAGATAATTCAGCAATCATAGGATGAAAACAAGGAATGTTTCTTTCAAATTTTAGGAGTTTTAGGGGGGTTTGATTGACTGGCAACACAATAATATTTATGCCCGTACAATATATCCAACTTATTTTTCTTTCTTTGTCTTTTACAATACAAATTAAACCAACACTGTTATTAATTGATAGGTTTTTTTCACTGTATACACATGCTATGTGTGTAACCAAATGATGGTTACCTCGTGAAAACAGTTCTTTTTACCCTGGATTAGGAGCATCGTGATAATAAAAATGAGAAATGTCTCATTTCAGAGTAAATTGGCACCTTTTGTTGTCAGGGAATCCAACTGTTCCAAAAAATCTCAAATTTCCTGATAAATCAGGTCTCCTCTCTGGTCAGGAGAAACCCCACGTCTGCACTGATCTTCCTCCCTCCTGTAGCCAGGCAGCTCCACTCATCTGCATCCAGCTAATCTAGCAGGAAATGTCAACGGCTTCTTTGGCCACGAGGCCCGCGCTGTCGCGGTCAGCGCCGCCGACAACCCAGAAGACTCTTTAGACATTTTAGAAACCGGGTTGCTGCATCTGACTGCTGATTCTCCCAGACTCAATCATTTTCACCTCTTTCAAGGGGATTATGTCGGGACGGTCGTTTGCGTGTTTGTCTCAGCCGTTCGTGGACTTGTTGGTCCAAGAAACAAGGGATTAAATGATGATGTGGATCCAGGACAGGATGTGGGATTCTCGGCGGAGGTTTGGCTTCTCCGACTACAACAGTAAACTCAAAGATGGGGACGACTCGTATCAAACACTGAAGTCTGGCCCTTTCATTTTTGTGGTTCCGATGTGATGGAAACGCACACACAATGATCCGCTCGTTACTTGGGTTGCTGCCGGACAGTTGAGGGGCCTCGGTCGGCTCTGGCAGCCCTTTGACTGTCAAAGTGGTCCGGCTGTAAAAACGCTCGTGGACGGCTGATTCCCTGAGTTCATGTCAGGTTTTAGTGGTTTTGCCGTGCTGCCCTGATCCCTCTCGTCCTGGGGGACTCTGGCAGGACCCCCGGGACTCCCAACCCGACATGTAGACAGTTAATTATCTGTTCAATTATCCCAATGTGTGACCTCTTATCTGTGCCTCCCTAATTGATCGTAAAGTTGCTTTAAAGATTTTGGATTTGCGATTTAGGTTCTTATTTTTCCTGCTGCTCCTCTCTTCTTTACTCTTTTTTCCCCGTCTTTCTCCTCTTTCCTCACGTCCGTGGGGCATCGCTGGAGCGTTGCGTTTCAGCCGAGAGATCAGCTTCACCTCCCTGTGGCCCATTTCTCTTTGGTCATTCTCTACCTCCTCTCCTCATTTGCATCGTCTCTCACTTCTTTAACCCCTCTGTCTCCGACTGGTCGGCTGATTGTGGTCCAGCCCAACCCCCCCCCACCCTCCTCTGCCTCACCCAGACCTTTCTCCCTTTAATTATCTGTGCCCATCCAAGGGCAGCTAACGACCTGCTCGGAAAGGCTAATTGATTTCAGCCTCTTCCCCTCATCTTTTCTTTTGTCTTTCCTTCCCTGCTGTAAGACTGAAGGGAAAACAAGGCGTGCAGGTTGTCCGGAGGAATCTTCGAAACGTACCCGGAGCCAAATTTGCTGCTCACCTGGTTGTAAACGCCGTGTGAGGCTCTGCAACGGTGATTCATCTTAAATGCACATTAGCTCGGGCAGCTAGCTGCTGCTCTTATCCACGGTCTATCTATCTATCTATTAATCTATTAATTAGAAGGCTAATTAGGCCCGAAGAGAAGCCACTGACACGGTGTCACTCTTAACCCCGTTTCCTACCGCTCATTACCTCTCACACACACACACACCAGCCACTGTAATTAATGACGGGCTTTAACGGCAGCGGGTCGGCTCATACATCTCAGCCCGACACTGCAGGCAGAACCTTCTTTTGTCTTTACAGCTCTTCTGTTTGTCGTTTTATTTTCGAAAATGCACCGACCTCTTCAGACTGAGTGTACAGCTTTGTATAAATAAGCTAAAAGTCAGCCATTCCCAAATGCCGCCTGAAATTCCATCAGCTGTTGGGTCATTTCAGAGTGGAAACAGGAATTTTTATGAATTTAGGTTTTATTTTGTCAACATACACAAAGCAGAATCGTCCCGGTTTTAACAAATCAAACCAAAAAAATCAGTCCAATGTGCTCCTGCAAAGTGTGCTTAGTTTTCTTTCTCTCTTGTTTGATGATTCGTATGAAAGGTGTTATAGCGATAAAGTTTGATTGATTGATTGAAAGACAATCAGTCAATCATAATCAATTTGTTCGGTCATAGATTAAAATGTATTGTGGATGATTTACCTGCGCTAATGTCCTTATTTTTAAAAAAAAAACGTGACATTAGCTGTGTTTCCATTAAAATGCACTGCAAATTTTGCCTAAATTTTCTGATAAAAGAAAAAAAGCAAATGCGCATTTATGTGTGTTTCCGTCCACTAACGTTACGTGAATATTAGGAGTCAGTTCACTGAGACAGCCAGCAGGTGGCAGACTTTCTTTATCAGAGAGGAAAGGAAGGTGCAACTTGATAATGCAAGCGTAAAAACTTTTATTTCAGGATTGCTTCAAATTATTCAGTGTTTTTATACATAACTCCAACTGCACATAAACAGGCTTATATAAACCCAGTTTATGACACTTCTTTTCCAAGTTGTGTTGTTAGTGTCCACAGTTTAGACACATCCTGTAGGACGCTAGTGTTCTTCTCCTCCTTTCGTATTCAGTGTGTTTGCTTTGGTCTTTGCCTTTCAAGGGATGTTCCTGCTTAAACCAACGTCCAGATCAATTTCATCACTTTTTGTTTTTTGGATTGTATTTACGTCTGTTTTCACGTCGACAAGCCCAAAACAAGCAGCAAAAAGACAAAACAGTATATAGATTACAGAAAAACGCCAAACATAAGTACAACTCAGGCAAAAAATCTCATCCCCATTGAAGTAATTTCAGTTTCGATAAAATAAACCAAAACATGTCACCTCGCCTCCACCACAGTTATTGTAAACCGAGGTGATCACCTGACCTACATGAGTACACAGGCAATCAGTCTCATACCATATAATAGTTAATACAAAATTCAATTGTTGTTTTTCTTAAATATCCAAAGGTTGGTGTTTAAAGGTAAAAACTAAATGGTTCTGAAAAGCAGAGCCGCTCCCACACCGACTTGTGCCTCGTCAGGACTTGTTCGGTGGTAATTGTGATCATTAGCCTGGTGTGATTGTCGGGGTGTGTGCGCCGGCGTTCAGCTCTCTGTCTGTGCTCTGTCTTCGGGTCGTGGACGGATGACCCCCTTAAACACACACACACACACTCGGTGAAGGGAGTGGGAGCAGCTGGTGGGACGTCCAGCGGCGGTCACTCACTCAGCTCGGACCAAACACCCCTCTGGCTTCGGACCAACAGGAAACCGTGTGTGTATGTAAACACCAGCGGACAAAGCAGCCGCTCAGGAGGAACGTGGACACCGCACACACAATGCTGGGTCTCCGAGTTAATACAAGAGGCAGGAAATCAAACGTGCAGTGGGCCCAGTGTGGTTCCCTGAGGGACCCCCAAACAGAACCACATTCCACCCCACCGTTTCCCCCGGCGACCACAACACAGCAGCTGATAGAGCTGTCAATCAACAGTTCCACTCCGTGATCACTGAGTGTCGCCACTGTATCTGGAAACACATAGATAATAAGTCACAATACTTCATAAAATCTTCATTTTAACTCCGTTCGTTCGTCTCTCAGTGTCCGACTGTGTTTGGCGGTCAGCTCCAGGCTGATTGGCTAATCTTTACCTTCGGCAGCGTCGTTGCTTCCTGTCCTCATTTAAAACACAACAATCCAACCTAGAGGAAAATATGGGAGAAATCAAAATCTGGAAAAAATGTTGAACCCGATAATCGAATACCATGAAAACACGTCAAACATAGTCTGAGTCATTGGTTTTAGTCTGGTGGGCGGAGCTTGTGTAGAAGTCAGCAGTGGATGTATGAAGTGCGTGTGCGTTTCCTCTGGCTGGTGTGATTTTTATCATTTAATTTAACTGACTGAAACACACATCAGAGCCCCTCTGGGCCCCTCTTGACATATTCACACTGTGTGTGTGTGTGTATTTCCTTGTCAAAAACGATCTCACCCCGGCCTCGTGTTTAATTATCTACCCAGCATGCCTCGGTGCCGGAGCGCAGCGCGGCGTCTAATGGGATGTGAAAAGGCACACACACAGATTAACGCACAAAATATTAGTGTGTGTGTGTGTGTGTGTGTGTTCAGTGGACACATGTTAACACACACATACTCACTGTGTGGTTAATTAGTGCAATTAGCCTCTCCACTGTCCAGAGATGTGTTTTCAGGACTCATTAGCTCATGATGATGTTTGCTGCAACACATAACAAACACACTACAAAACATAGCAAACTAACAATAGGACACAATAAACGCATCTTAAAATCAACCACACAAACAAAAGACACAACAAACTATTAAAACAAGAACACAAAACATGCGACGCACAGAAAAACCAACAATAACACACGCAATAAACACAACCGGCACAATAAAGACACTTGACAAACGCACACCAAACTAGCAATAAACAACGCAAAACTAAGTTCATTATGATACAAAATAAACAGCTTCGAACACAGTGTAACACACAACAAACAATAAAAACGTAAATACAACAGATATGCAAACACAACTGTTATCCAACCAAACCAACAACAGAACACACGAGCAAATGCACACCAAACACAAAATAAACACACGCCAGAAGTGTGTGGACGCTGAGCCTGCCTGTGGTGGTGAGCGAGGTCGCTCTTACACTTCTGTGCACAGTTTCTATGGAGCAAACGATCGGGTTGAACCAACATGTCTGCTCTGATTCACCTTCTGGTGAGCCCGAAAAACCAGACCGGCAGAGCTCACAGATCTCCACGAACCACCTGACGCATCGTCTTTATTCATTTTAAATGAGCCAGACCATACGTGTCTTTCTGTCCATCTCAGGATACAAACATTTACACTCCTGAGGTCAATTCTGGCAGAAACTGAGCGAAAACCCAGATCTTCACGCGCACACACACACACACACACACACACACACACACACACGCACATATACTGGCCCTTAGCAACTCTGGTGGCGGGGGAAGGCATGCGTTTCCTGGGTCCAGCGGCCTCACATTTCCTCTCCGTCCCCTGGAGGACAGAAGGCCAGAGCCCCGCTGAGAGCACACACACACAGAGCGACACCTCCAGGCTTTGTCCGGGGGCTGTGGGCCGTGGTCCCGTTCCCGGCCTCCCTAGTCCCTCTCTGGGCTGGGACAGGAAGGAAAAGCTCCGGGACATTCCGTGATGCTAGCACCCAGCACACCCCCAAACACGCACATGCATGCACACACACACACACGCTCACACACACACACTCAGACACACCCAAACACACAAATGCACACACACACACACACGTGTCCCCAGGAAGACACTTAATGAGATTCTATCAGGTTCCCACACTGACGCCAAACTCTTCATTTTGTTTGTGAAGGTTCTCAGTCATCCAGGTCATCTGTGTTTAGTAGGAAGCAACTGGACTTCTTATCTTGTTTGAAGACGTTTTGTCTCTCATCCAAAAGGCTTCTTCAGTTCTTAAAATGGACAATGTTTTTCCTGAAGTCTTCCATCATGTAACTCTCACTGTCCGTTCACTAGGAGATCTGAGCTGTTGTACTTTTATCTTACGTCTCTTCAGTAAATCCATCGCACAGGTTAAAAAAGAAACAATTAAGTGTTAATTGGAAAAAATGAAACGTTGCGGCAGCTCGTTATTTCCTGATGAAAAGTAACCTTACAGCCGCACGAGTCGACTGATTGGTTCAAAACATGGACCCTCTTATTTTACCTACTTTTTCTCTATTTTAAAACTTTTTTATTCTTAGGAAGAAAACATTGAGAAAACATTAGAATGAAACATTCGCTTGACTGGAATGAACCAGAAAATGTGTTCAAATCCTTAAACTAAGAGACATAGTGAGTAGTTACCATTAAAGATTCTCAGAATCAAAAGAACCTTTGACATTCCCTGAGGACAGAATTGGACAACAGACAGATGATAAGAAATTGTCTGCAGATGCTCATCGCATTTTCTCATTACTGTTACCGACCAACAGTTAAATACTCAAAACGACAAAGAAAAGCAACAAATATTTGTCATTTTCGTTGAAATCGAGACGGAAACGATTCTTGGATTAATTGCCAGTCGATCGATTGATCATTGCAGCGCTGAATCACGCGTGTTGAGCGACTCCCTGTGATTGGCTGAGCATAAAGCGGGAAGGTTCCTTCCTCTTCTGATTCTCCCCGGAGTCATTTCATGGTGTTGTGTGTTGTGTTGTGTCTCCTGCTCCATTTCCTGCCTCCTCGCCCCCTGGAGGAGGTGGCCGGGGGGGGGGGGACAGCTCAATATCCCCTCCCTGGTCCCCCTCCTTAGGCCGGACTAATCCCAGCGGGCTGAAAGAGCTGCTGTTTACACGGAGGGATTTGTGCGGAGATTAGAGCGATCGGAGCCGTGGATTAGACAGATCAGCAGTTAATGACACTCGATTGGTGAACAATGTGTCGCTTTTCACCTCGTGTCCCGCTGTCCCTCGCCGTGTCTTACTTTGCACACGCCGTCTGACAGTCCGAATCCAGTCCGCCGCTCTGGAACTTGGAATTAAGTCTGATTTGGTTGGTAGAAATATGACACTAACAGATCAAGTTTGAAGCTTCTTCGCTGAACAGCTTTATCTTTTCTTCAATATATGTTACAACAGTTAGCTGAGAGTCAAAATGTAGATATTTTTTTATTTCTCTTGAAAACATCTTCATCTCAGGCTGCTGTGGTCCAGTACTGTAAAGACAGCCTGAAAGGCAAAACTCAGGGCAAAAACTACCCTTACAGATTTACAGAGGAAGTTCAACAACAAAGTGATCACATGATGTTTGAAATACCATTGTGTCATATTTGTTGATTGAAAAGATTGAAAAAAAATGATTTATTTTAATTCTAAACTTATCGTTGACTGTTAGCCAAACACAGATCACAACCAGTGACTCTCGGATGATTTAGACAAAAGAAAAAAAAATCGGGTTCCACAAGTGCAAATTTACATATTTGAGCTGTTGGAACCTGGGAATGAGCCATTTTCTTCTACTCTTCCTTGGAAAAGAGCAGAAACAACTAATCAGTTATCAAACTAGCTATTACAAAAGAAATAATTCTGCCCAGTGGCCACTCATGGTACTGCACCCAAAAAGTTGACACCACCTGGACTTTATCTATTCTAAATTTTTAGTGATAAAACTTTCTTCAAGTCGAGAAAAGTAATTAATAAACTTCTGGCATCATCAGAATGTAGAGACTTTAAGTCGTTCCCTCCCTGTGTTCTGTCTGTCAGGGAGGAGAGGGAGCGCTGGATCCGGGCGAAGTACGAGCAGCGTCTGTTCCTGGCGTCGCTGCCCGGCGCCGACCTGTCACTGGGCCAGCAGCTGCTGCGGGCGACGGCCGAGGAGGACCTGCGCTCTGTCGTCCTGCTGCTGGCCCACGGAGCCCGGCAGCAGGTCAACGAGACCTGCGGAGAGGGAGACGGACGCAACGCACTGCACCTGGCCAGCCGCAAGGGCAACGTGGTCGTCACACAGCTCCTCATCTGGGTAAGACCGGGAGAATCCCGTTAACGTGACGTTTCACTTCACCAAACTCTGTTACAGTTGAAAACGCAAGAAAACGACTTTTTTACTTGAAAATGTGATGCTTTTTACTCTTAAAATTACGACCTTTAACTCGTAAGATTACGACTTTTTTCTCGCAAGATTATAACTCAAAAATGTTAATTTTTTTTCCTGTGACATGGTGACATTACCTGTAGAGGCCTGTCGTGACCTGCCAGGCTTTTATTGTGAAAAATCCAGGAAGTTGGAGATAACGTCACAGTAAAGCCACAGAATAAGTCTTTGATGAATAATGAATCATGAATTGTGCTTTTTGTGTCTCTCAGTACGGCGTGGATCTGATGGCGAGGGACGCCCACGGCAACAGCGCCATGGCGTACGCTCGGCAGGCTAACAGTCAGGAGTGCGTGGACACGCTGGCCCAGTACGGCTGCCCCGACGAGCGTTACCCACTCATGGCCACGCCCAACCTGTCGCGCCGCAACACCAACCGCAACAACAGCTGCAGCAGCGCCGGGAGCGCTGCGCTCATATGACGAGGCGTTTCGGACCCTTTACGACAAACAGAACCCGATTTGGCAGAGTCCTGACCGTCCGTTTTGGGAACCACTACCTGTTGTGACGCTAAGCCATGCCCACTCGCCTGACAACGACCAGTGTCGAGAAGACTGCGTGTCTGTTTGGGAGAGAAGCGAGGTGGGAAACGTGGTCGGCAGTCCTTCATCCGACGACGCTAGCTCGGCAGAGCATTTTGGGAAATGGTCACATGACTGAGGACAGCCAATGGCTGCCGGTGTGACTCTGCAGGGACGACATACCTCATCACACACAGCTATAATTTAACACTACATGACACTTCATCGCTCACACGATGGCAGCCAATCAGAATCTTCAGAAACCATATCGAAGAAAACTGTGAGATGACGATATCATGAAGGAAAATGCAGGGGGGCGGGGTTATCGCAGCACAGTCGCGGACACGTCAGCGCCCAGCAGTCGTCCACCTCTTCAGCTTTCCTTTTGATTTTTGATTGATTCTGTGAACTGTCCTTCTCACTTTTTTTAATGTGAAAAATATATCGGTATTAAAAAAAACAAACAAAAAAATTCCGATCGTAGAAGTAAAAGAGAAGTGTGATAGTTTGCATGTCCTAGACCTCCATTTTTATTTAAATTTAGAGGTGAACCAGGATATTTCTCAATCTAAGCCCTATTTCCTGATCTTTACGGCTCGAAAACTTACGCTAACATGGATTTCGGTCGCTAGGATCAGTTAGCTCGAGAAGGCCTTACTAAATAAATCACTTTATTCGCTTTCAACAGTGTCTGGTAACATCCCTGATGATACCTGATGCAACCAGCGACCGAACTTAGACAAAGTTTTAGACCTCAAAAGTTCGGGAAATAGGACATAGGTTGAAAAATATCGGAAACCTCCGTGAAGGCATTTCTCCTGGACTCTGTATATTGTGTCTTCGATGTGCATTGCTGGACCAATCGTTGAAAATGTCAACGCAGGGAAGGTTTATTTTTTCGGATGTATAGAATCAATAAATATTCGGAAGCTCTTTCCAGGCTCAGGGACCCGTCGATCGCCAATGCCCCAAAGTCATGTCCCAGCACTGAGGGTATCAGAGAGGAAGTCAAACTGAAGCCCACCTTCATAAATAACGATGTCATATCCATTTCTTTTGTAAGGGCTACAGCTAACCTAATTTACCACAACCCCACTGATGTCTTCAAATTGCAAAAAAAAAACGCAACAATATTTTAGTGAGAGTTTTAGAAAGTGCAAAATTTTTGCCTCTGGACTTGGGAACTTCAATCAGCCCTTTTAGCGCATGTATTGTATGTTTTTTTAAAATTTATGTCGGAAAAAGATTCTTTTTTTTAAATTTTTTTTTTTTTTTTTTTTTCCATAGAGAGTTCACTTAAAGTCCCATCTCGTGCTTTGACTGAAACTTTGAGCATCTTGGACGCGAGCCTGTTCAGAAAAAAACGCTGAAGTTTAACCGATGTGAATTTTATTGGTCTGACATGTGAGAAAATGGAAAAGACAAGGAAGCAGCTAACAGGGAGCGAAAAAGGGAACTGATCTGCCTCTTCTTCTTCCTCTTCTTCTTCTGCCTTTGAATCTCAGATCAGACGAATCACAGTGATGATGACCCGCTTTTCATTGCTTCGTTCCGACTTTTTAAAAAAGACTCAGCAAACCTGTAAGTAAATTAGTTCATTTTCATGTTTCTGTGTGTAAACGCGTGTTTGCGGATCACTAACAAGGGCTTCTTCCTCGACTCGGGTCACAGCGCGCCAGCGATTTATCCGAATGTGTGGTGTTTTTTCATCGGGGGAGGGGTACAAAGCCATCGGCATGGACTGAATGTTGCAGCTCGGAGTCGCACTGATTCAAGACGGTTTATGGTCCCGAGCCCAACGTGTATATTTCGTAGTCGCGGCTCGTTTTAGCTCGTTTCAGCTATCAAGACGTAAAGACGGACCGTCCCTTCCCATAGAAGTAGATTCGACTGAGCGTTGGTTTCCATCTGGATGTGAAATTGGTCGAGTGAAGGCGAGAAATGCTGCTTCACTTCAAAGTTGGTGTGTCACTTCCTTCATTGCCTGTCACCGTTTCCGACGTTGAAGGTCACTGCAGAGGCCTCGACTGTGTATCCAAGCAATATTCATTAGAACTCATCAGGCAACGTGGAACTTTTTATGATTTCCCCGCGAAACACAATGTTTGTAGAAATGTACGAAAGAGCCAAAAGAAAAAAATGTCCTCATGAATTTTTTTTTTTTTGCCTTTACGTTGCTCATTTTTGCCATGGCCACGTTTCCCCGAAAACAGTTGTCTCAAAGGTGGCTTTAAACTCCCCTAGATGCTGAACTTGTGTTCAAAATGTTTTATTTGATTTTAAGTTTTTATATCTGAGTCGTCCCTCATCTGTCCTTAAGCAGGACAAGTCAAACACGTCCTTTTATTTATGACAGAAATGCACTAAACCAGATTTAGTCCATCTTCTCACTTTTGCTCTTTTGTTTTTTTTCTTGACATGAAAAGTCTTAAGTTCATTTCTAAACGGCAGATTTGCACTGAAATAATCTGTCACGGGGTTGATGATAATGCTAACTGTTGGCAGTGAACATGCTAGCAACTAGCAAAGGAATAAATAATCCGTGGGCTAACACTAACCAAGCTAGCATTGAACATTTTAGCATGGCAGAAATTCACAAGGTTCACAAGCAGACAGTTGCTACATCAATAGCAAAACTGCAGCTAACGCTGTAGCTAGAGATCGGGTAGCAAAGTGTAGCTAACAGGGAAGCATGCTAATGTTCCTTCTAAATATCCTACTGAGAAATTGCTGAGTCATTCTGGTCATTTTTTTTTTTGTCCCCTCAGAAAATTGCAAAACGGCAACATCCTGTGATGCTACAGCTGCAGCGAGCTAAATCTCAGCTAATGGGAAACATTTTCCCTATTTTTCCAATACAGTTTTGATTGTATTGAATTTCAGGCAGTTTTCAAAATGATTTATCTTGAATTTAACGGCTCTGTCATTAGAGCATTTAATTTAATTTAATGTCATTGCAGCAACGAAAGCTCAGCGGTATCTGATTGAAATTGTTTGTACTTGTGCTTAAGCTAACTACAGCTAACGCTAAACACGATCAATTTGAATGTGCTCCCCACGACAAAACCAAACAAAAACATTGTAGGAAATATTGAGAGACTAGAAACATCCTGTAAAGGTCTAAATGCTGTTTGCAATCGGTTAGCTAACCTCAGCTAACTGGCATTAGCATTGTGCAATGTCTCCAAGCGGTGTTAGTGCGCCTATTAACAAGCTTCAGAAACTGAGCGCAAGTGAAGCTGCCTACCTGTAGATACACCATGTCGGCTTTGAAAAGTGGGCGTGACAACGATGAAAGAGCAGCAGCGCTAATATGTCAGCGTGACACTCGCCGCGCTCTGCTGCGCTCGTCACCTGTACATACACTTAAAACAACAAAACAGCAAACAACTCGGTCAGGTCAGCATGTGGTTTGTCTGGTTGTGTTACCTCTTATACCCTTTACCCCTAAGCCCCGCCCACCGGGGGGCTGCCCTCTACTTTATTTATAAATGCAGCCTGTGAGGAAGACTCCACCCCTCACACCTACATTTTTGTATAGTTTTTCTCTGACCTCTTCTGTCTGTGTTTAATTCTTATTATGATTTATCATGCAGACACGTTATTGTCCTATTGTCATTGTTATTATTATTATTGTTAAAAGACTTTTTGTTGGCTGTACAGTACCGTTGTTGATACGTTTTACTTCATACAGAGTCTTCTACTGTAATGTGTCTCTTTCAATAAAGACAACAATAATGCTTCTTTAAACAACTGCAAGTGCCCTTTTTTTTGGTTAAGATTTTTGATATATTTTCTGTTATCACTAAAATCTATATGTTTATTTATTCATGATGTTGCTATTTTGAGCAACAAATGTGTTTATTTGTGCTGTAATTCAGTGTTTTTCAGGATTTTTGGTGCAAAAATCTTAACCAGAAGTGTGTTTTAATCATGTATTTTTAACAGTGAAAGTAGGTTAAAAGTGAAGACTGTGTGTGTGTGTGTGTGTGTCTGGGGGAGGAAGGGAGGGTGTTTGCTGCTGTCAGGTAATTAGATAATACCCTGCTAATCCCTCCTCAGGCCTATGTTTAACAGGAAGTGTGTGTGTGAAGAATAGAGGCCAGAAGTAGCAGATGGAGCCGCTTCAGTCAACACAGGAACTTCCTGCACAACTGCAGAAGGAAAGTCTCGACTGTATTGTAATCGAGCTGAAACAAAAAAACCCTCTGCGCTCCTGTCAGGAAAAGTAAAGTTCACCAAACTTCCACTTAATAGCCTTTTTCCGGAGCTGTCAGCCTTTGTTTGTTGTTGTCGTGATCCCATGACAAAAATGTGTGTTTTTTTTTTTTTAATGGAGTTTGGTGTGACAACGTCCGAGTGTGAATGATGAGCTCAGCGACTCAAACTCACCAGAATTTCTTTGATTTCTTTGTGTAGTTTTCTTCCTGACACTTGGCCCCTCAACCGGCAGAGGTGACCACCACCACAGAAGGAGAAAATGGCACTCCAGTGGCCCCATCAGGATTAATCAGTAGGGGTTCATCTAAAAACCTGGGCAGCTTTCTGTTCATTTAGGGATGAAGAGGAGGGAGGCCGCAGGCTGCAGCGAGGAGCCGATCCCCCCGGGTCTCATTCATCAGCCGACCACGACGGCCCGGGTTGATTACAATTTGCAAAAAAATTCATTACAGTGCTGCTCGCCCCCCCCCGTCTCTGCTCACACTGCTCATTTAGCTTCCTGTCCCTTCATGTGCGGCTCAAACTTGAATTTTATTGCTGGAAAAAATCACATTAAATGTGAAAAACTGAAGGTAATCTTTCTTGATTCCAGTCAAGGCCTCACGTGAGCACCCATTTTTCGTGATGACTCTTTTGCTCAATAAAGGTGCAGCATTCAAAGCCAGCGTCCATTTGGAAATTGAAGAATTTAAGTATAACCCTGATGACGTCATGTTTATCCGATGACATCACCGTGATGTCACGCATCTCTAGAGGACAATTATTACAGAAGACTAACCGTGAGAGAAAAATTGTTTTTTTAGTGGAAGGCGCCTTTAATCTTCCGTCATTTATCATCCACACGATGACAAGATTTCTAACAGGAAAAAAAACATGATTGTCTGTTTTGATTTCAGACAAATTAGTTTAAAATTTAATGGCACCTGACAGAATATTTGGTCCGGGGATCATTTTTCTTCAGGCTTATCGTTTATTATTTAATCCAAAAATGTCAAGGGCTTCAAATTATTATCCAACCATCGCACCAAAACTCCTCAAAATTTAGCGTAAAAACTAACATAAAGCAGAGATAGTCAGTCTTCACACTGCGGAGGCTTCTGAATGTTGCTTTGTTAATATCTTCTGAAAATAATTTATCGGTAAAAATGTTTCTGATTAATTTTGAACCAAGTTTAATTTTTTTTGTCGTTGAAAAATTATTTATTTCGGCATTAAAAAGTGAGTTAAATCTTAAAACGTAAATATCTGCTGCAGTGACGACAGAACGTGCATGCGTCATGACGTAATGTGCGTCCGACCAGCCGGAACGTTTTACGTCTGATGTTGCGACTTCAGTGAAATTATTCAACCTTAAACCCTCACAAGCACCATAAGAGTTTAAATGTGAAGCTGGAATCACGTTACGTAACTTTAGTAAGTGAAAAAAAACGATTTAATTTGATCTGATTTGAAGTCGGTCGTTAGTGGATTTCTTTTTAACTTCCGGTGACGTTGACGTTTGGCCGACATTTTTAATTTTATCAGAATTCAGAATTGATTGGACGGTTGGTTTCTTGTTTCTCTTCGGTCCAGGTGACTTTTTATTCATCATTTCTGAATGACAAAACAACGGCTACGACCTCCAGTCCAACACCGCCATTAGCTCCCGTTAATGGTAAGCTAAGCTAGGCTAAGCTAAGCAGCTCTGGTTGTGTTCTGGCGTTTAGCTTAACACCTGCGGACCTCAAACTGGACCGTCAAGGTATTTATCACTCACGTTTTCATTTTAATTTTCCTTAAATCACATTTATTTCACTTGCTCTGTTTTACCACAAAGTTTTGAAAAATCTATGTGGGGTTTTCTGTTTAGAAATTAGCACAGTTAGGTTAATTGTTACGTCCATGTTTTGCTTTGGTGCCTGAACTTTATTGACAAGAACCTGAGAACAACCGCGCTGTGCGGAGGTTCCGGCCTGTCAGACATTAATTATCCAACCCGTGAAGAAAAACCCAAAATATGATCTGCTCTCATTTCATTTTCCTGTTAAAAAACAATATTTTAAAACGTATATTTTCCAAACAATCTAATTCAGATTGTTTCTGGCGGATCGTCTTAAAGCTTTATTCAGATGTACATTTAAAGACGTACAAACAAAAAATGATCACCTGGACAACCAGTGAAATGTGTGTTTAAAACCTAAATATTTCTTTGAATGGGGGAAAAGAAAATAAGGAATTAAGTGACGTGTGATGAACATGAATGGACACGGAACAGCTGTTGACATCTGGTCACGTTTCATCTTTTAATTCACACCTTTTTTTTCCTCTCTTTTTAAACTCCACACTTCAGGGAATGTTAGTTACCTTTGCACAGTTTTATATAAATAAATTAGCAGCGTCATTTTGTCCAAAAAAGAAAAGGAGAAATCAAATAAAAACGGATGAAATGAAGCCGTAACAGAAGGGAGAGAGTCTAAAATGTGCTGGCAAACATCGCGCCGCCGGTTGGTGGTGAAATCGAGGCCGCGCGTCGTCACTTCTGGTCCCGGGTGTGTATTTACATGTGGGGGGAGGAGTTGGTCAGTCTGTGCCTTCATCCTGCTCCTCCTCCTGCGGGGAAATGAGCCGCGCACGTGTTTGGAAACGTCCTGTGATGATGAAGCCTGAAATCTCCTGACAGAACCGAGCTGTTGGGGCCGAACTGGGCCGGGAGAAGGTCTGATTTCACTCCAAACGTTTGTCAACAACATCTGATTTAATCCACATTAAAACGAGTCGATTGCTTTGTTTTAAAATTCATTTTCAGGCCGTTTTTTTTTTTTTTTTTTTTTTTTGTCTGATCACAATCAAGTTTGGTTGACTCGACATAGAAAATGATTGTGTGTTGTGATGATTTAATTAGGTTGAATCCTGTTTTTAACATTAAATCGTGGCGGGTCGTATAATTTCAGTTGAATTAGATGGATTAAAGTCACATGAAGATGATATTTTTGTGGCAGCAGACGGACGTGTTCTAAGTGCACTGCACGACTTCCTGCTAGATGTGCTCTTGGTTCTAAAGGTCCGGACTAGTTCTACGGCCTGTTCTGCTCCATCTGCTGGTGCTGACTCCTTATTGCGAAGCGGCTCACGTGCACGGGGATGGGAACCACTATTTTGGGGTTCCGGGACGGCTCCCCGGACTTGTTGTTGACGTTCCCGGCCTTGACACGTTTCCACTTGGCGCGCCGGTTCTGGAACCAGATCTTGACCTGCACCTCGCTCAGCTTGAGCGCATGCGCGATCTGGGAGCGCTCGGTTAACGACAGGTACTTCTTGC
>KV751384.1:2356-15245 GCA_001698575.1 Mola mola | reverse complement strand
CTCCTATCTATTACGAATACAAATGTCCCTTAGATAGAGTCTGTTAGAAGGTGAGATTTCAGACAAAAGAAGAAAATCTGTGATTCCTGTACGCAGCAACAAGACAGAGTTAGCAGGCTGCACATGTTCTAGTTTCCTTTAAAATGGAGTCAGTCTGAGCTCATTACACCGTCGCCTCCCCGGATCCCCATCATCAGCTAAATGGCTGAAATTCAAATTAAAGCATCATGTTCCGCTGCGAGCGTTCAGATTGTTAGAAAGGCTTCGGGTCGAGTCTCGGAGGCGACTGCGGCCGTCAGCCGGTGTCTCTCTGGCTCTCTCGGCTCCAGCGTCGGGCTGAAAGAGCTGTGACAGATCGCTGGCTCAACATCAGGCAGCATTTAGTTCTGCTTCATTGTGTCACGTAAGAGTCTGTAATGACACCGCAGACAGTCAGACAGAGACGAGTGTGGTGTCACTCTGCAGTAAAGGAACAGTTCAACATTTGGGAAAAGCTTCTTTTTGCTCCATCACTGTCTGATGTTTCAGAGGAGTTTAATCTCTTAGTGAGTGACACACAGATGTGTCCAGATGAGGAGTCGGCTTCACTGACCAGTTGCACAAAAAGAAACCGGCTACCGGCTATGTGAAGGGCATCCCTATGTGGAGCAATATAACGTGAGGTCACTGGCAAAACAAAACATTACAAAAAAAAGACAACTCTTTCAGAAACTACTATTTCTGGCGCCGTTAATGACATCATTGCTGTCGCTCCACTAAAAGGTGATCCACATCACTCGCTTTGATTTGTAGGTCACTTCACCCTGTTTTCCCTCCTCTTTATATCTGCCATTTTTCCTTCTGCACAATGCATGATGGTCTATCCTGCTTGGTTAGTAACCATCAGTTCACCGCTTTTGTTTCACTACTGTTAATTAGCATTTCCTCAGCTGATTTTTTTTGGCTTTGAAGTGTCAAACTGTGTCATCAGAATCACATATTTTGTTAAAAGCCTTTTGAACATCTGGCAGGTGTGAACCAGACTACAGGAGTGTAAAGCCAAATTTAAGCATTGACTTCCCAGTAATGAACAGTCATGAACAATTTTTCATGATGATTCTTTCAAAAGTTGTTGAGATGATTCAACTTCGAACAAAGGGGACTAAAAACCCAAACAGAGCCCAGAACTTTGGTTCGGTACAGCTCAACATCCAATGATAATATTTTTAATAATCTTAAAGTTTGCAAAGCGACCCTTAAGTAATTTTTTCTTTGGCAAACCAAAGCATTGTTTTAGCTCTGAGTTGCTCTCAATCACTAGTGACGTTAAATAGTCAAAATCTTAAATGTTTTGTTATTAAACATAAATAATTTTAGTTTAGGCCGACTAAAAGGAAATATATTTGTTGTTTGTACTCTCTGAAAGATATCTAAGTTATTAATCAGTGAGTTTTTAAAGGTTCCAGCTTTCCCACCTGCTTTAAGTCTTGATGCTAAGCTAGGCTGGGCTAACCATGACCTGACCCAGTTCTGTGTTACATCAGGTTTCATCTGACCATCTCAGTCGCAGAAACAAGCAGAATATTGGACTTTACCTGCATATAGTAGAAGAAGACTTGTGTGTTTTTGAGCAATGTTACTGTTGAATTCACGTGTTGCCGAGTTGTACTTCAGTATCAGGAACTGTTTCGGTGAAATCGTGTCTCAGGCTGAGCTGAGACTCGTACGAAGGATGGCATGAATGACTTATGCTTGATGCTAACGGTTTAGATTCAGAGAGAAAATGTTTCTGAGGCAGACAGAGAGAGAAGTCAACAGCAACGTTAACCCTGGACAGTCAGACGTTTGATGAAGTGGCGAGCACCGCTCTCTCCTCGCCGCGGATCCAACATCATTAGCCGGGAGAGAGACAGTATGTTTCGGCCCGTATCGACGGTAATGAGCCCTCGCCGATCATCGCTCATGCCATAATTAGCGGCAGGCCTGGCACTCGGACCCCCTGCTCGCCTCTAATGGAGTGAACAAGGCAGAAAACGAGCACTATTAAGGCTGGACATGAATTCCAGCTCGCTGTGTTAAACCCTTGAAACATAATCGTCTTCATAATTCAGCGCTTTGACTCTGGCCAATCAAAGCAGGATGGATCAGGACGTCTCGTCTGCGTGTCCAGGTGGAGAAGCTCTGACTCACTATAACAAATGTGGACAGGAAACATGTCGGCTCTCATGTGTAGGTCCACGGTGAAGTAAATGATGCGGTTGTTACAGCTGCATGAGCACTGCGTCATGTTTACATTTCAGCCCATCCAGATGAGAGGAAAACATGCAGAGGTCAAAGGTCAAAGCCACAGCAGTGTGATACTGGAACGCCGGGACCGTTTGTGTGTCTCCTGTATGTGATGAGTGACGGGGGGCGGAGACATGTAATGGCCGCAGTTGGCAAGGTCAGGGAGGTGATTGGTCGCGTGATCAGAGCAGGGTGAAGGTTGGCGGGGTCAAGGTCAGAGCTGATGGCGGCTGTGATGCTGACAGGATGCGATTCATGCCTCGGCCTAACAGTGATTGGTTGAACGTAACTGTTTGGAGCTGAAACCACCAGTTTAGCAATCCGGTTACAATATGATCGTCTATTAATGTGTCAGGTTTGTTTTCACCTCTGAGAAAATAGAATTATCATTGCTAGAATAGAATTTCCTCCTCCAAGTGATGTTTAACACAGTTGAAACTGTGGTCATGAAGTTTAGTGTTAGCAACATGGCTGCAGCAATGGCTTACTGATGTAGTGAAAATGTCTCTTTGAACCCTCTCAAGTCCCGGTGGGAAGAAGAAACACGTTTACAGGGCAGCAGATTTAGGTGCAACAGCAAAAGGCTGTCTGTTTATGCATTTTTCCCTCAGTTTCATCACTTTTCTTCTTCTTCATCTCCTCCATCAGCCTGGTGTTTTTATTTGACACCGTAGAGACGTCATGTGTTCCATTGTTCTTTTGAGCAGAACCCCAAAACTTGATGTTTGGCAGTATGAAAAGCAATTTAAAGGTGGACAGTGTCTTTATTCTTCAGGTTGTACACTGCACAATTTACATTTACTTCACTTGTTAAAGCAAATATGCACTTTATATTTTAATATGTTAAAAATTAGATTTACAGCTGAGAAACTAAGAAGGAACCTTTTGTACTATGCCAACTGCAATGGATTCATGTGCGTGAATGTTTACTATTTGACACTTGATCACTGCTGGTAAACAGAATCTGCAGATTCCTTCATCAATCATGTGCAAACCGACATCAAGCGGTGAAACAAAAGGGTGCAGCGATCTGACAACTTTTAAAGTCATGTAGCGTGACCAACAGCAGGTTGACGTGTTCAGTTGCAAGTGAAGTATGTGAATTCGTCACACACGCACACACACACACAGAGAGAGAGAAACACCTCCAGTCTGGATCAATTACCATTTGGGGGAACAGAGGACAATTAGCCAGCTGGCTTTTATGAAACAAAGCAATTAATGTTATGCTAATAACTCAGATTTTGAGCAATTCCAGATCATTTGCTAATTCTTCGCTAATTACTCTGATGACTCTTTGGTGCATCACATTTTGAGTTATTAATCGGACAAATCTGGATATTTAACAAACTCCTCTGAGCTCCGGCTCCACATCTGGACCACATGTCACTCTGATTTTTTTGGATGTTATTGATCGAAGAGACGACTGAACTGTTCTATTGAGTGTAAATATGAGTCTGGGTGAGGTTTTAGTACTTCTTACTTCTTATTCTACTTACATCTTAAATATCTGTAATGATGTTTTATCAGAACCTTATTTCCTATTTTGTCTCCCATTAATCCTGTAATGACCCCTCAGGTTTATCCGTTGACCCTTTAGAGCAGCACGATCCTTACATTAGGAGCTGGATCAAATCTAACTTTATACGTATAAAGTAGCTCAAATTAGCTCCACCTGACTGAGTAAAACAGTAAAATATGTCATCCTGAGATATTTCACTAAACAACCACTACTTTTACTGCATGAAGCTGATCATACTTAATAATACTTTATTAACTGCACCAAAACCAACTTTATTCCCCGACGTGGAGGGAGAGTCAATGCAGCCAACAGTAAAAACAGTTTGAAAACCAGGTCGTTCATCTTTTTAATGTAAAACACTGAATCCTGATTATTGTCAGGTGGGTTTATTGTCCCAGTAAATGTGCTAATGCTGCTGCCCTCTGGGGGTCAAACAGAGTCTATGTTGAAATTCAGATGAGGCCCCCTTCCTCCTCCTCCTCCTCCTCCTCCGACTTCATCTGACAGGTGAAGCTCCTGCAGGGGTCAAACCCTCCTCTTCATCAGAGATCAGCTGACTCGATGCAGAAGAGGGAAAAAATCTTGTTTCTCTTGATGCAGTTTAAGACAATTTTGAACACACTGTTTCTATTCACATTTCCAGTGTGGACATGAAACTGAATAAAAAGGAATGAAACATGTTTTGCCCCTTTGCTGCTATTTAAGTAGGTGGTGTATCAGTTAAAGCGTAAGATGACAGCATGAAGGTTCAGTGTGAAGAAACAACAGTTGTGACATTCTGTCAAAGATGCATTTGTGCTGCATTGCAGACGTGTACTGAAGCTAGCATGCTAACCAGCTAGCCCCAACCCATCCTGCCATGTAATACTGATAGGACAAATAGCTTTAGCTGGGTGATGGATTTGAATGGCAAGTTTGGTCATTTTCCATCTTTTATCAAGCCAAGATGAGCTTTATCGCCTCGTTAACTAATTTAATTCAAATCAGATACCAAAAAAATAAAACCAACCCCACAAAATATTTTCCATGCAATATTTTTTCTGATACCAGACACACAGGCTGAACTCACTTCCTCTTTCTGCAGATACAGTGAGCTGACTGACAAAATTTAAAAAAAAAGACACTTTGGCACTACTTTTTGTTTTCAAAAATGCTAGCTATAATGGCTTAATACAAATGTACTGTTTCGCCAGTAAACCAGTAAAACTTCATCATCTCAAGTTAAACAAATAATTACTTACATTTGTAGGTCATGGCGTGCTGCTCTCCCTTCTCTTGGAGATCTACCAATTTTCTTTTCACACAGTGCATGATGGTCTATAGTCCTGTGTTAGTGACCTGGTTGTACGCTACTTTTCACGTTGCATTGTGGGATACTTTGAGTGCTGGATTTAACATTTCACACAATACATTCAGACAGCACTACAAAATATCCAACACCCAATAAAGTGCACACAGCTCTTGTCCTCCTTGTACTCACCCTAACCAGCAGACTGTATCTCTTGTCTGTAGGCTGAGTCCACTTCCAGTCCATTTCCACCATGTTTGCGGGCACAAAGCTGAGCCCAGCTGCCCTCGGTGATTCCTTTACGATCTGGTTGCAGCGTCGACACAGTCCGGTCAGCTAAAGGGTGAGTAGCTCTAAGGATATTTGATTGGACAGTAGCTATAGCTCACTTAACTACCAGTATAAAGAACATGGGTTACTCTGGTGATATTCTCTCCCCTGTATTTTATGAGCCACCTGGAATTGTGGCCCTGTTTTGTGGCCCTTTTTGAAGAATTTTAAATAATTTATTCAGTGAATCAGTTATCGTTCAGTCTATAACATGTCCGATAATGATGATCTTGTCCAACCAACGGTCAAATATCAGAGATTATCAGAAATACTCAAAGAGAACAACAAATCCTTTCAGATGTATATGACTACAGCCAGTCCGTCTTAAAGATCACTTCACCTTCTTGTGGAGCCAGGTCCATCGAGCAAGTCTGGCTAAAAACAGGTGAAGGTGCATTATAGGTGCATTAAAGGCAGCTGTTGTCCCCCTCAATTACAGCCCGCCGAGCCTCGCCTGATTGGCGTCCCAGTCGCCGAAGGTCACGGCTCCAGCGGGGCAGCTGGGGGCTAATCACAGGCCGCTGTGGGCAGGGGAGTGTCTGGGTTTTTAAACGGACGGCAAGCGTGTTTATGACCTCGTCTGAAAACAGAAACCCAGGTCATTACTCACAAAACCGCCTTCATGTACCTCTGTTCAGGACCTGACAGCTCACAGTTCTTCTTTCCGTTTCCTCCATATTAAAGAAAAATATAAAGAAGTCCAACATGTTTAAAAAAGAAGGTTTCTTTAATATGTGTGAACGTCTGTTATAAATATTTCCCACTTTGGAACCAAAGAGCTACTCAGTTAGCTGCTTCTTCCTTTAAAACCAACTGAGGGGACCACATGTTGCAATTTCCTCAACACGATGAGCAAGATTGTGCATCCTCACAAGCCCTCAGAGGCAAATTGTTATTTGTGATTTTGGGCTATACAATTTAAACTCGATTGATTGATGGTTCAATTCTTGTCAGATATTTTTCCTAGACACAAATCGACAGGACGCACAGTGTAACATGATTTCTTAAAATTTCTAGTGAAGTTGATATGCGATGAACCCAAACAGCAAACTCTGGTTGAGCTGTTTAGAATTTCTTTGTTGTACATCCATGAGTACAATACCTTAAGTGCTAATAGCTAATTCCACACCAGCATCAGTATAAATGGCGTTAACTGGTGAGGCGGAACAACAGCACGGTTTTGTCAAGTGTGATTCACAACTGGGAGATTTAAAAGTGGATAAAAGCAGTTAGCAACTAATTCAAACAGAAATGACAACAACCGAAAATGTTTACAAATTGTGGAGACAAGCTACCCTCCGAGCTTTCTGTATTATTCCATTGTTTGCATGTAAAACGTCTCACTAGACTCTGATGCTGCTGTGTCACACAGCGAGGGGTCTCTGGTGCAGCAAAATTGCACAGTCTGTGTAAAAACTACAACTGACGTTGTCAGTCAGTCAATAACGTGAACAGACTCTGGTGTAAAGAAAGTAGGGCTCAAATTGAGGGCCACCGCCTTCCTATTTAGATTCCCCAAAGCATCATGGGATATGTAGTTCCAAACATTTAAGAGCGGTCTAGAGCATTAAAGTGGTAACTCCTCTGCTCCATAATGAATTTGAGCAGGGTTGTTCTGGAAACGATCTCCTCGTTGGTTCATCCGAACACAGATTTGAATGAAATGCTTTCGGTTGAGACAATATTTAGAACTGATGTCCTGTCTGTCTCTCTTCAGGGGTGTTTACGATGCGGCCGGAGGAAACGTCCCTGACTGAAGGCCGCGGTGCGTCATGGTAACTATTCACTCAATCATGTGTGCCGCCGCTTAAATACACAGTAAACGAGGAGAAACCCAACGGCATCCACAGCACACAATGGAGGATATTTACAGCAGCTTTCTTCTTTACGGCTCCTTGTTTGTGAGCCCTGACGAGGAGGGAATATTTAACAGGTCGATACCTTTCACAGAGCCGTGGCACGCTC
The DNA here is from genome assembly GCA_001698575.1 of Mola mola. Lineage (NCBI taxonomy): Eukaryota > Metazoa > Chordata > Actinopteri > Tetraodontiformes > Molidae > Mola > Mola mola. Next base: position 7,875 of record KV751384.1, on the reverse strand, counting down.
GGCGTGACAGTAAAAGAGTGGGAGACTCCTCGGGGAGTTCTCCCGGGGCCCTCTCGCTCTGTGAGGGCGGTGGCATAAACACAGGACTCCAGCAGAGCCCACAGGTCAGGAGATAATGACTGTAAAACAAGCGCTCAGAGGCTGATCATCGTCAACCAGGTCACTGAGAGCGACAGTGCGAATGTATAATCAAAACATTAATGTTTCTTTTGAAAAAACACTGATGCTCGTTCCTCACCAGGCGTCACACTGAACGTTAGCATGATGCTAGCTGCAGATATGTTGGAACGTAACATATGTGAATATAATGTGTGGTTATGGTTAGAAAGAGACCAGGTTTTGTATTAAAATTCCGAATTTTGTCACTTGGAAAATGTCCCTCAGTCTTGTTTAAAAATACCGGTTTTCGTAGGTTAAAACAGAAACTGAACATTGGTAATTTACAAATACTAAATAAATATTAATCATTTCTGCTTTTAACATAAAGAAAAATAGAAACTAAATAAATCAGAAAACATTGAATACATTAAATTAATGTAAATGAATTAATATCACAAATCACAAGAAGCTGCAATTATGTCACAATTATATGACAAAAAAGTGAAATGGATAGAAAACGGGGATTTAAAAACTCTTGTTCTCCAGATGTAAAACATCTTCCTGACATAAGGTCAATGAAATTTTTTAATAGAATTAATTGCTTCTGAATTAGTTTATTGGACTTTTCATCAGTTATTTGTGAAAGTGAACTCTTAATATGGTCTTAATACACCCACAGCACCACGCGCTTCCTCCGTCTCCTAGGAGACATTGAACCCCCCTCCCTAACCCCGGAGGGGAGAGGAGAGTTGGGTACCCGGAGTATATTAAGGTACCCTGGACTCAATCCATGTAACTAAAATGGTTCAGATAATTTACTATTTTAATTCAGATAATTGTGGCCTACGGCACAAAATATTGAAATACTTCAGTGGAACTTTATGTCCTAAATTTTCAAAATTAAAACTTAATATTTCACGTTTTGTAAAAAGTGTAGAATATAATAAAAGTTTACAATTTTTATTTTTTAGACATGTTTTTTCGCAATATTGTGCTTTTTTGATAAAAATATCTGTCCAAAAAGAGCATTTTCCTTTTTTTTTTTTTTTAATGCAGCCCAAGTACAAACCGAAATAATGACAATAGTAATAATACTGTACTCAGACAGTGCCACCTAGAGGATATACATGTGCAGTGTATCATAGTGTGCCAGAGGTGTCCAGATGGAGGGAATCTAAAGGTCCCTCTCAAAGTTTAGATGATACTTCTTTATGAACACTGTAGGTAAAGAGGTTTTTCAGATTCACGCAGTAATTAAAAGTGGGTCTGGTTTTATTTTGAATCCAAGGATCTTTTAAAAGAAAAATAATATTGATCCCAAAAAGTGAATAAATGAAGAGACAATCAGTGTTTTATTCTGGCAAAAGAATAAATCTTCCTGCTAAATTAGCGAATGTGCTGCTAGCCCATCCTCAGGATAGCTCACCCTCAGCTGACTGCTGTCTCTTTTGCTTTTTGCTGCTTATACATGTGTACGTGTTGGACTGTGAGACGTCCTGCAGCGAACACTGACGCTGAGTGTGTGTGTGTGTGCTGACCTCTTAATGGAAGTCAGCTTCCCTTCAGGGAGCCTCACTGAGCGCGACATAGATACATGAATGTACACATTCATCCATTTATGCATGTTTACGTGTACACAGGAGGGAAGAGAGAGGCTGATGAACTGATTAACGAGAGCAGAGTGTGTGTCTGCAGCCACTAGTTGTTGTTGTGTGTGTGTGTGTGTGTGTGTGTGTGTGTGTGTGTGCGTGTGTGTGTGTGCGAGTGTGAGTGTGAGATGTCCCTCTGGGACCACCACTGGAACAACAGGCCCAGCACGGCGTCTTACTGCTCCAGGGCTTCTTTCTTGGGGAGGAAGTCGGTGGTCCGGACACTGTGAGAATAATTCGATTAGCGGCGAGGAGCAGAAAAGGTGACGAGAGTTTATTCCGCAGCATGAACCCACCTGGACCACCGAGTCTGCGTTCACCAATCAAGTACTTTCTCTCAGTTTAACCACATTCATCACCTCATGAATCAAATGGATCTCCGGTATCGGCTGATTGTCTCCTCAGAAACACCACAGACTGAATCACAAGGAAATCTTTCACTGCAATACCAGATTCTCCTTCATTATTATAAATTATTTGGAAAAATCTTGTTACGGAGCTCAAACAGAAAGACTTTAAATAACAAAGATACATATTAAGATCGCAAATGTAGCAAAGATGGAACTTATAAGAGAGAAACCACATATGATAACAGTAGTTTAACTAATCACTGTTGGTTTACTGTTAGTCTGATTTAATCTGAAAAAAAACATTTTATTAACTATTATCAGTTGATTTATACAAATGTTCAGTTTCAGACAGAAGATCATCTTGTTGTGGCCATGTGACCAGTGTTGGGGGGGATAGTCCTTGGGGATCTCCTTTGGGAAGTGGGTCAACCGCTTGGCAGGGCAGGCGGTCTCGTTAGCATTGCGTACACACACACCTCGAGCCCTCTGGCTGTAAAAGGCAACAATGAAAATTACACACAGGCTAATTAGCAGCTCCTTGGCACAGATAGGAAGACATGTGCATCAGAGAATGTTGCTCCTACTGAAGCTCCAGTTTCTTTTCTAGAGAACGAATTCTGGCTGAGTGAATCTGTACCGACACCAGTTTAAAGATGGGACAGTTGATCTGTTGATGGTCATCTTAAACAGCTTTATGTGAACTCATCCAGCTCTCAGACGTCCATTCCAACAACGCCAGCAACCAAAATCGGGTCTCAGTAACGGTTTATATCATATACTCAAAAACATGCGTTATCATGGGAATTAGCTTTGACGTTTTCCATCTTCATTACATGTAGAGACAAATATTTGAGGCCCTTTTTTGTTTTAGTAAAATGCTGGAGACGTTGTAGTTTACGTGAGTCTTGAATATTTTTTAAGTGTTTCCTTCCTGAAAAATCCCAATACACTCGTATTGTTACAGAGTTTAACTAATCCATAATGCTCAGTGGAAAAGCTGCTTTTATGGAGATCTTTAACTGATGCATGACCAATACATATAAACTTCACGTTGTCTAAAAGTTGTAAAGATATGTCCAGCTGCCTGCACATAAGTGCACAATGTGACCAGCTGGGTCTGCTCGTATCGTAGTCCTTTAAACATCATGGGAAGGTTGTGTCGAGACCGTGATGGAACTTCCTGTAGTGATGGTCTCCTCTGAACGTTCCCTGAAACGTCGTCCTAAAGAACTCCACAGAGCGACCATCCATCAAGGTTACAGAACAGGAACGTGTAGCTTCTCCGCTGTCGTTATATTCTTTCTTGAGCTCGTGTTGTTTGACTTTGTCTCGTTAAACAGTGACAGCGGAGGTCAGTCTGCGTTGGTCCAGACAGTGTGACATTTCATCAACAGTGGATCGTGGGAAATGACATCAGGTGAGTGTTTTAATGTGGCCAGAACTTTTTTTACCTGCAGAAGTCGTATATTCTCTGACATTATTGCATTTATTTGAATATTTCCACTACATTTTAGAGAGAGAGATCAAAATGTAATGATAGACGTCATAAAACCCCGCTGATGACATTCTTTTTCCTCATCTTCACTTGTTTTGGCAGCGGCACCAGAACACAACTGCAGAAGCGGAGCTTCCTCTGGTGGCTGCACTGCAAACTGCATCTAGTAAGTGTTTATGGTTGATAATTTTCTCTTTCACTTCTGCAACAAACAAGTTCTTACAGATATGACCCTGGAAACTCACATCATCTATAACTCTAAATACATGTAAGCAAAGACGCTCAAATCGTCAGATTTAATTTTTCCAGGCAAGTTTAAGCTCAGTCCTTTCTTCTTCTCCACTCTTTTAGATGAGTAATGAGCAGGTTGGTGAGGGGTCATATTCATTTGAAAATGTTGGGATCCGAATTTAAATGTCCAGAAACATTATTAAGCGGTGTAAAGATGCGACACATGTCGTAATGCTGCCCTCTGGTGGCTGCAGCAGTCTGAATTACTTAATTCAATTAATGTACAAATAGAAAAACAGATTTTTTTTTTGACAATTTAAAAAACTTTATTAACATATGCACCATAAACTCTAAGACATCGATTGACATAAATTTTATCCAGTGACTTCATGAACAGTTGAAAACATTAGATAGTTTAATAACATAGCTGCTCACAGTTTGCTGAACATTGGCAAACTCCCCAAACAACAACGTCTCTCTATGTTGCTCACTGTGTTGAAAAGAATTCACCCTTGATTATCATCTTTAGATGTTGACAGATGAAAGTAGCATGTGTGCATGTTGGCACTACAGACACCACTGCCAGCCGTGGATGCTATGTTGCATTCAGGTACCGTGTGGCAAGAGGAAACACCTCCTCAGTGTGTCAGTCCCACCCGGTGGTCGAACTGCATATATTCTGGCATATTTACACTGTGACCGGTAAAACGGCAAACTAACTAACTGTGTCTCTAACTTCAGGTTCTCTCACTGCATAAAATGTCAAAGTGGATTGTCAAAGCACCTATGTTTCTTTGTTTTAGTGTCATTTGCATTCTGGACCCCTCCCAAGTGACAACAGATGAAGGCTTAAAGTCTGAAACTGGTGAAAAAATAACATTTGAATGTGAAAATGTATTAAAAGCAATCCTTTTGGATGAGACGTCTTCAAAACCAAAAATAAGACATTTGAAAATCATTCACATAAAAAACATACAGACATAAATGTCTCCCTTTGTGTGCTCACTCTAAACCTTGGTGTTTCTTCTGAATGCAACTGAACTTCTTATCCTGTTTGAAGATGTTTCGCCTCTCATCCGAAAGGCTTCTTCAGTTCTGAGTGTCAGTGCGGGAAACCCAGGTATTTAACCCCGAGTGGGTGGAGACAATCACCAAAAATGAGGATGTGGTTGAAAGGGGGGCGATCCTCTGGCTAGGCATCATGTGAGTCGTTAAGGTCACATGAGCCCGGGTGTGAATCACTCGAGAGTGTTTGCCCCTCACCCTTGGTTACGTGTGACACCTTGGGCTCACATGGCCCCAGGTGTGTGTGGGGGTTGAACCGCCTGGGGAGGGCTCCCAAGACAGCATTGTAGGTTGTAGACAAATGGTGTCTTAGTCCACCACCCCTGTTTAGAGAAGGTTTCTCCAAGTGGACATAGATGGCCTCTTTTACTCCTCTTTCAAACTCTTTTTCTTCTCTGTCCAGAACATGGACATTGGAGTCCTCAAAGGAGTGATCTTTCTCCTTAAGATGCAGATGTACAGCTGAGTCCTGTCCCGATGAGGTGGCTCTCCTGTGTTGTGCCATGCGTCTGTGGAGGGGCTGTTTGGTTTCCCCTATATTAAGGTCAGAGCACTCCTCTGTGCATTGAACGGCATACACAACATTACTGAGCTTATGCCTGGGTGTTTTATCCTTGGGGTGGACCAGTC
>KV751383.1:1863920-1874702 GCA_001698575.1 Mola mola | reverse complement strand
CCAAAAAAAAAAAAAAAAAAAAAAAAAAAAAATCTAAATGGCTAAAGGAACTTGGGAATTATAAGTTAAATGTTCAAGTATATACAGTTATTACCTCCAGTTGTACAGGTACAAGCCAGTCCTGGCCTTGAATTCTCTACCACCAAAAAATGTCATTTTGTCCAATGCCATTTGTCACATCATCATACAGCGAACGCTGCCTTATTATATAGCTTCAGAAGTTTGCTTCAGCAACACACTTATTTTGTCATTATCCGACTGAGGATCAGTCAACAGGATTTTCCTGCCTTTGAAATTATGAGAACAGATTGCCTAAAAATGGGGTCATTCTAATTGGAGGTTTGAAGTTGAATGACTTTAAGTTCGGTTACAAATAAGGAAGCACTCGCATTTTTCTAGGTAACTGGATTTATTTAGATTCTTTGACTCATTCACTACTTAAAGTTGGTTTGTCTTCCCTCGCATACACTGCACAATACTGAAAATGTCACAGGGAAGTGACAGCTGTAGCCCAGTTATTTCAGCTGATACTGGTAACTGCATTAATATTTCTTATATATTTTCCAACACCACCACCTGTCTTCTGTAATTTTTACCTGAGGCTTAGTTTATAGTTACACTGTCTTTCGGGTATGACGTATTAGTATTACAGAACTATGTACTATATTATACTGAGAATCTACAGTTGCTGAAAAACATGACTGCCGTTTTGGCGCTTGTTAAGTGAATGTTAAACTGCAGTGCTTGTGTGTGTGTGTGTGTGTGTGTGTGTGTGTGTGTGTGTGTGTGTGTTTTATGGCTGCCACAAATGAACTTTGATTTGTTGGTTGATTTTTTTTAAAGTGATCAATTAGTTGTTTGGTCTATAACATGTGAAAAAATGGGTGAAACTAGAAAGCAATCACATTTAAGCCACTGGAAATAGAGAATCTAGACTTTATTTCCACCTAAAATGACTCAAATAGACTATCAAAAAATTGTATTTTGCTTTACTTTTTGTTTTTGCTGTACGTCTATATTTTCGTCTGTATTGTGTTTTGGGCAAAATGTGTGTGCCCTCATATAACACACTGCTATATTTATTTTTTCAGAATTTCCTTGAGCCAGTTCCCTCAGTAATATGGAGTAAGTACGTAGTTGGACAACAGGACATGATTCAGCCGACATTCACAGGCACCTAATAGTGTCCGAAAGCTCGGCTGAACCTCTTCCCCAGCTGACAAATTCACCCTGTCCATGTCAAAAACTTGCTATTGTAAGAAGTTGCCCTCCAGACAGCAGAGAAAGTATTAGTACTCTGGTAAACTGGTTTACAATCCATGATAACTGAGTTTAGTCGTGACATTATAGGGGACTCAGTGTTTATTGTCAAAACTGTTTATGTCTAAAACTTGTATCTAAATCCCTGTGATTCATATCCAAGATGATAACAATAACAAATGGGAGTTTAATCAAGAATTCTAGCTTCCATTTTTCTCATCTGAATATGGACGAGCCACACAAATAGGTTCTTATCTGCCCTTCAGGCCGTATTTTGTGTAAAAACATAGATGTAGGAGGAAAACAGGATTGTATGTTCCTTGTCTTTTTGCCACCACTGCAGCTTCAGCTGTCAGAGTTGATTGACTTTGTCAAACTTTCCTCCGGGGCAGCAGCAGACTAAAGCTTAGAGAAGTGGCTGTCGAGCCAGGAGATCACTTTTGCCATCTCTAGACTGGCTAGCTAAATCCAGATAGGGATAGAGAAAGTAGAAAGAATAGTGCTTGGCTTTCATTCACCCACTCTAACTAACAAATAGACCTTAAGAGCCTGACCAAATAGTGAATGTCAGCTTTTTTTTTTTTTTTTTTTTTTGACAATTTTTGATTTAATTGATGGCATGTTAACATTTTAGTCAGTACTGGAAAAGTATTGAATATTACATATTTACTAAGTAAGCGATATTAAGTATTGAGTATTTAGCTGAAGGAAACATTACTCATAATTCTCATGAACGTGATGTCCTGTATTCACTTGCTGAGCATTATAAGTATTTATCTGAAAAGGAAGTGTGAAGAGGATGTTGGAATCACACATACCTTTTTGTAGAAAGTGAAGTCTTTTGAATATTTATAAAAAGAATTTTGTTCGATCCTGTGTATGTGGTGTGTGGGTGTGTGTGTGTGTTAGATATTGTAGTGGCAGGAGAGGGCTGTTTTCCTAACACCTTTTCTACAGTTCTCTCATATTCACATACCTCTTTTTGGGGACTAGTGTTTTGTTTTTCACATTTTAACGTTAACACTACTAATGATAAAATATGGTTGGGCTTGCTAGGTATTTAAAATCCCTCTCTTTTTTCTTTACCTCCTATATTGAGTTGTCATAATTATGGTGCTTGCTGAATAATTGATATGGTAGAAGGGATTTCTCCCATGTGAACAGCACTATTTCCTGCCATAACCACAGTCATGTTTACAGCACTCAGAAGGTTGTTGATTTTGCCGTAACTCACACTGTGTGTTGTGTGGTTTTTGTTCTGCTTCTGAGTTCCTCAGTGAGTTCCACGACTGACTCACTAGCTAGCTTTGTACAGTGGATTGTATTGAAGCAGACAGGTACTTGGAGCCATGACAAATGGCAGTTAACCTCACTGTTAGCCACTTAATAGTGTAGTTGCTTTTTCACTTCTTCCCAAGCATGTGTGGAATGTGCTTATTCAATAACATGAGTGCTTGTGTGGAAGTGTCCTGTGTGCGTGCTTGTTAGCTGTCAAGTTATCAGATGTAAGTTGAAACAAAACAAACCAAAGCAAAATGTGCCTTTGGGGGGGGAAAAAAAAGAAAAAAGCTCAGTAGTCATTCCCTCAGATGGTATTGTGACTGAACTTCTACTAGTGGAAGGAGCAGATTAAAATATTTGGAGAAAAATCATGCTCAACTAAAATCATGTAACTTTCATAAACAAGTTTTTAATATATTTTTTTTATAGCCTTTAAAATATTCAAATTTAAAAAAAAAAATAGTATTGCCATCACAAGTGCGCATTAATAATGATGTTTGTATTTTGGTAAATGTCTGACTAAACTAGAGCTGACCAATATTAAAATTTTGGAGACGATACCGATATCAGGAATTAAAAATGTTCTGATATCTGATATTGGCCGATACAGACACATTTTTCCTTCAAATTTAACCACAAATGAGTTATTAAATATTTTAAACAAAGATATGAGACCAAATATTTTATGGATTAACGGTGAACTTTTACTAGTGCTGTTGTGATCTCAAAATCACTATACACAGCTCAGCTGCGGTGGATGGCAAGTTAACATTACTATTGCACCTCACCTCACCTTGTGTCCTTTGGGCGCATTTGAGGTCAAAGCAAAGCACCCCTGCAGCCACAACCATACCCAAGAGGGTTTGGGCCAATACCAACCTCACCCAGTACCAAGGAGGGACCCGATAGATTCTAACAGAGACCCACTTGGCTGGTGGTGGGACAACCAGGGCAGAGCTCCTCTAGTCATCAAAGTCGCCCTCAATTGTGCATTTGTGCAATAAGCTCACCATCGATAAGTTTTTTGTGCCTTGGGAAACATTGTCACTCCTCTTTGCTCCTCTGAAAACTGGCAAGGTCAATATGTTGTTTTTTTTGTTTTTTTTTGCACCAAACAGGATCATAACAACCAAGGTATAAGTATTAGAGATGTTATACTTATGGTCCAGCATGTTTAATCATATTCAGTGCCTTTTAATTTGTTAGTTTTATAGTTGCTTTGACAAAAATTGAGGCATTTCTCTGTATTCTGTATTATTATCTGTATAATGATGTGTTATTAATTCACACTTTAAGATTTAACTTGAGCAGTCTTTTTTATTTATTTTTCCTTTATAATTTGTTTAATTACAATTGGTACATTTAAGCTGGATCCTTATTTAATTATGGAAAAATAGTGTGGGTGTAGCCCGTTCTTATTGCGCTCCTTTGCCGCCCATGTGCTGCATTTAACTAAAGGAAAAATGTTTTTAAAACTGTCATCTGTCTTTTTTAAGAGATCTTTAGTCGAGTATGAGACAGAAGAAAGTCTGTATGGGTTTATACATCATCACCTGAGGATACTCTTTACAAAAAAAATACAAAATTAAATGGGTGGGGTGCAACATTATTGTATATCTCTCTATTAAGCCACTCTTGATTGCTCCAAGAGAAAGTCTGTCACAGTGACAGCAACAGTAACCGTCACTGGAAATTTAATATAAATCACCCCATCTGTTTGTGCAATGTTTTCTCTTAAACCATATATTTTGATATTGGCAAATATTGATAACATATAAGCCGATACGATATATCTGTGATAGGCCAATTTTGGCCAATAATTTTGTTAATGACGATCTATTATAGTTATTTTAGATCAGTGATCATATTAATCACTGTGCCTGCTTTCCTAAGGGAATTCATTGTTCAGCCTATCGTGTTTAAATCTGCGTAACCAATTTGATTTGTTAGGCATATCAGCTCTAACGTTGTGGTTGTCTGTTAGTTTGGGAGCAGTAACACTGCCTTACGGTCATTCCCACTCTGAGACAATCTCCTCTCATTCTCCTCTAGGAGCTATATCTCCACAGCTTAATCTGTGTTTGCTGTGTTAGCCACAGGCTACAAAGATGCTTTTGTGCAAAGGATTCACCAAGAAATCATTCAAATTTAATTTGCTGTGCTTGGTTTGTATGTCTTGGCTGTATATGTTTGGAAAAGGGAGAGTGATTTGCATACTATAAAGCGTCTCTCAAAGCTTGAGAAAAAGCTTGCTTTTGCTGTTGTTGTTGGGCCACTGTGTGAAGTACCTACAATGCAAATTACTTCTGTTACACGATGCTACCATTATGTTTGAGCTCAACAGATAAGGGTACCATAACCTGCTTCTCTTTTAGATATTTTTACGAATACTTTTACTTTTGAATGCTACAGAAATCCAATAAATACTCATTTTGTATAATAAGAAAACAATGTTGGGGACATTATTTTGAAATTATGTTTGGCTTCCATAATTGACCTCATTTTACTTGTTTCCTTGTGTCTTTTCCCTTCTGTGCTCCAGTCATTGAGCACTCAGCCTGTGTGAGCTGGTGAAGATGGTGAAGCCAGACATCCACACTCTGGCACACCACCTGAAGCAGGAGCGGCTGTATGTGGCGTCAGAGAGGCAGCTGATCCAGAGGCTCAACAGTGATGTGCTGAAGACTGCTGAGAGGCTGTACCGGGCTGCATGGATCGCCAAGCAGCAGAGGATCAATCTTGATCGCCTCATTCTCACCAGGTCAGACCTTTCAACATGATCCACTCTTTACTTCATATGGAAGAGTTACTGTAGCTGTATTGGTTTATTATGTTCTCTTCAAGTCTTCCTAAGTCAACAGAAAAAAAAGTAAGAATATGTTTTTTTTCTCTTTATCGGTATGACTTCAAATGTTAAAATAGATGCATTTATTATATTTAAGTCTGTGCCTTTTTTCGAATGTAAACTCTTTTGAACTCTTATAAATGCGAAGATGTAGGCTGATCAGCTATACTTAAAGTGAATAACATTGATTACCTCACTACAGTGCAAGACTGTTTGTTGACAGATAAATTCAAGTCTGTTACTCAATGGGAACTCCATAGATTGCAGTATGCATTGTCCTGTTGTTCCTACAGTCATTGTGGTGTGCATGTGGCATGGGGTGTATGCTTAATCAATATTATTCACTTCAACTTTTGATGCTGTTAATGTTATGGCTGATTGGTGTAAATGATGAATATAAAAATGAGTTGCCGTATGACATTCTTGTGGAATTATCGTTTATACCCCTTATCCTGAAGTTGAGTGTCTGTGTGATATTTGAGCATGTGATGTAATTCATAAATTTGATTGTCTAAAGGTGGATATATACAAGTCAGGGATATGTTTTCACCAATTTAGAAAAAGTTAGGATGTACTCTTTCAGAGTTTTGAGGTGAAGAAATATCCAGTTGTTTCAGTGAGATGACATTACAGTGACTGCAAAATAATGGTTCCAAAAATTTGGGATACTGTATTATCTTGTTAAGAATAACAAAATACAACAAGGGCCTTCAGAGGGCGCATGCCTCTGCCAAGGCCAAACAGTCCATCTTTTATCCATCTTTAAGTTTCATTAACATTCACACTCACAACCCAACATTCACTTGCAGTAGAAAAAAAGAATAGAAAAATCAAAAGTATGCACAGTATGTTTCACATCCAGATAATGGATGGGCATTTTCAGTGATTTCACACTCTCTCTCTCTCTCTCTCTCTCTCTCTCTCTCTCTCTCTCTCTCTCTCTCTCTCTCTCTCTCTCTCTCTCTCTCTCTCTTTTTCTCCCCCTGACTAGCAAACAGGTGTATCAAATGTTCTGAATTTATCGTTTATTTGAAAGCTTAGAATGCTCTAGAACATGCAAGAAATTACCAGGATCTTTTAGAATGGTGTGGCAAATTGCATTTACTCAAAATAAAGCAATAAGATCAGTGGTATGAATAATGAAAATACTTCATATTTTTCATTAATATTTCTATCACAGTGTTTTACTGTCTTTTGCATTTTTGTTGTGTAATTTTCAGTCACAAGATACCCTTTCACCAAATAAAAATTCACTTTCACTCAAAATTTGACCAGGGTATGATTTTGTGTCTCCGTCAAGCTTGGGTCCTCTACCCTGGGAGCCTGAGGGTCCTGCGCAGTCTCTTAACTGTTCCTAGGATTGCAGTCTTCTGTACAAATATCTTAGATGTTTTTCCTGCGATTTGTTGGAGCCACTCTCCCAGCTTGGGGATCACAGCCCCGAGTGCTTCTATCACCAGGGGAACCACTGACGCCTTTACTCCCCACATCCTTTCCAGATCCTCTTATAGCCCTTGGTATTTCTCGAGCTTCTCGGGTTCCTTCTTCCTGATGTTGCTGTCGCTTGGAATTGCGACATCTACCTCTACTGCCTACTTCTCCTGCTTGTCGACCCTCACGATATCTGGTTGATTAGCCACCACAATCTTAATCTTTTGGGATCTGGAAGTCCTACAAGATCTTAGCTCGGTCGTTCTTAATCACCTTTGGAGGTGTTGTCCACTTTGATCCTGAACCCCCCAGCCGATACTCGGCGCAGATGTTCCTGTATACTATGCCAGCCACTTGGTTATGACGCTCCAAGTATGCTTTACCTGCCTGCATCTTGCACCCTGCTGTTATGTGGTGCATTGTCTCAGGGGCATCTCTGCACAATCTGCAACTTGGGTCCTGTCTGGTGTGGTAGACCCCGGCCTCTAACGATCTTGTGTTCAAGGCCTGTTCTTGTGCTGCCAAGATTATTCCCTCTGTGCTGTCCTTGACACCACCCTTCTCCAGCCACTGGTATGTTTTCTCGATATCAGCCACTTCCTCTATCTGTCGGTGGTGTATCCCGTGCAGGGTTTTTCACTCCTTAATGGTTTCTCTTCTTCTTCCTTCTCCTCACTGGGTTTCTGCTGCCTGAGTCATTCACTTAGCAGGTCATCATTCAGGGCCAACCTTCTGATGTATTCGTGGATCTTTGTTGTTTCATCTTGGATAGTGGCTAACTAATCCCGGCCTCCCTCTTTCCTCTTTGTGTACAACTTCAGGGTGCTTGAGTTTGGGTGAAACCCTCGCTGCATGGGGAGGAGCTTCCTTGTCTTGATATCTGTGGCTTCTATCTCCTCCTGTGGCCAGGTTATTATACCAGCAGGGTATCTGATGATGGGCAGGGCATAGGTGTTGATGGCTCGGATCTTGTTCTGACCACTCAGCGGACTTCTCGGGACCTGCCTTACTCTACGTAGGTATTTGGCTGTGGCTGACTTCCTTGCGGCCTCTTCATGATTTCCATTTGCCTGGGGGATCCCAAGGTATTTGTAGCTATCCTGAACATCGGATATGTTGCCTTCTGGTATTTCAACCCCTTCAGTGGCCTCTCTTTGATATCATTCAGCTACACTTATCTAGCCCGAATTACATGTTGATGTAATTGCTGTAGATCCTGGTGATGTGCATCAATGAGTCGATGTCTTGCTCACTCTTCGCGTACAGCTTGATGTCATCCATGTAGAGGAGGGAGCTGATAGTTGTTCCATTTCTGAACTGGTATCCGAGGCCACTCTTTGTGATGATCTGGCTGAGGGGTTTCAGACCAATGCAGAACAGCAGGAGGATAGGGCATCTCCTTGGTATATGCCACATTTGATGCTAATTTGGTCAATTGGCATTGAATTGGCTTCTAGAGAAATCTTCCACAGCCCCATCGAGTTGAAGGCTCCCGGTGTCCTGTTGATGTTGTTTAGCTTCAAGCACTGCGGTATCCATGTATGTGGCATTGAGTCATGGGCTTTCTTGTAGTTAATCCAGGCAGTGCACAGGTTGGGCTTCCTGGTCTTACAGTCTCTAGAGACTGCCCTGTCGACCACTAGCTGGTGTTTGGCTCCTCTGGTGTCACCATCAACCCTTTTCTGGGCCTTTCTCATGTATTGAGCCCCATGGTTCTCATGGAGTGTAGTTAGCTTCTTTAACCAGTAGCTGTGGATCATTTCAGGGCCTGGTGCCGTCCAGCTCTTCATCCTTGAGACTCTTGGATGACTGCCATTGTGATGTTTACTGGGTCTTGTTCTGGGAGATGGCTGTGGTCCTCTCAAGTCCACCAACCACTGAGCATTGGTGTTATGTGATGCTTTTTTCTCCCATATGCCCTTCCAGTACTGTTCAGTCTCATCCCTTGGTGGGTTCATCCTGTTCATCCGGTAAACATCCTGTTGATTCTCTGGGCCGCCAAATCTCTAGTGTACTTCTTCAGGCGGGCAGCCAGGGCTGTGAGCCTCTGTTTGGCAGTCTCTAGTGCCTGAGTTACAGACAGCTTGCTGTACTTATTTTGTACTTTGGGGGTCTTGCCCTCCTCCACCTCTGACAGTTGGCTAACCGCTCTCCGTGTTTCTTGATCTTGGCCTCCAACCTTTTTCTCCAGGGAGGGTACTGTCCTTACGGCTCACATTCAACTTGTAGCCAAGCATCTCTAGGATTACTGTTGCTGTTGCATATATCAGCTTGATGGTCTCAGTGGTGGTCACCGTATGTAGTGCTGCATTCACATCCTCTAGCAGATCTTCTGAAGGTATTCTGCCACTAAGCCTTGGTAACTGTTCCCGGGGGTTCTAGGTATCCATGTTAACCATTATCTTCCTTCTCAGCTCAGCTGCCCTTGTGCTAATGTCCTCTGGGCTTCTTGTTATTGGGTCTTGGAACCAAATCTCTGAGTGTAGGGGGGGTGATGAAATCCCCCCACTGGCCTGTTGTCCTGGCTCCCCCTTGCCGTAGCATCGTTGTACCTCTTCGATCTTTAGTTGTGATAGTAATTGTCCATTGCGAACATTGGAACACTGAGTTACGAGCTGTTTCTTCATTAGCTTGGATGTACCACCTAGACCATAGCCTACTGTTTACTAAATTGTCTGCTATAGTCGGCTAAATATTGGTTCTCAGAATATTAGAGTAAAACACTTTCACATTTCTGTAAACAAGTAGCCAGCAATGGAAACGTGAAGCATTTTCTAATATACACAGGCACACATCTTCGCCACACATAGCCCCACTCCTCAGCAGCTGCTTTAAGGTTGGTCTGTAGTAAACAGCCACCTCATCGACACGTTCGTAATCAGCATTCAATGATGTGATTTGAGACTGTTTTCTCAAATAATAATGTCATCAGCGACTACTTCAATCTTTGTACTCATCCCTAATCTAGATATGGCAATTTTTACAAAACCTGCTCTGACTTTACCCTGCCACCTTTGAAGATCAAAATTGTATTGGAAATTAATCTTGATACTATATATACAGTATGTGATGTAAGTTAGGAGGTGATTGGTTGAGTTTTAGGGTCCTCTCCCACTAGACCATCCGTACCGTACCAAAGCAAGCTTGGTTCACAAAGTCTGGACTGTTTGACTAGTGTGAGCACTCCGTACCGTGCTTAGGCATACTTCCCTGGCCCTGGCACAGTTGGAAGAGGTGTACTTTGGCACTTCATGGTTGTTAATACACGAGCGAAAGCACATGTACGCAGCACGGACATGGCAATATATCTGAATGCTTCCCTCATCTCCTGCCACCTCCACAAAAATCAATCTTGGCCTTACACAATCAGTATATCCTTGAATGTGAGCATGCTATATTTGAACAAAAAGACTCCAAATAAGCTACAAATCTGTTAAAATTGTAGTTATGTTCTCTCAATGTGATTACGAAGGTACAAGTAGTAACCCCGCTCAGGAGCAGTGTGAGTGCAGGTCAGCGGGAGAGTTGGGAGGGGGGGGCATTTGTGCTTAGGCATGGCACGAAACAACTGGGCCAAGTGTAAGTGTGCCCTTAGTTGCGATAAGACAGTTTGAAATTTTAACAAGTGTGGATTGGGGATTTTTCCTGACCTTTACCTTTGGCCTTAAAAACCCCTAAATCAATCATTTGAAGCCACTGCAAAAAGAAACTTACCAAAAGAACCATCAGGTTAATTTCTCCAAAATTGTGAATGTGGGCCGCTTACAGACATACAAATAAACTGAATAAACTGTGTTTACAGACACAGATTGTTTGGTTTGTTTCAGAAAGAATTTAACAATGGATAAGCAAATAATGATGTTCTGTCTTATTTTGTGTAGCATCCCAACTTACTTGAAACAGTGGTTGTAGTTGCTTGCACAATAAGTAGTTTATTCTATATTCGTAATGAAATAACTCATTTG
>KV751383.1:1851311-1863850 GCA_001698575.1 Mola mola | reverse complement strand
ACACAGTTTGTTGATGGCTACAAGACACTGGGCTTCCAGGAGACCATCTATGGTGAATTCTTGGCCAGGTTGAGGGAGAATCCCAGACTGGTGGCATCCTGTTTAGTGGCTGGAGAGAGGCTGAACCAGGAACACACCCAGGGTGTCATCCATACAGTCTTCACCTCACTTTATGGCAACTGTATCATGCAGGAGGATGAGAGTTACCTGCTTCAGGTTCGCGGATCAACATCTGTCTCGTGTTATAAATTATAAAAGAGCTTAATGGCTTTCCAGTAAGATCAGATTATTTTAACTGGTGCAACTTTCTTTGCCACTCCCAGGTGTTGCGATACCTCATAGAATTTGAGCTGAAGGAGAGTGAAAACCCTCGCCGTCTCCTGCGACGGGGAACTTGTGCCTTCAGCATCCTGTTCAAGCTCTTCTCCGAGGGTTTGTACTCAGCCAAGCTCTTCCTCACAGCCACTCTCCATGAACCCATTATGCAGCTTCTTGTGGAAGATGAAGACCACCTAGAGACTGACCCAGCCAAGGTGACCGAGCGCCTTACTCCAGCCCAGCAGGAGCGCTTTGGAGAGAAGGGCTCTGAAGTCTACACACAACGGGTACAGGCAGCTGTGGAGGCCAATGAAGCCAAGCTGGTGGCTCTGGTCAACAAGTTCATTGGTTACCTGAAGCAGAACACCTACTGCTTCCCCCACAGCCTGCGCTGGATCGTGTCACAGATGTACAAGACTTTGTCATGTGTGGAGCGCCTTGAGGTGGGCGAGGTACGCACCATGTGTACAGACCTGCTGCTGACCTGCTTCATCTGCCCTGCTGTAGTTAACCCAGAGCAGTATGGTATCATCTCAGATGCTCCTATCAATGAAGTGGCCCGCTTTAACCTAATGCAGGTCAGTGGTGCAGAATATTCTCTACACATGTAGTGATCACTCCAGAGTATACTGTTACTACAAGCTTTTTGTGATACAGGTGGGGCAGCTCTTGCAGCAGCTGGCCATGGCTGATGATGATGCAGACCCAAGGCGGAAAAGCAGTTTGTCCAAATTTGATAAGGTTCGTGAGCCTCTGTGATGTTTTATGAATCCCAGATTGCGACATATTTCTCCTATGTAAACACAGTTAATTTATCTATCTCTCTCTGCAGAGTTGTGTTGCTGCCTTTTTGGATGTGGTGATTGGAGGAAGAGCAGTTGAGACCCCACCCATGTCCTCAATGAACCTTCTTGAAGGCCTCAGCAGGACTGCGGTCTATATAGCACATAATCAGCTTCTTGTGCTGGTACGATCTTCTGCATTTGTTATGCAAATATAATAACATTATCATTTAAAGGTTAAAGTAATGATGTGTTCTGATTTCAGACATCTTTTTTTTCAGAGGACAAGCACAAACAAGCACAGTTGTAGTTAGGGATGCATCGGTATCACAGTTTTGGCCAGTATATATAACCAATAGTAAATTTGCTGTTTTGACAGATTACTGATATTTACTGATGTTTATATGGTGTCTATAAAAATATGTTTCTATCATAATTACCTTTTTTATAAACACAAATAATCAGTGATATGGTAAAAAAACGCCCAGACAACGGACATTGCCTTCTCCAAATATAAGGTGGCAAAAAGTTTTTGGGGCAGTATCACCAAGTGTAGTTGGGGGTACGACTACTGTGTAGGCCAACAGCAGCCACGGGTAGTTCACATCGGACCAGTTTTGGTCATTTGGCCGATACCAATATTTAAAGAAATTGACACTTAACGATACTGAAATGACTGCCTACATATTATGAATTCATAGTCGTAATTTGTATACATGTTTTCCAATTTCAGAACTGTAGAATATAAAAGCATCCTTCTTTGCTCTCTACATCTTGGCTTTTCATACTTACGATGTGCATTTTAACAGATAGAGAAATGAACAGTATTGGCCATGGTAATTACTGGTTATTGGTTTTGGCTAAATATGTAGAATTGCTGGTCCCTTTTTTTATTTTTTTTTAATTTTTTTTTTTTTTTAACAAGGTAGACTTTGAAAGTAATACATTATAAAAAAAGCTTCTTGTGAATGTTAGTATTTATGAAGACATGTATGTTCCCACATGTATGACTGATTTTACTTGTCTGTGCATTACGCATCCTTCCGGAAACGCACGTTTTTTTTTTAGTTTTGTTGTTACTACATATGTTGGTCTTGTTTATGCTTTGATTGTCACGTCACATCATTTTGCTGTGGTTACAAGTAAATCCTAGCAGTGAAGTCATGAGCGTGTAGGAAGTGATTGAAAAGGGAACTTCATAAAGGATCCTGAATGCCAGTATCGGTATATAAAAGCTTTAATAGTATAGTTACTTACATATAGAAGCCTAGCAGAATGCGGCAGGAGAAAAAAAACCCCAATGTAATTGTAGTGTGACCATAGAATGCAATTTATGAATCAGTGCAATAGGATGCTCAAGTACTTTTTGGTCTTTATTTGAGTTAAATCTTTCTTCCCCTCCATTTGTAATCCCACTTTTTTTTCTTTACTAGGAACAGCACTTGTTTCCAAGACCTTGGAAACATGTGCAAACTTGTCATCTCCAACCTTTCCTAAAATGACTGTTGCCTAGCAGTGATTGATTTTTTGCGATGTCCTGAATGAAGTCTCCAACTTCCTGCACAGGTGGATTTTGTGCGCAGCGTGATGGCAGGCAACCATCTCCGGGAGGAGGAGAACATGGCATTGGAGACTCTGCTTGCCAATGTGCCCCAGAACCGAACTGTGAAGAGCAACAGTCTGGAGATCACGCCCTACAACACCCCTCAGCTCTCCCCAGCTACCACTCCTGCTAACAAGAAGAACAGGCTCCCCATAGGTACGTGAAGCAATCGTCTTTTCACCTCTCTGCTTTTTAGATATATTGATCTACTCAGCATGACGAAACCCCTTGTAATTCCCTGATGTGAATTTCAAAGGATATTTTGCTTTATAGAGTTATAACAATTCTAAACAATTGCTATAAGAAAGAATTGTAATATTTGACTTAATGGGACGCAAAATAAACAAGCAGTGTTGAGTGGTGATGGCTAGTGTAAGGCCTGTGTTTCATAGGATGCTAATGAGCTGCTTCTCAGCTTGTTATAAAGATAATTAGCATGGCCTCGATTGAGGCTCAATTACAGAAATGACAACCAATTAAATTACAAAATATAAATGAACTAATTTTAATTGGAATAGATGGAAAAGATGCATAGACAACCTTAATTAGTATTCTCCAGATGCTGTAAAAACACCCCCTTAATTAGAAATTAGCTACTTGTGCTTGCTTCTCTGAAATGACATTTATACACACTGTCTTGACTTGATACTTGAAATTACTTCAAAATCTGAGCTGTACGCTTGTCCTGTTCCTTTCCCCCCTGTGCTGCCAATGAATGACCAGGACAACACTTAGCCGCTATAACATCCTGGGACCCCACCGCCACCACTCTGTCTGCTCACATTCCATTAGTAACCCCTTTCGGTGGGTACCCTGCCGGTCATGCTGGAGCGGAAGAGAACTTAAGCCATTTGTTGTTTTCACCCAGTGGCGTGTCTGTTAACTCATCTTATCCATGCTTATAGCTGCACAGTAACCTCCCAGCCTTGCCCACTTGTATCTAGTACCACTATTCTCCATGTGCCCTCGCCATGCCTGCTTTGCCTTGCACAGTGCTTTGGCTCATTATTAGTGCAAAGATGTGTTTCCACTCATTTTAGTTTTGAAATTTTCTGTCTTTTCATTTCCTTATCCAGCGCATTAAGACTTTTCATTACCAGGTAGAATGAAGGGAAACTCCTCCTTTCCTCCTCCTGGTCTGTGCTTTACGGTGTACTGTAGTCAGCTGTGTAATTCCTTCTTAGTGATGGTTTGTTCCTATACGCACATATGGCGCAAGATCAGTATCAGTTTTGAGTGAAATAATTACAGTATGATCACAATATTCCATTGCCTAAAGTGATGTTTTTCCAAAATACTGTTAGTCTTCATTTACGGTCATGTATGACAGAGTAATTTCCAAAAATCATATACTTAAAAAAAACTTACAAATATTTAAGAAACTCAAACCCTCTATTGTTGGAAAGACTAATGATTAATAGATTAATTGTCAAAATAGTTGGCATGTTTTAAAAGACTAATCAGTTGATAACTAGTGACTACTAATCAGTGAATAATTTTAGCTTTAATAATTTAGTTTCTAAAAACAATATTTTCAGGCTAAAAAAACCCATAGCCTTTATCATTGTGAGCTAACTGTTAAACAGTCTGAAATCAAGGAAAAACAAAAACTTTTGTGAGTTGTGGCTCATTTGGAAGCAAAAATGTATTCTCTATGAGGGGCACCTCTGCTGTTCATTATCATCATATCATACCTCAATCAACAACATTTTAAGTTTTAAAATTGCTACATTTTTTACTATTTAGTGTAATCTGAATCTAACAGTTGTCCGTTTTTTTTTTTGTTTTTTTTTCAAATCACTCCAACTGGCCCACTAGCAGCCGCTCGTAGTCGCAGTCGTACCAATATTGCCCAGGAGGGGGAAGCAGAGGCCAGCTCTCAAGAATCCCTGCAGGAGCTGATGCCAGAGGAGGTGCTGGTGATTTCACTTGGAACTGGTCCTCAGACAGTCCCTGGGATGATGTCAGAGAATGAGGTAATGTGGCTAAAATTAATGTATTTGTTTGCTGAGATGATGGTGTAATAAATTCAGTGTCATATTTTTCCAGTCACTGATGGGGGATTAAGACTTCTTGGAGACAGTGTCATGAATTCTGTTATGCTTTGCTTAGCAGTGTTCTGCAATTAGATAAAAAAAAAAAAGAACAAAAAAAACTTGTATCAGGTGTAAAACTCATCCTCTGCCATCTGTGAATGAGCTAATGCTGCTGGCTAGAGAGACTCAGGGTAAAGCAAGACTAAGTAAGCATATATATATTTTTTATTATGTAAACACGTCCTCTCGCTACTGATCCCTAGGTTTTGAATCTGCAGATGACTGATGGGACTCCGGGGGATGGCCATGCTGATGATACTAAGCTGCATGGCAAGCCAGACAAAACCCTACGCTTCTCCCTCTGCAGTGACAACTTGGAGGGAATCTCAGAGGGTCAGTAAGAAGTCAGGTGACACATAAAGCTAACAGATAATACATTACTGCTTTGTTCAAAATAATGATGAATCAGTGCCCTTATTTCCTGTGGATATTTTTTAATGAATGTTTTCCCTCAGGTCCATCCAATCGCTCTAACTCTGTGTCATCTCTGGATCTGGAGGGAGAGTCTGTTTCTGAGCTGGGAGCCGGACCATCAGGGAGCAACGGGGTGGAGGCTCTCCAGCTTCTGGAACATGAACAGGGTGTGTGTATGTGTGTGTATGGGTCAAAGTCTCTGAAAGTTGAAAACAAATGAAAAATATTCAGGAGTCTAACATGCAATGAATATCCCCATTAGCTACTACTCAGGACAACCTGGATGACAAATTGCGCAAGTTTGAAATCAGAGACATGATGGGTCTGACCGACGATCGGGACATTTCTGAGACAGTCAGCGAAACCTGGAGCACTGACGTGTTGGGCAGCGACTTTGACCCCAATATGGATGAGGATCGGTTGCAAGAAATAGCAGGTGGGCAGAAACTTTGCTTCCCACGGTTTGCATCAATAAGGAATTTAATGTGCACATTTTATGAAAATGTTTTTTCAGGAAATTGCTGCACATAGATTTAGGGAAATGTCACCACCCTGTGATCTTAGGGTGAAATAACATCTCAAGGAATGTCTTCAAGTCAGCTCAGGTTGTATAAAGAAATGCATCAGAAGTCATACTGTACTGCTGAGTGTCATGTTTGGATCGTATTATACATAGTTTTCTTCAATTTTAATACAGTTTAATTTGATATAGGCTCTGTTTTGATGGATCAATTATCGGCCTGCACGTGGTATTAAGATACATTTGGAGATAATCTGAAATTATTACAAGTAACTAGTTAAATATTAATAGTGATATTATTTACCTCCAAAATAATGTTGAGTATAACAAAAAGTACCAGACAACAGTAACACTTAAGTCATGCACACGTTTCTTAAAACCGTATTTAAATTGTAATGATCTGCCCTGCCTACAACTGCATATTTGGGTCAACACACACCTCTCGTTTACCGGTGCACATCCATCTTGCTCATAAACCAAGCCCTGGATCGTACCTTATCTATTAAATGGGGCTGAAGCAGAAGTTCGGGGGGCTTTGGCGTTCGAGGAAGTGGCCACATTGTCCTCACCAAGCACCAGAGTGGCGTCGTCTTTGTTTTTTGTTTTTTTGTTGTTTTTTATTTTGTTTGTGTTTGTGGAAGACCACAATTGAATTATCCTGCAGGATCCTGGGTTCTCTCCTTCTTCTTCTTTCCCTGTGTTGTTTTTGGTTGTTGAGGACTGAACTGAACTGATTATCAATCCAGGGAAATGAAATGAATTGAAGTGAACTGAATGAATTGAAAAATATTTTGCATGGAGAACTGCTGATTGGGGAGGAAAATATAGACTGGTTTTACAATTGCTGAAATTCACTTGTGGCTGGTAATGTGTTTTTGACTGGGTGTTTGATAGCATTTTCACTGTGAATACACAAATTGCTTCACTTTTGCATTTGCATAGTTGTTTTTGTTGCTTTTACACCTGTGTTTCCTGTGAATGTGTGCTTATTGGTACTTTTTTTGAGGGTTTAAGATGAGTTCTCTGCTACCCTTTGCTTTTTTTCTAATCATTTGTATGGTTGACATTTTACTGACAAACTTAGAAAGAAAATTTGATAGGCGTCAACATAGCTGGCACACCAGGCACCTCGTCAAACTGTTACAAAGTACAGTACATTCCATTACTGGTTATAATAAACTTATTCCAACATTTTTATATTTTTATAAATGTATATCAACTCCAAATAACTATCTCTTAATAATTAATAGTTGGTTTTGTTATTTGCCCTGAAAAGCCCATAGTTTTCAATCCCTAGTGTCTTTATTTTTCAAGATGTATGAGATTTGTCTAATAATTGCATGATTATGCAATTATCTTCCAATTGATGGTGTGCATGAGAAGTGAAAGCATTCGAAGGAAAGTCTCCCACCGCAAAACAAGTTATATTCTACATATGTATATTATAACTGCAGGTAAAATTATAATATTCAGATGTATAAGATACACTTATGTAGATAGTGGAGGGCAGATTCAGCCTCGGCACTGTGGCAGTAAAAACCAGTCGTAACGAAAACTGCCTCATCTAATGTGAAACCAACTGTAGACACAATACTTGAGTTAATCAGACCCAGGTCTTCCTCGCCTTTCTGCCACACTCTTTTTTTGTCACAGCCTTCTACCTGCCCATCTCTCTGTCCTTCTCTCTCTCTGACATTCACTCAGTCCCTGCAGTCTTATTGACCTTGGTTCCTTCTCATTTGCATTCACCATTTTTCATTCTTTGGAATATGACGTTGGGGGACTTTTCCATCATTAAGTGAATTTACAGCGATTTCCTTATGTGTTTTCTCCAAGGGATTGGGTTATGAGATGCACATTAAATATCCATTAATACCTCATTATCCCACTGATAAGATTACCATGATAATGAGGCAGAAATTCTAATTGTTTCACTTCTTGTTGTGCCACTCATTTAATCATCCACCTGAAAGACAAGTACTCTGCGCCCCCTACTTTGATGACTGTAAACATGGACAGCAGGATAGAGCTCTCCCACCGTCAATGAGAGCCCTGCACCCGCCAACATCTCTATACACTGTTGCCCTGGTGTTATAGCATGCATGCGGTGTGGAGTGGAGTGGAAGCATGATATACCAGGGGGTGTTGCTACCACAGGTTGTGAGCCTTGGTCACTGACTCCCACTCACACCTAATAGCTGCCCCCCCCCCCCCCAAATTTTTTTCCCCCCCAATATTCTTTTGCTTTGTTAAGCCATGGCTTCCCAAATACAGATGGAGATGTGCAGGGGACTTTGTGGGAGGGTTTGCGAAGTGGTTCTTTTGTTGTAAGTAATGCTAGGCTTACTCAGCTTAAAGTCGTGGACTTGGAGGCCAGGGAAAGGTGAGATTTTACCATTATCTTCTGAACTTTGGCACAGTGGTATATGTGCCTGTGGGTCCCAGCATGAAAAGCATGTGACCACCAGGTCTCCGTACCTCTGCTTGCATACTCACTTGCTACTTCCACACAGTGCTCACAAAGGGTTCATTTTGTGTTATTGCTTTTCTCAGTCCGTTGCACAGTGTTGTTTGAAAGACATACCTGAAGGCATGACTGTAGAGGTGATGGAACAGATTTTAATTAAGATAGAATGTGTGTATTCAGTCATTCATCAGGCACAAATGCCAAACATTTGCAGGTTCCAGGCAGCTCATATTTGAGGAATTGCTTGTTTTCACTCACAATAAATTAAATATTGAAATAATTTCACAGGAATGGAAATAAACATTTTTACTCTGTATAGTATTAACCCAGAAAGTAAGTTTCTTGTTTTTTCTTCATAGGAGTGGAAAAAAGTGTCTTACCTGCTTCAGTTGAGGTTATCCGAAGAAGCCTTTCAGATGAGAGGTTAAACGTCTTCAAAACCAAAAAGAAGTCGGGATGCCCTCAACTGAAACACTTAAGACTACCTCAACCTGAATGACTGAGAACCTACACAAACCAAGAAGTGTCTTGATATGTTTCAGTTGATTTTTCTCTCGTGATAGTAATGTAACGATTTAAAGGTTCAGCTAGGAGTTTACTGACCTGTGATATAGATAGTATGTAGAAATATTCACTTACTATTGTACATAGATACATTGCACATATTAACCCATATAAGATTTATCTAGATTTTTTCCCTTTAATTTCAGTAGTATGATATTGCTTTATTGAAAATCCCTGGTCATTATTACAGACTTGTTAGTTCAAGCAAACATATATTGAGTTATATTAAGTCCAGCTCAAATGTTGCTCATATTCAAGAGGTGAATAATTTGTTGAAACTGATCTTACTATTGTGTAGCACTTACTGACAACATATGGAAGCTTGGTAAAGAACAAAATAAATGTGCTTTTGTGGCTCTGGAGTTGATTTTCTGCTTTTTCATGCTGTGCAAGGTTTAGGTTAACTCTTTGTTTTTCTTTTTTCTCAGGGGCGACTGCGGAAAACATGTTGGGTAGCCTGCTGTGTCTTCCCGGCTCGAGTTCAGTACTGCTGGACCCCTATGGCTCCACCATCTCCGAGACCACAAGCGAAGCCTGGAGCGTGGAGGTCCTTCCCAGTGACTCAGGTGCCAGCTTCTTGCTGCTCTGTTGCACCGTGTTCTGTTGCCTAATCTCTGATTTGTGTTTGCATGGTTTTTATATTTGTTTGATACAGTGGGGTAGGAACACCAGATGGGGTCACATTGGCATTCCATTCTACCAAAAAATGTGTGCATGTCTCATCATATTTATATTCACTCGCCTTTCTTTCAAGGCAAATCTTCATGTGCTTGTAAAAGGCAGCTCAAGGTTTCCTTAGAGGGACCAACAGGTGTATTTGCACCTGTGGTGGAGCAGTGAGAGGAGCAGCTGTCCTCAGTCAGTTTTTTCATGGTGCCAGACTTTATTTGCTCTAAAGTCAGTGTTATTTGAACACTCGTCATATACGGCATCAGTGAGTTCAGCCAAACACTAATACTTACATCGTCATATATCATATCGTATAATTCTTAGATTATACTTTCTTTGTCAGTTTTTGTAAATTCAACATCGGTCCAAACCTTTTTAATTTTGAAAATTTTTTTGCTTTACTCCTCTTGTGAAAACCACTTTTGTCATGAAAATCATCTGAATGTTATAGTAAAAGTGTTAAGGGTTTCATTGCGAAGGTGGGGCCTTATGTAATTGGAGTAGCTCACCATTTCTGTGTGTACCATGCAGAAATGACATGCATGAGTGTCTTGATTGCTTTTTGTTCCATCTGGTGCCCCTGTTCTGCTCCGTAATAACATGAACAGAGGCTTGCTTTGAGTATAGCACTTGTTTCATGGCTGGGAAGCAGAAAACTACACTCAGAAGAATACTTCACCACCACATTATTACTAACTAGCATGCAAATGAGCACTGCTGTTAGTATAGAGCCTCTGGGTTGGACCCAACAGCTCTATTGGGTAGCAATAGAATTGACCGCAGTAACTTTATGGTTTCATTTTGCATTTATAAGATGTGTTAGACTATGCTTTGTTTGATTTCGTTTATATGTGCACACTTGGTTTGCCAATAATCATAATGAATGGAGTGTTGGGGGGAGAGAGGATGACATCATCTGTAAGCCAAATGCCACAAATACAGTGGGTTATCGTTTTTTTTTTTTTCTTTAAACCTTAAGTGAGTGAAGCACACAATCTTGTTTCAATTTATTTATCCCTAAAGAAAGAATTGTATTTGTATCTTGTTTTCGTTTTGGGTTATTTTTGCAGAAGCTCCGGACCTTAAACAGGAGGAGCGTCTGCAGGAGCTGGAGAGCTGCTCAGGGGTTGGCAGCACCTCAGATGACACAGAGGTCAGAGAGGTCAGTTCGAGACCCAGCACACCAGGCCTCAGTGTTGTTTCAGGTAAAAATCTCACCCACTTCGTCTCTAAAACCTGTTTTGTATTTTTTTTTTTTTTTTTTCTCTGCAAGTATTGGTATTGTTTCTTCCTTTTGTCGTGGGAAAAAAAGGTAAAAAAAAAAATTTGACAAAAAAATGCCTGTGTCTCGCCCTCCTCTATTCTGTGTCGAGTTATTGGGGCTCAGGACCATGCCATGTTGACATGCATGAAGTGGTATTCCAGATTAAGAAGACAGCAGTGATGTTCCTGGCTCAGCTCACAGAACAAAATGTCCTGTGGGATCCAGGCGATCTGTAGACTGCATCTGATGATCACTCTTTTGTTTGTCTTTCCTCTAACCTATGGGAGCTTATGCTACAAATTTAGAGATCCCAGTGGGTTCTCATGCAGTGTAGTCTAAAGAAAAATTTGTTCTCTTTTTTTTTGACAGATATTTAGCATTAAGGTTCTTTTTTTGACTGCTATAACGTTGTTTTGTGTTCCTGAATACAGCAGTTTTTGTTGCTACAGGTATCAGTGCAACCTCGGAAGACATCCCTAACAAGATCGAGGACCTGCGGTCAGAGTGCAGCTCGGACTTTGGAGGGAAGGACTCTGTGACCAGTCCGGATGGGGAGGAGTCAGGCCCCGGTAGGAGAGGGTCACATCCCATCCAGTCCAGTGTCTATCTGGCCTAAACAGCATCAGCCACAAGCTATCAATCACTGTCAACTTCACAACTGCAACCAAGCTAAATCACTGTTTCACTTCTCAACAATTAAGTGATATAAATTTACAATGTAGAGTAAAACATTCTTTTTTATTCTTTCTGGGAACATTTGGAGGCCTCGCTATTTTCTTTTTATGATTTAACAGGTTTTTAAAAACAAAAGCAATGGGCATATTTGAGTTAGTGGTTAATTTAATAAATTCTCGCAATTGTCTGTTTCTTGTGTGTGTGTGTTTTTTGATTTGATTTGATTTGATTTTTTT
This sequence comes from Mola mola, assembly GCA_001698575.1. Taxonomy (NCBI): domain Eukaryota; kingdom Metazoa; phylum Chordata; class Actinopteri; order Tetraodontiformes; family Molidae; genus Mola; species Mola mola. Next base: position 1,852,242 of record KV751383.1, on the reverse strand, counting down.
TTTTTTTCTTTTTTAAGGAGCTCACCATCTGACGTCTCCCCCATCGCAGGCCGATTCCTTACTTGCCATGTTCGATCCTCTCTCCTCTGGTGAAGGTAATTTGTTCTCCAAGAATGCTAAACAGCCAGTCAGAAAGTTTGAAATGAATGCCACTGAATGGGAGCCGCAGGCTCACAGAACAGCTTGAGCTCTGTGAAATTAAACAAAAGAGTGCCTGTATCCCCACATACATTTCCCCAGTTACTAGACCTATTGTAAGTGGAAGTAAAATGCCATATCATTTGGCCCATGTAATATCCTGAATTATACTCGGCCGTCTTTGTCCCTGAGAGTTTCGGTTTGCGGTGTATACCCACATTGAGTGAGGTAGGAATGGTCATGTCTGTGGCAAGGTGAAGGGAAGACAGGCTGAGAGACCTCACCCCAGGCTCTTGGGCCCACTGTGCTCATGGCACAAGGCTGCCATTGGAAGCTTTTCAGGAGAGAGTGTACCCTTGGACCAGGTGGCCAAACTATACCTAGGGCTATACCTTCTCCCACAAAAAGCTCTCTTTAGTACTCTTCCCCACTTTTCACTTTGTTTTTATTTGACACTGGTTTAATAATGTTTAGGAACTACACTTTAGATACAATTGAAGTTTTATGATATAGATCACTAACCTTTATCAACCTAACTGTAGAATGTCATTGTATATTAGGACATCAAAAGCAGTTAAATATAAAAATCTACTACAGGAAATGGTATATGTGAAGCCTGTGCTTTGAGCTGGTAAATGCATAACTTAAATTTAGTAAGAAGGTTATAAAAACTACTCATGCCAAGATGTAAATATCTTCCATTTTTATTTGGAAGAATTCCATCCACTCAAAAAACTAATCGACTAATAAATTGAATATATTCTGTCTTTTATCACTTGAGGCTCCCCTACTG
>KV751383.1:1835251-1846470 GCA_001698575.1 Mola mola | reverse complement strand
ATACCATCTTCAATTCTGGCACCGGCCCCGATTTCCTGGCCAGGTCAAGATGACAGTCATCAAAGACCCTCCAAAAGCAATAGCCCTGAGGGTGGAAAGGAAGCCCATAGATCCCCTGGCAGCGCCAGGGTGTTCCACTCAATGTGTTATCTGATTTAAAAAAAAAAAAAACAAAAAAACTTGTGGACCTACGTCCTGTTCTAGACCTGAGAATTGTGAATGTGTTTTTAAAGGTGATGCCTTTCCACATTCTCGGCACTAAAGACGTGCTACAGGCCATTGTTTAAGGCGATTGGTTCACTTCTGTCAACCTGAAAGACAAATATTTTCATGCCCCAATTGTTCCTCATCACAGCCAGTTTCTGCATTTTGCCCAAAAGGACCAAGCATTTCAGTTCAAAGTACTACCGGTGCTTGGCAAGACACTGCAAACAGCACATGAATGTTCTGGAGCTAATGGCAGTAAACCTGGCCCTTCAATAGTTCCTCAAATCGCTGAGGGGCAAGCATGTTGTAGTGTGGTCGGACAATACCTAGACGGTGTAATACATCAGCCTCCCACCTGGCCGACTTGAGAGCTGTTTACACACGAGGGAGGCAGAATCTGGCAATGGAATTTTTGTCATGTAAGGAGCTCCTAATATTAGAATGGCGGCTCCACCTGGACGTGATCCAAGGCACATGAGACCACTTCTGAGGGGCAGAAGTGGATCTGTTTGCCTCATGGGAATAGACCCACTGCCCTCTGTGGTTCTCCTTGGCAGCCAAATCCAGTCCTGTGGGCCGAGGCACCCTGGTTCACGACTAGCCGATTGTTCTTGTATTTGTGTTCCCTGTGTTGTCTCTCATATTTCTGACACCCCTTAGGGTCCCTCAGGAGGACCACAGGCTGCTCCTGGTGCCCCCATTCTGGCCTGCCAGGACACGGTTGCTACTGCTGCATAGGCTCTGTTGCAGTTCGCCAATGTGCCTCCCCACCAGAATAAGATCTCTTATCCCAACTGGGGGCTCGGATATGGCATCCCATCCCCAGTCGCTTACAACTCTGGGTCTGGCCTCTGGAGGGACAACGGCAGCCCTGTCTGGGTGCACCAGCAACATCAGGCAAACTATTATGGAATACATGACTGAATTATTAATCCCCCATCCGCGCGGCTTTTGTATTCTAACAGTTGGAAGCCATTTGACATCTTGTAGTGTAACTGAACCCAGTACACTGTCCTGTTTTTGTAGGAATTACTTAATCAGGGACGGTCTCAATCTACCCTGAAGGTATATGTTATCACAATTTCCTGGATGGTGGTAAGATGGGTAGCCACAAACAGATGTCCATATTCCTTAGAGGTTCTTGGAGACTACATCCTCCAATATGCCCCACAGCTCCAATATGGGACCTTTTGCTGGTACTGGAATCCCATGTTGCACTTAGACCTAAAGTGGCTGTCATTGAAAGCTAACTTTCTACTGGTCATGGTGTCTGCAAAATGTGTGGATAAACCGCAGGCCCTGTCTACCACGGAGTCCCGTCTTCAGTGAACCCTGATGGCTTTGTGTCGCTTTCTGGCCTGAAGCATCATTCATTCCTAAGTTGGTTTCCCCACCACCCCTTAGCCAGTCAATTCACCTTGCTCGTTTTGACACTGGCATGCCATCTGAGCCTCTGTGCCCAGTACTTGCACTAAAGGCTTACATTGCTGACATACAGAAGTCAGAACGCCTGTTTGTCTGCTTGCCTGGTCCACGGAAGGGCTCTGCTTTCTCAAAGCAACGTTTGGCACACTGGGTTGTTGACATCATTGCGCATGTGCACAAGGCAGGTCCCCATCCGCCATCCCTAGGGATTGTTGCCATTCTACGAGAAGCATTGCTACATCATGAGCTGCATTTAAAGCACGCATACACAATGCCAAGATGACAACATAACTGAAACCCTCCCAGTCTCCTGCTCTCTCTGCAAAAATCAAACGCCAAATTGTGTAATTAATAAATCAAAGGATTTAATCATACTGTATCGTAACAGTAAGAGTCCATTCCATATAAGCCACAAAGTCAGTGAAGTTGCAGTCATGTTCTCCCAACGTGATGATGTAATAACAAATGATAATCATACTCAGCCCCAGATGTGCCTAAGCAGCATGAGTGCAGACCAGAGACCAGTGGGCGAGTAGGGAGGGGGGACAATTGTGCTTTTGCAGGTTACAAAACAAGTGGGCCAAGTGTGTGTGCTTCCTTAATTAACAACACTGGACCTTTATAATATGTTGGTATGAACCTATGATTTTACCATTTCAGTATTTTTTTTTTTTTTTTTTTTTTTTTAAGGGGGGGAGGGAGGTACTTTGTGACCATAATTGTGATATTTTTATTTGAAATGCTCTTAAAAAAAAAAAAGTCCAAAATGTCAACAGGTGACTCATGATCAGCTTGTCAAAGGAGTGAGTCGACCAATCAGATTTCTCTCCTCTACAGCTCCAATAGCAGCATTTCGGAAAAGGGACAAGCAGGAGAAAGATGACATTGCCCCAGAGCGTATCCCACATGGTCTGTCCTGGTTTTGTATTCTAATAACTCCCCTAATGCTGCTTAGCAAGTCCTAAACAACATTGCGAAAGGTTTAACTTTACTGTTTCTTGTGTTCTGGTGGGTTCATCAGATGACCCCCTGCCCAGACAAAATACTCAAGCGCAGGCAGCTGAAGACATCCTAGACAAGTACAGGAACATCAAGAGGACGAGTCCCAGTGAAGGAGCTACGGGTGGAGCTTCGTATGATGGGACAGGAGGTAAAAACAATCATCTATGTTCTTCTATGACAGTGGTATACTTTGCAGTAGTTACATTGAGTCATTCACCTATATTTTTATGTGTGGGCAGATCTTTGTGTTGAGGATGCAGTGCCGGATTCCTCAAAAGAAGAAACCCTTCAGAACATTTCCACAGATGATCTCCCTGACTCAGCCAGCCAGACAGCTCAGCAGCATGATTCCAAGTTCTCTTTCAAGTCCGAAATTATGAATCGTGCAGCAAAACCACACAACCCAAGTTACTAATGATTCATTGCTACTTTTGAGCCTGTCTGAGCCATTGGTTTCAAACATTTTTTGTGGTTGTTTCTTCTAGTGATGCAAAGAAGAAGTTGAGGTTGGCATTGTGCTCTGCGGACTCAGTGGCTTTCCCCATCATGGTTCCTACCATCACACGAAATGGGCTGCCTGACCATATGGACTCTGAAGGTAGGGCATCCTCGATGTAACTAGCTAGCTTGAGTTCATTATAATCTTGCTCCTTAAATGGGTATCTTTTAGTTTTGCAACTGTCTAGCTTGAGCTCATTATGTCTGCTCCTTAAATGGATATCTTTTAGTTTCAACTATTACTTTTGTCTAAAAGCTGGGACTCCATTCAAATCTGAATCCTTTCATTTTACAAACGGATCATGAAGCAAAATTTGTCATACACATGTTTACGTTTGGTAAAATCCCATATAATAATACAATGTGATAATAAGCATGCACATCAGTGACACTAAACTCTGGGTGCCGGGCAAGATACTGATACTAGTTATATAAAGCATGAAGTCCGCATTCTAGAATGTATGCTCCGAGGTAAATTTGTTTTAATTGCCACCTTACAGTGACACGATGAATCCACAGCTCTTCATCAGGTGTCTGATTATCCTGGGAGCATTCATTCTAGTGTGCCGACTACACGCTTTGTAACTAAATTCCAGTATCAATATCAAATATCATTTTGTACATCTTATAAATAGCGTACATCTAAAAAAACAGACCTCTTAAGCTTTTAGAACTACACTACATGGTCTACCATACTGAAGAGGGACAATCACATACACAATCAAGTGACATAATGTGCAATGGTCAACAGTTAAAAAAACCCAAACATAATTCTCTATCTTTGTGGCCATCAGTCATATTGTCATGTGGAGGCTGCAGGTTGATCAGATTACAGCAACCAGCCATTGCTCCATGAGCTGCAAGCAGCATCGTCTAATGTCGTCTCCTTATCGTCCTCTCCTTCAGACAATGAGATCGTCTGCTTCCTGAAAGTGCAGCTGGCAGAAGCCATCAACCTTCAGGATAAGAACCAGATGGCCCAGATCCAGGAGACCACGCGCTGTGTCAGCCGCTTTGACGCACGCGCCTGCAGGAAGCTGCTGGCTGCCATTGCAGAGGATTACAGGTAACTGTGGAGGCCTGGAGAGCTGGCGCAAGCCCGCTGAGGACACCCCATGGTTCTTTTATTTTGTTATATTTGCTTTGTTTAGTGCATAATGTTGTTTTAGGCAATGCAGGAGGGCTGTATCAAGTAATGTAATGGCAATAAGAGAATACAAACGTGTGTGTGTTTCCTTTTTAGAAAGCGGGCACCATACATAGCTTATCTCACCCGGTGTCGTCAGGGCCTGCAGACCTCCCAGGCCCATCTGGAGAGACTCCTACAGAGGGTGCTGAGAGACAAGGAGGTGGCTAACCGCTACTTCACCACTGTCTGTGTTCGGCTCCTTCTTGAACACATGGAGGCCAAGATGCTCGACTTCATTAAAGGTACCCCTACGTTTTCGTCTTCGGGGTAGCTCCACCCAAGCTGAGCATGTTAATTGTCCAGGCCTTTCTGCCATCTCATTTTCTGCCCTTTTTGGCAAGACACATGACCATTTTCCCAATATCGGTACCCAGAAAATATAACAGGGTTGCAATTTTGTTGTCTTGTCATAAATATGATTTTTAACAGTTAATAAAAATTGATTGGATAATCAGGTTAATGTTACTTTTATAATCTACAAATTAAAGCCAACATGGAATCAATAAGCACTGATGTAAAGGCAAAAACAAATCTTTATGTAAAATTCCTCCCGGGATATGCAGTTTTTTTAAATCATTCCCCATACTGGACCTGGACAATAACTGGAAAAACCTCCAGCTTGCACAAATATCATTGTTCATATGTGAGATAATTTTGTTGTGTTTTTAGACACAGTTAATCGCTGTTGTTAGCCCGATAAGCTATGGTAATGTGAGCTGTGCATGAATAAAGGCCACAATAAAAAGTAATTTATGTATTTCAGGCCCATAAATCAATCAGAAAACATAATGAAAAGTTTTGGTTCCACTCTTTAATTCAGTTGAACAAAACCTAGTGGAAAGCGGTAAATATCAGTATGAAATCTTGGCGGTGTGGAGACACTTATTCCCTTTTTATGGTAAACATCAGAATTGATTTATCTTTGTGACTCTGCACATTATGACATCCAAGCTCAGCTCACTTAAGAACAACCCAGTTATTCCACACTAAATGTTGCAGCTCTGTCCAGTGGTGTTGCTACATCTGTTGTTTTTGCGCTCCCCTCCAGCGTTCCAGGGGTGCACGGCAGCGGATGACAAGACAGCAGCAGTGGAGGATTTTCTGAGCTACTTGTACGGTGCCATGGCCCGTGACGCCATTTGGCAGTATGCTAGTGAGGACCAGCTGCAGGATGCCCAAATGGCCATCGAGCGCAGTGTTATGAACCGCATCTTTAAACTGGCCTTCTACCCCAACCAGGATGGAGACATTTTCAGAGACCAGTGAGTGGCCATAATCACACCAGGAGGATTTCATGAGTTATATCATGAGAACGACTGTAGATAATGTACTTTAGACAGACTTACTGTACCTAAAAAGGTCATGAGTGGTAATTTGGGTGTTTGGCTCATCATTATATGATGATGTTGTTGCAAAATATTTTGGTCAGGTCTGTTTTATTTCACAATAACATAGAAATATTAGGACTTAGGGGTTGGAATAACCCTGTCCCAATAATTGTCCATCAATGCCCCTAAATATTGTCTTACATTAAATTTAAAGTTCTGTCAGTGTTTTATTTGAGGCTCTATACATACTTTATACAGTGAGCATGATGCTAAATGATGAAAACTAATTTTAGCGGCTAACATTTACTAGCAAGCCAAGTAGCTTTATTTAAAATTTTTAAGTTTAATTTAAAGAGATTAAGGTACTGAATTAAGAAGAAAAATACAAATTAAATGGATGTTTGAGTATTTTTGATTAGGGTTTGTTTGAGGAAATTATTCTTGGTCAGTGTCTCACCTACCGTAGATAGTGGTGAGCATGTGCAAGAAGTTAGGCAATGGTCTGTTGTGGAGGGGTCAGCATTTAAACTTTGTAAAAGTTCATATCTTATGATTTAATGCAAAAGTTAAAACTTTCCTATATTCAATATTGATTGCACATGAATTTAAATATATCAAGCCTTTTAATTTTTTAAAATTTTTTTGATCTATTGGCCATAATTCTGATAATAAAACAGTAAATGCTTGAAAGTGTTTAGTTTAAGTGCAGTCATTTTATAATATATTAAATTTTCACTTTCTTTAAACACAATATTCAACATTTTTGAGACCCTCTAGTACAGTATCATATACTTTAATTTTTAAGCCACCTAAGAATGGCTTCATTTCCTTGTTGAAAAGTGTTGTCACACAACAAAGTAAAGTGTTATATATGTTACATATATAAAGTTTTTTTTCATCTAAAATACATTTTGCTGCAGTCCTTGTACAATACCTAACAACCTCCTGTCTGCCTCTCCACACTGGAGGAATTCCATGCAGCATCTGATATAGTTAATACGCTGTATGTAATGCAATATGAAACACATAAAACACCACTATGAAAAAATGAAACTGTGCCTCTTATATTTTGGTTGGCATGTTTTCAGAACAGCAGCACCTTTGGACTGGACAGACTGTCTCTCTCTTGTCTTTAATTAAGATATTTTGTGTCACACAGGCTTTTCTTTGAACACATCCAGCGGCTCTCAAAAGTTGTGACAGCCAATCACAAAGCTCTCCAAGTCCCAGAGGTAACGTCATGACTTTTTCCATTACACGTATCGCAACTAGCTTCAGAAAATGTTAGCAATTGTTTCATTGATTCTTCTAAACTTTTATGGTTGCAGGTTTATCTGAAGGAGGCCCCCTGGCCCTCCGCCCAGTCTGAGATTAGGACCATTAACGCATACAAGACACCACGAGACAAAGTCCAGTGCATACTGCGCATGTGTTCCACCATCATGAACCTCCTCAGTCTGGCCAATGAAGATTCTGTCCCTGGAGCAGATGACTTTGTTCCTGTACTTGTCTTTGTCCTTATAAGGGTAAGTCATTATTTTTTCTTGGTTCCTTTAGACTTGTTTTTATAAATAAAGATTAAGAAAAAACAGAAAACCTTTCCCCTGATAATAAAGAGTGTCAACTAAGCTGTGTGGGTGCATTTTACATATTTGCATATTTATGATTGTAATCTGTATGGTGTTGCGTGAAGTTCTCTCAGTGGCTAATGTGGGCCCATCCCCACATCTCCTCCCCTCCAGGCAAACCCGCCCTGCCTGCTGTCCACCGTTCAGTACATCAATAATTTCTATGCCAGCCGGCTGAGTGGGGAGGAGTGCTATTGGTGGATGCAGTTCACCGCGGCACTGGAATTCATTAAGACCATCGACGATCGCAAGTGAAGCAGAACAGCCACCTGTATGGGCAGACTGAAGGGGAAGGAGCCGGGAGACTGGGACACTTCCCAACCAACTGCTCCCTCTGCACAGCTTTGAAAACCTGGCCCTCAGCCTGCTCTTTATTTGTATAGCCTGTACATAGCCAGAGATGTTGAAAGATTCCAAAGTATATATTGCTGTAAGTATGTGTACAAATCCAGGTTTTAGCCATGGTGGAAAAAAACAAACAAAAAAAGGCATCGGGCGGCAGGAAATTGGCTAGATGTTAACTTTGAAGCTGATTTTGATTTTTCTTTTTGTCTCTTAAATCCTGTTTCACGTTTGGGTTCTGTATTAAGAATTGTGTATATAGACTCATCCCGTCACCAATGTGTCATTAAATCAACCTTAAAGATAATCTTATATACAGTAAAGGGACCAGATTTCCTTGATGTGATCACTGATTTTTGAGAGGGAAGGTCTTTGGATGAAAGTGCAGCGTAAAGTTCATTAAACCCACAGTAACGTGGGATATTTACTGCATGTAATAGTGGCTGATGGGATTGAGTAACTCATAAACAGCTTGTGTTTTAATTCACAATAACCACAGTACTCATAAGGTTAGCATATCAAACAGTAGGGCAGCTTATTACATGAATTGTTTACTTCATCTGATTCGCGGACAAAGCAAGTGACCATTTAGACATAAGGGCCCACATATTTATATGAAATAAAAGTGTATTTCTGTAATTCTATTTAAATGCTTTGTTTCTCATTTAAGAAAAAGACAAATCGCAAAAGCATATCATGCCCATTCAGGATGTATGATTCATGCATTACTAATTTAATAAACCTGCGAGAGAGGCTTGAAAGCTTGAGTTAGGCAGGCACCTTAGCAATGAGCAGCTGGGCAATTGTGACACAGGGTCGACTCGTGCACAGAGGTGGCATTCATAGAAATACTGAAAATAGTGCCTTTCAAGTGGGGCGCTCTATACAGTTGGTTGTTTTGTTGTTTTTTTTTTGTTTTTTTTTAAACTCATCATAGGCATCATAGGCATCAAAGGCAACACTGATTGTAGCGGCTCAGTCCCTTTAATGCACTTGAACAAATGTCCCCTTTGGTATTGTCAGTCCTACCTCAGAGCTGAAACCAATGAGCCTGACATCAGCCTGTAAAGTGTCCTGCCTTGGTTAACAACAGAGCACCGGATCCTTTTTTTGCACTGGTACAAAATACCTGAACAGTGAAGGGAAGTCAGGAGAAGTTGGATTTTGAGCTCCTGTGAATCTTGTTTTGGTTGACCTTAATTAACACAAGCCTTTGTTGGCAGACAAAGACATTCTCTAATCTTCCATCTGAGATGCTCCATGGGCTGACTTGTGAATCTGTTGGATATTAGCTCTTCCTCCTCATAACTTCATCAAAGGGACTCATAATTAATTATGTGCACTTATTTCTCTTTTTTCCCCCAGTTTGCGTGCCGAGATCTCCTAGTGTCATTGTATCTTTTTCCGATTATCGTAGAAGCATGCCTTTAATTATGCAGGAATGATGACATCTCTCCTGTTGGAAATGCTCTGCTTCCTATTTCGTGCACAGATGTGCCACGTGTATCATAGTTGTTCGATCATCCATGATTTTTCACAGTTAATGACTTGACAGCACAATAAAGAGTAGAAAAAGGTAGAGGAGCAAAATATCGACACTATTTACTTTTAATGACTTGCAATTTGTGATGTGAGATGATTGTGTGATTGCTTTTGACCCTCTGTCTCCTCTTTCATGAAGTCACTGGATGGCCTGTGCATTCTTAGTCATGATGAACCATAGAGCAGGATTAGTACCTACCAGGGGCCAGTAACTAACCTGCAGGAGGATGCAAAGCTCTCTCCGTGTGTCTCCAGAAGTCATTAATTTTGCACAAAATTGATGTGTTTTCCTGAGCAAATTGACAGGGAGCAGCACCTTGAGATGTATTACTTCTAACTTTAACAGTCATTGAAATAATATTTGAGTCGCTAGGTTGAGCACCTGACTGTTACTCTTCCGAGCTGAGCAATGTCCACTTTCATTTGCAACGTCAACAAATGTATCTTCACATCCATTTGATGAATCAATTTGATGGGGAAAACCATGCACTGGAAAATCCAGTTGCAGCTTGCATCTATACTTATTAGGTTTATGTGATGTCACTTGAATTGGTAATGCATATTCCACAAATCTGATGAAATTATTTAGACCTGTTTTGTGTTTCGGCGTTTGTCATCAGAGAGCCTGTTGCAGTGGCCACACGTGACCCCAGTGAAGTTAAATTGCCACCGTATGTGCACATAAACACGAATGGCTGTGATTTTTAGCTGACTGTATGCAAACCACTGGGCTGAAGAGTTGGTCTGTTTTTCAAAGCTTTACTGCTCTTCTCTGTGTTCAATTGTGTTGAAAGGCTGAGCAGAGGGAAATTTGGGAAAACAAAAAAAAAAAAAAGGTTTTACATCTTGGCATCTAATTTTGCATTTAATTGTAAGCTTGCACAATGACATGCGGGGAAAGCCATTTTGTCTTTACTGTGATTAATGCATTATGTAATTCTTTAAAAACAATAAAAGCAACTGAAGTTTTCTTTTCTTTTTCCTCTGCTTTTCCACCGAATGTACCCACTGTACACAATGGTTTTTTTAACGTTATTACATCTGGTTCACACAATAGAACTGGTGGTGGTGGTGGTGGTGGGGGGGGTTGTTATGCAAGGAATATAAGTTAATGGGGGCTGTCGAGCAGCGACATCATCCAATCTAGCAGCCACAAATATTAACCTCTCAGCAAACATTTCATTACTGCTGACAAATGTACGGCGGATTGTAATTGGAGATATCCCCTCATCTAAAAGCTCTCCTTACTTCACCGATTGCCTTCTCTAATAATCATCTTCTCTATTTTTTCTTCTCATCATAAACTCCTTCCCCTGATCATATCTTGTTATTGTTAATTCAAATTCAAATTTTAGCGTGTGATGTTAATAAATAGCACAATCCAGTGGCTAGAAAGGCCAGATTTTGAGATTGGATCTTTAACTTTGTGGCTGATTTGAGAGATAAGGAGGCTCCGTTTGTTTTTGGGTTTTTTTAAACATGCTCTTCCACCCACTATATTATTATAACATGCGTGCACACACACACACCTGGTATCAGTACAGTTAAGATTGTTTTAGAGGTGATGGCAGATGGATCAAGTGAGGAACAAGAGTTTTATCTTGATGTGATTCTGTTGCATGAAGACGTAGACAGGCTTGAGATCTTGTCCAGATGAATGTTGAATGACAGGAGATCAGCCCAGCGAGGCTAGTGCATGACTACATGACATGGGCTGGTACTCCCCCCGGCTGTTGGGGAACAGTGGAAGAGGGCCTCGCTCCTGCTTAACTCTGTCCTGCAGGCCTCAGTGCCAAGCACTCTTATTGAGTCAACTGTGGTAAGTTAAACACTTAAGAGCTCTATAAATCCAGCACAATAATCAAAAAGCAATTCATGAAATAAGAAATACAAATAATTCCTAATATTAAAATTTAAGCTGAACTACTTGGATCTTTTAAACATGCCACAAGTCCTGCATTTGAAATGTTCCTTAAAAGTTGAGCAAAAATAATGTGAGAAAAATGTACTTAAAAGAATCAATAGTACAAATATATATTGTGTAGAATGGCTCCTTTC
>KV751383.1:1822567-1834762 GCA_001698575.1 Mola mola | reverse complement strand
TTATTATTATTATTATTATTATTATTCACAATAAAAATGATAATGATAATGATAATAATAATGATAATAATAATAATCATAATAATAGTTGTTGTTGTTACTGTGTCAACAGACCGACATAAAGCACACTTCATGCTAAGTAAACAGGCAAAACATGCTGATACTTCACATTATGAGAATAATCCCTTGTTGACTGTTGACGTTTACCCCCCTCACATGCACATACAGCCATACCGCCTGGTGCTGGTCCATATGTACATATTTAGTTGTTTTTTTCTTGTCGGTGGCGGGAAATCTTCACCAAGGACAGAGTAAACAACATGAGGCAGCAGCACGTCAATTAAATTAAGTGTAGAGGGAGGAGGAAGAGGAGGAATAGGAGGGGGTGGTCAAGTGTGTGTGTGTGTGTGTGTGTGTGTGTGTGTGTGTGTGTGTGTGTGTGTGTGTGTGTGTGTGTGGTGGGAGTCTAAATGGACAAAAATGTCGTATTTAAAACCTAAATGAAATAGCCGTAAGGACGCAGGAGGAGATTAAAGCTCAAAAGGATACCACTGTGCGTGTCCAGAGCTTGTGATACTATAGCAAAAGTGAGCATAACCTACGCAGACCAAAGGGATGCTGAGTGGATTTGTGTCCTGTAACGAATGAAACAGCAGCTGTGTTCATTATGAGAGAGAGTCAATATCAAACAATGGAAATACAGTAACAGTCAGGCTATGTGTGAACCGCTGCATCCCTTTGCACTTTTATTGGGCCATTAAACCCTGTGGGTTCACTCCGAGATAGCGGGACTCAGAGATGAATGACACTCTCCACGTTTGCCTTTACTGCTCAGCACAAAGGATATCAATTAGGCAGAGGTGTCAGTTACAATGGTGCCTCTGAGACTTCGGCCTCCTTCTTTATACTTTATATTATTAGAAAAAGAACAATTTTCGCAGGCGCAGCTAATCACCTGCGAGAGAAAGGGTGGGTGGCGGCATCAAATTGAACCGTGGAAATGGAACAGGAATTAGATGCACTCCGCCATCACATGTTAATGGCAGCAATCAACAGGCAATTACCCAGCGCACTTGAGTACCTTGACAAGCGCAGGTGTACCCTACAACTAACACAAGCCTCGTTCATGCATTGCCATAAATTGGACCGTAAACTCCATCTCTGATTGAGCGTGCACGTTTTCATCCTCATTGCAATTAAGCAGAATTGTTAGTGAAGTGTGGATTGAAAAAAATGGCCTTAAGGGCAACAATAACATGTATTTTACCTGCATGCATGTAAATCAATAATGTTATTTCTTATATTAAAATGACCTTTGCCGTTACCGCCTGGAGAAATGTACATATTGCTTATCCATGTTTGTTGCTTTTTAAGTCAGTGTTCAGAAATGTGTTGGCAGGCAGCTTCTTTTTCTGTTTGTGTGTGCGAATGGACAGCGCTGCGGTGTCACCGCCTGGCACTGCTCCTACTGTGAACATGATCCAGGCTGAAGATCGGCTGCTGATGCTGATGATCTCTGTCACTGGGGTGGATTTCAGGGCTCTGTTCTGACTGCTGCCCTGACAAGTCTAAGGAAAGCACAGACACACAGACATGCATTAGATGAACACATCAGGCCTGTGCACACTCTGAGAGGCCAGTGTCCCAGTATGACCCATTTTGATTATTCTATCCTTAAGCAACAGGTGGCAGGGCTTTCCCGGGTGTCATCTTTGTTGTTGGCCTCTGTTCAGAGGCAGCATTCAGGACCCAGGGAGAACTGGCTGGCAAAGTGCCCGATTTACCTGTGAGCTGTCCTATCATTGACATCAAGTGAGCTGAAGATGTCATGTCTTCATCTTGCGAGAGGTTCAATCCCCCTTTCAGGACGGATCAAGCTCTCTGTCACCGGAGAGAAGCAGATAAGTCTAGCAGGTCGGTCTGTACCTCCTCTGAGGAATGTTTGGTAAATAACCTTTGGGATGCAGGTCTGCTTAATAAAGGCTTCTTTACTGGTCATCATTAAGGAAATACATTTCATCAATGCGACTGTGTGTATGTGTGTGCATCTACTAAAGTTGTCAAAAGTATCCATACGTCAATACTTTTCTCAGTACTGTATCTTTAAAATTAGGCCGCATCCGCACCTGATATCACTGAATGTACCACGGCTAGTATAACAATATGGAGTAGCAAAAGCCATTTATCAATAGCTTGTTGATATATTCCAACAGTTAATCCATTACTTTAGATAGTTTTTAAAAATTTTTTTTCAAAATGCAATAATTTAAAAAACTTATTGAATTACAATCTGGCAACAACAGAAGCAGCTCCTTGGGCAGTCTTGTTCTGAATCTTGTGTTGTATCCTGCAACACCAGATTTTAAATGTCTGCATGCACCCTAATAGAAAGCTGAAGTGTATATGTTGTGTATGAGCCCTGCACGGCCCCTGTGTTCAGGCTGCAGTCCATCTGCTGGACAGCGCTGTAAGCTGCAGCACTCTAAGGTTCTATTCTCAGCAGCTAGAAGACAGATTTCACGCTGGTTATCAAGACATAGGGAAAACAGACAAAGAGGAAAACGGCAGAGTTGTATCAATAAGTAAACTATTTTAAAAATACAAAAATAGATTTTTAAAAAATTTTTTTTTTAAGAAAAGAAAGACTAAAAAGTCCCCACTGTGGTAGTAAGAATTATTCAGGTGTATTCTGTAAATTATGTTTTCATTTTTGTCTTGGCTAACTAATAGACAGGCAATGACTAATGGCACAGACACCATATTTTATAATATTCAGTATAGTACAATATGGGCTTTGACAGTCCATTAGCTTTTAAGAATGACCTGCTCTTTTCCTCCTCTTCCTCTCACTTTTGTCTGCCCTGGAGCCACTTTACTTGTTCTACTTGACTCCTGAACCATTTTAATATCAGGCTGCCATGGGTTTCCTTCCTGTAAGCCAGCGCCTTCATGTTTCTGCTCCCGCCCTCCTGCAATGAGAGATGAAAACTGGAGTCCGAGCTTGCTGCTGCTCCCTTCTACCAGTGTGTTTTAAATTTGTAAGTGACTTTGTTAATGACCTTAAAAAGTGCTTGGAGAGAGCAAGGAGTATAATAGTTGAAAAAAGTGTTTTGGGTTAATTTACTGTTCATATTTGTCTAAATATTTGTGTCCTCCTGCTGCTTTTGAAAAAATATTGATTTGTTCAAAAAAAAGGTCTGTGACACAGTCAGTTTGTTTGACTTCCAGTTACAAAAAAAAAAAAGCACGAAAACAACAAACTATTTGAATGCGTATTACATTTTTTACATGTAAAAAAAAAAAAAAAAAAAAAAAATCAATTCTATTCAGCAAACCGGTTCTCTTTTTTGTGCTAAATGCAACAGCTAGTTAACAGTTCATATTAATCACTTTTGAAATGACATCAATAAAGCAGCCCAATGGAAAAATGGCAATTAAGCAATTATTGGTCTGACTTGATCAGTGTTATCAGAGGTTGAATGCAGGCATCAGTGGTGGCGGGTGTGCCGATTCCGATGCGTGCACAGATCTGAGCATTTGAAACCCTGGCCCAACTTCAATATGACAAACAGCGTCTAATAAAAGACGCATCGCACCTCTACGGTCACCGGCAGCTCATTGCTTACACACAGAGGAGTCCACAATGCTACATATTAATTAAGGGTTTCAGAAACAATAATGGTGACAATAAAGACAGTCCTCCCTCTTTGTTCCCTGCATTCTGCCGTCAGACGACATAAGGAGGCATTCGTCAGGAGACGGGAGGAGGAGGGCATGGAGGAGAGATAGAGTTCCTTTCCTTTGGAATGTAATCTCCCTGATGTTACATGGTGCAGCCTAAACTGATAAATTGCAGATTAAATGGCGGCCACACTCCACTTCACCCTGCAGCCCGTACCACACCCCCTCAGTTCCATACATTTCTGCTATTCGCTGCCTTCTTGGCCTGTCAATTCTGCCTAATCGTGAAAGGCACTAAAACACCAGGTCTTGACAGAGCCAGATCAAGAATGATGAACATCTCTCGGTAGCAAAAGACTTGTGCGCCTAACTCTACTAGATGGCTCGCATCACTTATGCAGAAATCAGTGGCGTACCAGCATCCAGGAATTATGTCTGCTGACAGGAGATGCATGAGGGGCGCGCTGTGTAGCTGGAACAACCTTGACAAGTTATGGTTAACTGCAGCGACGGCGACCCCGAACACAAAGGATACAGCAGCTTATTAATGCTGGAGCATCCATGTCAATAATCTCCGCTTTTGGGTTGTGTCCCGATACATGCATCTTGCCAGTAAAAGTGGAACACATACACTATCACATCGTACATATATACACACACACACACCTACTACACGGCACACATCTCATAGCTTAGCATTCCCCTTGGACGCTTTTCCTATAGAATGAATACAAAAAATAACACGTGAATATAAATATCAATATATACAGCTGTGTTTAATTATTTATCTGTTTTCTCAAAAAGCCTGCCTAAGGGAGGTGCCCTCCCAACCTAATCCATAAGCATGAACACAAAGAAATAAGTCATTAAATTCCTAACCGCATGTTGCTGATGTCTTCCGTAGAAATATTTGTAATGTATATTCTAATGTTTCTGAATAAATTAGGCAGAGATGCATTTCTATGTAAATTTATTCAAGGCAAAAGGAAGAGGAGTGTGGGGGGTATGGCAAGATCTGCCAGATTATGCGTAATTGTAGCATTGTAGCCCTCATTTCTACTTCCAGCCCCGTATTGCGTGGTCTTTAAATTCTGAAATAATGGCAACCTCACAGCTTCTCTGTCCTAATTGCCCCGTCCATACAGTTGCCTTCTGAAGACAATATGATGAAGTGTGCTGTAGGATGTGTTAATAAGATGCCATTTCTCACTGAGGAGGACAATCCTCTGGACTCTGGGTGTGTGTACCTAGTGGAGGTGCTTCACTCACTGCCTGTCTTTGTGATCTGCTCACCTTTCTGACTGTTCTGATGTCTTTGACGCAGGAGAGGACCGGAGCTCGCTGCAACCTGACACACCAGCAGGATGCTGGGATTTCAGCTTGTCTCCATTCATTCCAATATGTGGAGAAATCAAAGATGGGGGGAGTTGGGGCTCATTAATAAAAAGATGTGTCTCTAATCCACTCAGTGGTGGGGAGGAAATTTTTTTTTTTTTTAATGAAATGCAACACGTTAGCTAATTGAGAAACACAGTATACATTTCAAAGGGAAAGCATGCATGCATTTCAAATGTAGTATCTCTCAATTGAGACCACGCGTGAGTGAGAGCGGTGGAAGGTGAAATCAATCTCTGTGATTATGTGTGAAAAGGGCAAGCTCCTTGCCCAGCATGTACTTTTCCTCATTACCTTTCATTTGACAATCTTCTACTTGATTCAAAATAAACAAGGTGAAATGCAATGTGCTGATGTTCAGTGGAACCTGCGTCCAGGCACATCTATACTGTGAACACACATTTCCGACTGAAAACGTCATAGTTGCGCTTGCATGATAGAAGGTCAATATAATGCGTTTAAAGAGTCCCCCAGTGGATATTTTGTCCGAGTTGAGATGTGGTGGATTCACACACACATAATGGTGCTGTCCTGGAAGCCTGACACCGCCTAAACATCCTCTCAGTCTGCCTGTCTGACATTTAGCCATACTTCATTTCCACGCCCTTAAAAGCAGAAATTAATGACAAGCACAAAGCTGCTCATTTATAATTGCTTCATTATACTGTTGTGTTCTCATGACAATAATGGTGTTGCTTTTCTAATTATGTGCCTTTTTTTTCCTTTTGCTCGTTATCAAGGACTGCAGGTAATTGTGGAGAAAATAATGACTGCCTGCCTGCTTGCTTGTTCCGTCTCTCTTGGATTGCGCATCACAAACAGTCTCAGTGCAACCAAGAGTCTTATCAAAGAAGCTGCTGGGTTGCTGTTTAAATGCTGTCTCCATTTACACTGCTAGTGGCTCAAGCGTCTCTAATGAGTAACTTGTATTCAAGTGTTTAACTCCAGGTTTATGACAGATTACAAAGAGCAAATGCTTTTTGTAGAATCACAGCTTTCTTACTAATTCTCAGTCACTATTGGATCTTATGGCCTCCATCCACAAAATGAAAAATGCAGATTTTATTTTTCTCATCCTCAGTAGTGTTATTTATGCATCTATTAGCTCTAAAGGTCCTTTCTCACGTATAATGAAACAAATTTGCCCGTCACCGCCCCAAAAAACATTTGGAAAAACTCATCAGCAATGTCTCTTGGCAGAAATAATGGCTTGGTTACTCGAACATTTGGTATTTTCGGCTGGGATGTGAATTGATGTGTGGATTTGTTCTTCTTCTCTGGAGCGGTTGTTGGACAAATGAAGCACTTTGAAGATTTCCAAATTACTTTGGGATTGTGAGAGAATTTTTCACAATGTCATTTTTATCAACTAAATTATTTATTGATTGGGAAAATAATCAACAGATTCATTTTGAATTAAAGTAACTCTTACTGGTTGTTTTCTTAGTTACCTTACTGTACCTAGTTAGTGTTTCATCAATGAATAGATGCATGTTTTGTTTCTGTGATTAGAAAAAAAAATAGTTCCTACAAGAAGCTGCTCAAAAACAAAGTCTGTGGATCATGAGTCAGGATTTCTGGACAGAGAGAGTATTTAATCCCAGTATTTGGGTGACTAACTTCACCCCGGGGGAGTTTCTCCCTGGAGTCCTTCCGCCTTATTGTCCCTCAGCCATCTGGTGACGTGGGCATGTGTCTAAGAACTTGTGTCTGGGATCATGATGAACTTCATCTATCCTACCCAGCAAAAGACAGAGTGGCCTGGAATCCTGACCTGGATCACCGTAGGGTTCCTGGGCTCTGCTCTTTCGTAACATTCTCCTGGACACAGTTATCATATTTTCATATCCATAGTCCGTAATGCTTGTCACCTATTGCACATCTACCTGTCCCAGGGAGAGGGATCCCTCCTCTGGTGTCCTCCCTGAGGTATCTTCTTCTTCCCTCTCTAGGGTTTTTGGAGTCTTCCCTCACCCGGTTCAAGGGTCTAAGGGTAGAGGGTGTTGTTACGTACAGATTGTAAAGCCCTCAGAGGCAAATTGTTATTTGTGATTTTTGGGCAATACAAATTAAACTTGATTGGTTAATTGATGATAATATACTATTTGTTTTTTTGTCCTTTGAGTGCCGTCTGCAGTAGTACCATTGCACTGGAGAGAAGGCAGGCATTGCTGGAGATAAAAAAAAACCCTTCTAAAACTCAACAACTGACATCAAAACAATCTACAGCTAAGAGGAAAAAACTGTATTTTTGTTTTTGGTGTAAACTGTCTCTTTAAGGTTTGAGGGGACTGGGACCTTTTGGGAAAAACAAAAATTTTAACAAACAAATGAATAGTCTTAAGCGACAAAATGAAACATGCACACGCGTGACCACATAAGTGTCACATAAGAAGTCTCAAATATGATTTGCACTGGAGACGATAACATCACTAATAATGCTGTCTGTGTTGTGTGATTTCTTTCAGCTGTGAGGAGATTAGTGATTTGAATTTAATACCCAGTGTGCTCTGCTGTTCCTTTTTCATGCAACATTGCAGGATATGGATGATGACATTATAATAATTAAAAAACATTATGGACAGAGGGCGCTTTGCCATTTGCTACTGCACTTAATGGCGGCCAGCACTGTTATTTCTATTTGAAGAACCCATCCATGTGTGAAATAATAATACTCCCTCCGGGAATACCATTGTCATATATTATTCGTCAGTATAAAAAGATGAAACGAGAAAACATAAAAAATGAACTCTCACTCTTCATTTCCATCCTTTTCCCTTTTGTTTTTTAATTCTGCTGCTGCAGCATCCAGCACAAGCGGTGCCTGAAAACCTCAGAGGCGGACTTAATTAGTTGCTAAGAGAAAGCTGCCAGTGGTGGGGAGCTAAGAGAGCAGGGCAGATTTTAGTTTGCTCTGAACTTTGCTAATTATCAGGTAGGATGTAATTTTCCCTGTTCCCAAGAGGCACCCAGTAGAGAGCTGTAACTGGAGCGAGAAACAAGGCAGAGCCTAGACAAAGTATAAAATAGATCACGAAGAGCTACCCCTTTTTTGCCACTTCTGGAGGTGTGATTTTAGTGTAATGTGTATGGAAGGGCCCCCTTGTACAAAGTAGTGATCATGGACAGGTGGAAGCAGGATGGCTAGGGCCGGGGATGGCGAGCTCGGGTTGTGTGTCATTTATATCTAGCAATGTCTGAGCAGTGACAGGGACTGTGTTTAGCAGGTTCCTATCCCACATGCATCACATTATGATTCTGAAGTGCCTCAGACGAAAGAGGAGGTTGAATTGCCGTTGACCTAAGTGAGCTAAAATGACAGCGATTCAGACAAATAGAGCACTGAGCTAGGCAGGAAAACAAGATGGATGTCTAGTGGCGGCACATGTGCACAGGCTCCCTCCCTCTTTCTCTCTCACTGTGTGTTTGGTGAGCACAAACTTTTGACATTTTCCCCAGATACACCGCATCTAAAGTAGTCCGGGTGCACGCTTGATAGGTCTGCATACATGCAACGTAAAACTCTGAAGGTTGCACAATTTTCTCTTCTCACAAACACACATTTCTTCTAATGTTGATTCAGAGAAGATCCTTTGACTGCAAACAACTTGAAATTTAAGGGCCATTCGGAGAGATCTTTCCATGCTCTTAAATGTCAGTGTGAAGTTTTCAGAGGGTCTTTTACAAGCCTCCCAGTTTAAATCTTGGCAGACTCCTCTGTGTGCAAGAGTATCACCATGGTTGCGGCGTCTAATATGCATGCCCCAGTGCATTGAGAAAAGAGAGTACTTCTTTCTCACTTGGTTTAATTGTCCCTCAGAGACCTGTGGAATTGGAATCTAAGTGGAATACCAGTCTCTTTCTCCAGCCTCACACCCCCAGTCTCGACATCACCACCACCACCCAAATTTCCCTTCCTCTCTCTGGGGCTGGAGCAGGCATTTGGAGACTCTTGATTTGGTCCTTTCTTTTCATCACAGGCATCTCTTTAAGCCCACTCCTTTGCCGCTGTGCTTTAGCACCACAGTGTTCAGCTTTATTAACCCCCCCTGAGAAAGAAGTACCTAAGGGAGGTCAAACACTGGTCGTTAAAAATCTATTGTGACTTGTCTGAAAAATGAATAAATGAGCACATTATTTCCCCCCTGTTCCGCAGCCGTGGTGTGCTGTTTGTCTAATCAAGTGCGGGAGCAGGCAAAGTCAGGGTTGACATGCACATTTTATTTAAGTTTTTGTCTGTCAGAGGAGTTTAAATGTGTAATGAACAACGCAGTGGTGATTTGAAATATAATCCCATTACACTGATGAAATTACAAAGATGGCAAGAGTTCACAAACCATGCTCATTGTTTTGTATCATGAGCGATGCCCCTGTTGAGGTTGTGTCGCGAGGAGGAAGGGTAGAGCCAGAATGAATAGTGACAGCACTGTAAGGGGACTGGCAGCGCAGCGCGGCCTGGCTTCGCTGCACTGCCCCAACACAAGAGATCCTAAAGAGCTTTGTTTTCCCTCAGCTGTGGTGCTCAGGGGGAACCCATTACAACTGGCCCAACAAAGAATTACAGCTATGTTCGGAGCAGAGTAGAGGTATCTGCCGAATGAAGTGAAATAGCATGAAATCAAATGAGGGTTTAATAGTTAAACATCTCCATTTATGCAGTATTCTATTATTATGATTCAAGATTTGTTTACCTTCACCACCATTGATGAAGGTAAACACTATTGGTGGACACTATTGAAAAACCAGGACTGAACTGTTTCTCATTTTTGAGCGGGACCTGTAAGATTATTTTCTCCAGGATTAATATAGCTGTGTGTGCAGATGCTGCAGCAGTCATTTGATGCCTGCCTTTGATAAAGAGGGTGCTAAAAGTTAGGCCCATGGCATAGAAAATACAGAAAAGATGTTGCATCTAACACTGGGGGGAGAAAAAAAACACAGGAGAAACTTCTCTTTTACTCTTCTACGACTTTAATTGGGAACCTTATATGCCCCTTAAACAACATCATCTGAAGCTAATAAGACTTAAAAAGTACATCTGGTTCTAAAATGCTTACCATTTTTAACACTAATGAACTGAGGCATGCAGTAGAGGTTGCCAAACTGCAGGGAGACATAGAGTATATTCTGGAGAATTCCCCTGCTGCACAGGAGCTCATAAAACATATTCAAAGACAGGAACTTGTATCTGGTTATTCGTGTTTAATTGGAGGCGCTGAGTGATGCAAACTAGATTTTAATGCCCTCCCCTGCTGCCCGGCTACAAGTAGCATTCATGTTGCTACTCCTCTCTTTCCATCTATCTTTGCAGAAACGACTGGACATAAGGCTAATAACATCTGAAACACACTGCCTTCCAAATGTGGCAACACAACATGCAGACATAAGGACAATAAGTGCATCTAATGCTACCCTTCTCCTCTCGTGAGAAGAGGTGCACAAGAATGTGTGACGATCCTGCCATAAAGATACAGTAGCATGACTCTTGTGGGAACTTTAATAAAGGTCACCTGAAATGAAAAACTGTAACGTTAACCTATTTAGGTGACATTCTCGATAATACTGTCTCTTATTGAACAATATATGCCAAAAAAATGACAAAAAAAACGCCTTTGTATTTTTATATTCCTTTTCTTCTGGTAAAGCCACAGGTTACGTGAAATGACATGAGCATGTATGAGCCAATTTCATTCAATAATGTCATGGCATCCAGCTCTCAATGTTTAGCGGAGCTATTGACCATTGGTGTAGTTACCTAGCTCTCCAAATTCATCCCAAAGTTATGTTGTGCCTTCTGTCTTGTGATTGGTTCTTTCCTGTTTCACTAGGAAATACGTCACTAAACGGCAGTTACATACTCTCCAACGTCCATTTCAGGTGGACTTTAAGTCTTGTTTGTTCTTAACTATTTTTGGTTTCCAAGAACTGGCCACATTAAAAGTGCTGGGGTTTATAGTACGATGCCATCGAGCGCAGGAAGTTGGCTGTTAAAGGTCGTGGCTGCTATAAAAACCAACATGTATCACCCGTGTGAGGTATCAAACCTCAATCTGATTGTTGGGCCATTTGATAATAATTTTCCTTTAACTGTCACATATGTTCTCTGGTGAACTTTGTTGAATTTCGTCTTTTTTTTTTTGTTTTGACGCAGTGCTGTGTCTCATGCTGTTCTCTTCTGGCCTTTGATCTACTCAATGTACAATATAATAGCTCATCCTGTAAACATGAGAATCGATTGAATAAAGAATACTTTGCTTTCCCTTGGTCCTGGAAAACAGTTCTGTCATGTGCTGTCCACACTCATCTCAGCTCTGGGCTGGCTGTGGTGCCTTTATTCTATGTGACAGAGGAGAGCTGGGGACTCTTTCTCCTGGCACCCTGGTATGCGCCACACTGACACTCTCCTCTGAAGTGCCACATTAATTCTAATAAAGTGCTGCCTTACCAGGGCCCATGAAGACCAGGGCTCGTGTGTGAGTGGGGGTTGCGGGTGCTTGTATAAATACCAGACTTAATGAAGGGAGGCAGTGGTGGCGCAGGTGGTGTGGCAGTGCAGGTGGCACCTCCTGCCCCCAGGCCCTTGGTGAGTCCGCTGCCACCACCACTTCAGGGGGCACAGCAGCAGAGATTGCATTTTAATTACCAGGTACACCTTGTCCTCCTGATGGGTCACCGCCTCGGTGGGAGTGAGCCTGCAGACGTGCCTGCTTGCAAACCTCCTCGTATCTCTAACCGCATGTTTACAATGAGATACTCCCTAAACGTAATGCTTGAGCATGACTCTTATTGCCGATGCTTGGCCTGTCATCACTTAACAGAACTAATTCTGTATATGGGTGAGGCTGGCCATCTTTCCTGAATTATGTGCACCTCTCTCCCTGTGGGGACGCATCCATCCAGCCCCATTCACTGCTAACCCTCCCCTCGAAGAGCTCTATCCACAGGGAGGTCCACACCTGTTTCCTCTCTGGAAAAGCCAGCTCTCTCCCTCCTCCAGTGGTAACTCAAAATTCCTGACATTTCAAATGCTTCTTTTTAGTTTTTAACTTACAAATTGAGTTTTGCACCACGGTGAGAAATGCATCATGGTTTCACATCAAGCGTCCTTTCTATGTGCTG
>KV751383.1:1806959-1821826 GCA_001698575.1 Mola mola | reverse complement strand
AACACATTGCAGGGGCCTGGGGGCAGTAGGGTGGACAACCTGCACTGTGTTCACATGGCTGAGCAGAGAGCGAGCGAGGAAGACTGGCACGCTGAAACCAAACAGGTGTATGATTCAGAGGCGTGAGCTGTGAAGGGTGAATTTCTTATACAAGTCAATGTTGGTTTTGGAAACAGCAAACAGCAGCTTGGAGCTGTACCAGGAAACATTTATATGCATTGTGACTTTTTCCTCTCCTATGCCAAAATGCATTTCTGCTGTTTCATTAGCTTTTGAAGACTGCAAAGAAGCTACCATATGCTGACTTACTTTATTTAATGATTAAAACAACTAAAAGAGTTGACCTATACAGGCTAAGTAAAACACAATAATAGTAAGCACACAAATAAGTGGTCAGTGATATATCTGATCTCAGGATTCATTCATTTAAACAATATCACACTGTTGTCACAGTTTCAGAGATTTATTGCCAACAAAAAAGGCAACACTTTGTTTGCATCTTTGGAACGGTCTGGCCAACCTCAGATACTGCATGATTTCAATTTCAGTTCCAGGTTGTCGCAGATTAAAAACAATTAAATTATTTCTGGTCTGGTCTGTTTTATACATTTTGTTGATTTTGATCAATCCAATCATTTCATTGTGGAATTCTATGTACAACATAGTACAGCAAAACATGTATGAGAGCAAGGGAGCTAGTATGTGTGTATTAACATAACAGATATTTAATTTTGTGATATGCCGTGTGTATCACTTGAATCCAATTATGTTTCTGTTCCATTATGGTCATATGGAGTCGAGGTGCTGCTGTTGTGTGTGTTAGCTCACTAGAAAGGTTCTGCTAAACTGAATGGCTGAAAACTCTAATAAATTATTACTAGGGTATATTGTTGGCCATATTTCCTGGTCAATTAGATTATGTCTTACGATGTTACACCAACCCTATTTATAAACTTAATAGTCCGTTAGTATAAGGTGATTTCAAAACTTATAAAAACACTTACAGTATTACACTACAATTTTATCTTTTTGGGGAATTTAACTATACACAGAGCATGTTGTTTCTTGGGGGTCTCTCAAAAACAGTTGTTGTCTTTATAGATAAAGGTGTGGCATGTATCAAGATTGAGTAAGGCTGACTGTTGAGTCTTGTTCCCAAGTCGTCAAACACTGATGCTCTGGGCTACCATATTGTATACCATATCATGGGACACTGAATTCATGATTTGATGATCCAAGACTCAACATCTTACAGACTGCTCCTTTAAAGAACCCCAAAGTCAGCAAAACCTTTCGTTTTTTTAATAGACATTAAATGTATAATGTTTCCTCAAAGTCAAATGCCAGTTCAACACATGGATCTTTGTTGCCCATCCCAACCTTCCAACTCAAGTCTCCCTGCTTGATGACATGCATGACATCTTACAAACTGCTCTTTGAATTTGTAACTATATTCTATTAAATGTTTAAGACATGTAGTAATGTAGTAAAATCTAGTAAAATATCATTTTGAACAGCAATAAAGTCATGCAGCTTTGTAGCTACCTGACTTACAATTGGTGTCAATCAAAGAAAGTTACTGGACCTAATTCATCCATTTAATACCCTCAACTCTTTTCCCTGCAATTCTACAAAAAGATTGGTCTGCAAAGTGGGAAAGCATAGTTTTTAATAACGTGGCTTAACAAGAAAGAAACAGACCTCTCTACACTTTGGTATACAGAAATGACACAATGTCCCAGAGGAGTCACTAAGAAGTGGACATAAATCTCTGTAGTCAGTCCTTGAAGGCTAGACCTTGAGGTTAAGATAAGAGACCATGTTAGTGGTTATTAAGTGAAAGTTTCCAATCGATAGCCAGAGAGACGTAATCAGGGAGGGTTTAATTGCAGAGGGGAAGACATCTATTCACGTTATTGCCGCAGCTGTCCAGAGAAGCTTATTTTTTTGCCCGAGATCCTCCCGCCCTCCGTCCGACCCCAACTGACCTCCTGAAAGGCTACTGCTCTCGCCGTGTAGAGGTGTCAGAGACTCAGTGATCATTCCCGTTTTATTCTCAGACATTTATATGACTCATCGCTCTGAAAAACCGCAGTGTGTTACTAACGTTGATGCATTGTTTAAAAAAAAGAGAAAATGGTTTCAGTCTGAATCATCGCCATTATCAACCTTCCCTTATCAGAAAGACGACTGGATAGGTCATCTGTCTGTGCAAGTAGGTTAATACAACTCATAGTTACTTTTTGATGCAGCTTCCACTGTTGGGTGTAGTAATTATACTGGAATAAAAGAGGAAGTCAGGTAAAGACTGACAAAGGTCAAAGGGGTATAAGCAATCAAAAGTAATTTCAACCATAATCACTCACTTTTCCCCTATTTTAAATCTGTCTGAGTGTCCTTTTTCTCTTCTTTTAACTGCTGAACTGGATTATCAGTTCTGCTCTTCATTAGCTGATTCCTCGCTGAATTTCTCCTGCAGTACTTTGGGTTTTGTCTATCAAGTTGGGTCACCCGCAAGAAGTTGAGGTCCATTGCTTTGCAGGTTCTTGGTGGTCATGTGGATGCTGAGAGAGTGTGAATTAACTTCCTACGTTCCAGTATTATGTTAGGTTACAGAAAATTGAATAAATGATAGAAAGAAACTTAGAATAAAGATGGATGAACTTGTAGGTGACCTTGTTACAATTGCCCACTCCTCTTCTTCCCGGGAATCCATGTCTGGTTTAAACATGACTGAATTACACCAGTGTAAAAACATACAGCTGTGCAGTGTATAGTAGACTAGTTTAAAAATCTGAAAAAAGACTTAGCAGGTAATCTCTATCTTGCACCACCTTTAGGCAGGGGGCAGAGCAGTGAGTGTAAATGGGTTGGGACTCAAGCAGCACATTCATAGATCCCCACAACTTAGATTAGGCAAAGGTGTTGAAATTACATCCGAGAGATTTTAAGGCCATAAAGGGATTTTTTTGATAAATGGCTAATTGCATTTCATCCAGGTGCACAAGATACCCTTAAGTGTACATTTGTGCCACAACGCCTTTATTACATTTTCTAACTAATTGAATTATTGTGGTTATAAATTTAGGAAATTATGATGTTTGGTTAATTTAAGGCACCAAACCTACTTCTGTAACTTTAAAAAAAATCCTGTTTCACAGTCTCAACCCTTTCAACCCTCTGAGGACT
This sequence comes from Mola mola, assembly GCA_001698575.1. NCBI lineage: Eukaryota > Metazoa > Chordata > Actinopteri > Tetraodontiformes > Molidae > Mola > Mola mola. The sequence goes on along the minus strand of KV751383.1, from coordinate 1,818,637 downwards.
TTTTTGCTTTGTAAACTATGATTTGTTTTACATTTTCTCTGGCCACGTCATAATGACAGGACTGATGAGTTAACATGGTCAGGAGCTTGGTGCTTCTCACACAGGAAACAGTATGAGACAAAATAGTGTTGGAGGCCCTGAGACAGTCACTTACCGTAGATATTTGATAGTTCTATTATACTTACACTCAGAATTCCTCAGTTTGCATGATGCATACTCAACATTTCTTTTTCTTCCCACCAAAACACACGAGAAAACCCAAACTTTTTTTTTTCCCCACAGAACTCTACTTTCTTTGAAAAATTAAGAATCATATGAGTATGAAGGAAGAGGTTATCCTTCCCGTTCGTATCCCTTTTTTATGCATTCTCTAAAGATTAACCTTTAGAAACTAGTTTTACATCTTCATTTGTCAACCTGCATAAACCTGGCAATAAACACCTGAGAGACTATAAACATCTTCTCAAAATAATTCTGTTATTCATATATCTACCATCAACTCTCATAAAAGCACTCAGTGAATAAAAACACTATTACACTGACGTCCAGTACAGTAGAGGAAATAAAGTGGTAAATAAGATAAATGAGGAAATACATTGCTATACAGGCTGAAAGGATTTTTAAAAAACAATATTCCAACATTAGTCTCTTAAAAATTTATCGTAATTTTTGTTAATTGGGCTCCACTCTATCAAGTACTTAAATATAAGGATTCAGTATTACAGACAAATTGGATTCTCATTCAGAAAAATTGACACATTTTTCTGATCAGTGGTTGTCTCCCTCTTTATTTAAATCAACTGTGCTGCATTATATTGCTTGGTCATAATAAGTATTAAAATCCATTCATTTCTACAGCTTGTCCTGGTCCTGTCCATTTCTGGCTCCATGTGCTGCTTTATCACTGAAATCCAAAGCTAACTAATTGCTGGAAAAGTCATGCCATGAAATCATGATGATGATGATGATGATGATGGTGTGAACGGTTGGTTGATGCCGTATCAAATACAGTTGATGTCAGAAAATGCTGAAGCCAATCTCAGCTACTTCGGACAAAGGCGGGGTCACCCTGGACAAGTCACCAGTTCATCGCAGGGCTGACATATAGAGTAATATAGAACAACCATCCACACTCACATTCACACCTACGGGCAATTTTAGAGTGACCAGTTAACCTAACCCCCAGTTTGCATGTTTTTGGACTGTGTGAGGAGGCCAGAGTACCCGGAGAGAAATCGCGCAGGCGCAGGGAGAACATGCAAACTCCACACAGAAAGGCCCTGACCCCGGAATCTAACCCAGGACCTTCTTGCTGTGAGGCGACAGTGCTAACCACTGCACCACTGTGCTGCCCCTTTCATTAAATTTTATAGCTGAAAGCATAAAAATATAAAGAACATTTTCATGGCTAATAAAATCCCAGATCTCTTCATGATAAACAGAATGGAGACCCAGAGTAAAGCAAATGTAGCAGGAAGAAAATATTCCCTCTGCTATTTGTCCCACCGGAACGAGGAGTGTGTTGAGCTGCTTGCAAGCCATACCTCCTCCCAGCGGAGACCTGGAGAGTGAGCACTTCCTCTATTCCCACAGAAGCGCTTTTAAAATAGGCCATACTGGAGAAAACATGACTTTTCACTATTCTAATAAATGGCAGCCTGCCTGTTTATTATTAATGACATCCCAGCATACTTTTCAGATTTGGTTGGTGTTACGCTGTGTGAGTAATTTATATTCATGCCAGCATGAGAGCCTGTGTATGTATGCTTACTGTCTTTTTACTGTCAGCTACGTGTAGTAGTTCCATGAAATTTTAATGTTTACCAGGTCAGCCCTGACCTTCTTAATCCTCCTGGTTATTAATATGGTAAAGCTAACACAGTGGAACAATTAATCAAAAACACCTCCTTTCTTCCTTTCTCACCTTTCATACATATTAATAATATTCATCTGCATTGGACTGCGGAATGAATTAACATGTATGTACCAGTGTGGAGAAATAAGTCAAAAAGCAGAACGAATCTGCCCCGCAGTGCGAGGTGCTTCCCCAAGATTAGCCTTATAAGGCTGAGTGGCAGGAACTTGAACATAACAGAGCACTGATACACTTTCTTGTCCAGACAATTATCTGTGCCCTACTTTTTAAAGCTAATTCTACATGGGCCCCCCAGGTTGTGTGTGAAGCAGAGGAGGGTGTCAGTCATATGAGGACCAGACTGCCCTGGAGCAAAGCTGCGGGTCCCTTCTCAGAGGGGGAGGGAGGGGTTGGATGATTGAAATAGAAGTTGAGATGTAGATAAAGCGATTTTTCTGTTTTCCTGGAATACACCTCCCTCACATTTACATAATACTCCACCATGCACACCATCACTACTATCAGCCCCAAGGTTTATGGAGTCATGTGGTGATGCATGGAGAGGCTGAATTGGCTTGTAATTTCCATCAGTACCCCACAAAAACATCATATTTACTGCAGGTAAATACTATATTTAGTTTATGTTTTGTCTTTGCAGCACCTGCTTGCTCAGGATATATTTATCGACAACTAATTTTCAACAGTAACTACATTTATAAAGGAAATGTAATTGCTGCATGTTCAAAGATAACGTTAAGCTGAGTACTTTGCTGCATCTCAGGTGGATGAGGTACAGAGACCACAGAGCCTAGACACCCTATTGTGGTTACTTTTTGGCAATAACAAGACTTTGGTTAAAGTATATTTTTGTTCTGGAATGTAATGTTATTTATCCACCCATATTGTCTTGTGTGGTTTGCTTGTTTGCAGAGTACAGATAAAATTGAGTTTTGGATGAACTGGCCTTTTAAAGGAGTATCGAAAGACAAATTCATTCTAATTTGTTTGAAAACTTCAAATGACAATGCCCCTTTGGCAATTGACTGGTCGTGTTCAGGGTACATCTTAGTGTGAGAAACACAGTCTGTACAAACAATTTTTTTATTTTTGTTATTTTTAATACAGTAGCTTTACAGTTATTGAGTTATACACAAGGTGCTTACACTGCAGGTATCTACTCCATGTTACCAAACACTTGTAATAACATTACGGGTGTAGTTTGTAACTCCATACTAGAGTAATTTTCAAAAACAGATTTGTTTTGTGTTGTATTTTGTGAAATCTTAGAGCATAAACTACATTGAAAAATACTGTAATTCTCCTTAAGATTATGAAATATTCCGGAAAAACAAGTTAAACAGTAGCCTGTGTATACATAATTTAACATTTTGTGACATGTTCCAAAAAAACAAAATCAGCCCCCATTTCTTATCCTTTTAAAGGTTTTGCTGTTGTGTATCAGTTGTATATAAACATACTTTCTATGAGGCAGGGCGGTTTCCTAATTTCTGTTAGTTATTGCACTCCAAGGAGAGATGGAAGACAATGGGAGTGTGCTGCATGTAAGGGCATCAGAGAGTGGTGGTGTCCATAGGTGGGGGAACAGGGAGGATGGGAAGCAGATGGCAGTGGCCCTGTCCCATCAGCACAACAGAAGGGGGACTCAAGATGGCCACAAGCCTCCCTCACATTAACCACATTCAGGGAGATGCCTTATCATCCCGCCAGCATGATACGTTTTTAACAACACCCCCCCCCCCCCACCCCCACTCCCACCAACCTCTAATCACACTATACTCTGGATACTGAATCAATCATCTGGGTACTTACAGTGTTACATTAAAGTCGAGGGCACAGCCTATCACATACAGCCTAAAATGTGATCTGGACGAGAAAATATATTCCTCGAAATGAGAAAGAATAAAATCCGGTTTAAGATGACGGGGCATGACCTGCCTGACGAGCCACGTGGTGGACTATGAATGAGGCTGCGGTGTCTCAGAGCAGCTTGTCTGGGAGATAACCTTCAGCAGCATCCCATCCCTTACCTCTCCTCGTAGTGTGAAGAATATGTACTGAGGAGGTGCTAATTAAGCTTTGTGAATTGAGTATAAAGAAGATGCCATAGTTTTGCACTCAGGAAAAAAAAAAAAATCACATGCAGTAACATCACAATTCACTTCGAAAATACAGTATCCCTGCATACATTTATTATCTCCCTGAGTTGAGAGAGAATTCCTTTTTTTTTTTTGCCTGAAAAATGTATATTTATATAGCCACAGTAAATCAGAGGTTGAGTCTAACTTGTTCATCTGATGACTTCTCGCCATGCAGCACAGTTCATCATACAGGCCAGTGACAGAGCAGCAACCCCCCCCAAAGAATCATGCATCTTTGCAAGTAGAAATTAATAAAAACACTATGTCAAGGAGGCAGGAAAAATGGTTTTCCCTAATGGATTCTCCACAGAAAACAGCTTTTAGACAATCAATCTTTTCTTTGAAAGCCCAATTATTTAAGTAATTGTTCCTTACAATTGCCACAGGAATTTGTCCTCTGGACACTGTGAAAGTAAGCATCTTTTGTCACTTGTAAAATGGTTCAAACCATTTTTATGGTACTCATTTAATTTCTTTGCTGCAGCTCTACTTAACACCCTTTGTCTACATTTATAAAACTGTTCATTGTCTATTTGTCAAAGGACACACACACAGGGTCTGTAGCATTTAGGCATAATTGAAAGTCATACAGAGTGCAGTGTCAATCAGAGAAGTGAGCTTTGTTTACAGCCTGCCGTAAACACCTGTTGACTGACGTGCTGTGATTTCTACAGTATACGGCTAAACAGAGGAAATCTGTCATGACTAAACTGTGCCATCACTCACTCAGCCTTCACAGTATGAAATCTGCACACAGATTTAAAAGAATTATTTTTTTTTAACAATTGGTTAAATTGTTGAAAATAAAACTACAAAAACTCTGTATCATAACTAGATTGTGAAAGAATAAGACTTACCCTAGTTGTAGCACTGTAGAACAAGTCACACTTAATCCAAAGAGCATAAACAGGTATCATTTAGGTACCACATTGGATTTAGTTTTTAAAGAATCACTGTGGTAAAAAAAAACCAAAACAACACACATCTATTTAGCAATGTGGCAGCGATCGATTTTGCATCAAAAATGTGACATTTCTATACTAAATTAGAAATAAACAACTGGATCTTTGTCATAATTTGAATTGAGCTGGGCATAATAATATATGCATATCAATTGTGCATTATCATATATGTCTCCAGCACCGTTCATTTCTAGAGAACTATGACTTTTTCAAAAGTGGTGCTGTTTTCTTTGGACGCCTGTGGCGTCCAGGACAGTTTGAGAATGAGAACAGATTTCAGACTAAATGTAATGTAAACAAAAACTTTAAACCATGACCTAGTTCAAATATCTGCCTGAGTCATTTCGGACAGACTTTTATTGGAAATGTTGGTGGTTATAATGAAAACAATGACCTACTGTACCTTAAGTAGTCCCTAAAATGGCCTAAAAAACCTCCAGGGGACCCCAAAAACTCAGAAATCTACTACCTGGCATTTTGTTTTGCATTTGTACCTTTTTTATATAAATTTGCACTAGTCACTTGCTGGATTAAAGTGACACTTTTCCCCCAACTTTTTTGTTCAATTTGAAGCTAAAACATTAATGCTGTAATGGGAGTAATACTTGCTAAAGTGAGCAAATACTGTAAGTTGCATATAATTGTGAGTTGAGTTTACTGGAGGTAAGAAAGACAAAGGGACAAAAGACAAAAACTAGAGACAAATTTAAACAAACTGTCGCGAGCAGATTTTTCACAGGCGAGTAATTCAACAACATGAACAAAATAACTACAAGCCAAATACATTTTAACTCTCTCAGGAATGTGTGCTGTAGGCCAACAGTTCCCTAAAAGGCTTTACTTGCATCATTATTATAATTTTGTTTTGCTTGTTAGTGTCCAGGTTACTGACAGCCTGCAAAATACTGTTACAATTAGGCCTGGCAGCAGTGCCAGATGTTTCTCTGAGGAGAGAGAAGGAGATGTCAAAACACCTGTCTGATCACCAAGGTGCACATGCTGGTGCAACCAGCAACTGTGCAACCAGGCCTTGTTAGTTTAGACTCCTCGTCATGGCCCAGTCTGGCAATACACAATGGACACCTGTGCTGACACAGACACCGCTGATTTTTTTTTCAACACTACATCTAACAGTGTAGCAATAACTGTAACGGGTGTAAGTTCGGACCCAAGTACGGCACAAATCAAAACCAGTACAGTTCAGGGCTATATTGGTACAGACCAGTCCAGACAAACAATAGGGTGGCGAGCACACACCAAGTGCTGAAGTGGACAGGACCCTCCAAAGAGGGATTCCAGGCAGAACAGCAAGAGTCCACTAACAAGAGGCCCCTGCTGGTTGACCACAGCATGTCAATGCCAATGAGAGCAACATTGGCTGGATTCAACACAGCTGCACAATGAGGGTCACAGTTTAGAGGCCTGATACGCCTTAAGATGCTGCCACCCAGGGTCTCGAAGGGAGAGGTTTTATGTTTAAGTATCGTGTTGCAGCTGAACACATGTTCACCTACAGCCGCACCTAGCAGCGCACGGACCTGCAGCGAGCAGCCTTGCTTCAGAAACAGATGATAAATAAATCAAAGTGCACTAAGCGCTGCTTCCACATGGCAATCGCCTCCTTCATCTGCACCTCATCAATCACGCCATTGTCTGCTTGAAAGGCGAGCCTTGTAAATGTCATATCCACTCAATCCCAAGGAGAGGCGGATCAACATGGATAGTGTAATTAAACTAAAAAACCCTGCTTGGCTGCCGTTTGACAGGACAGATGAAGACCCCTTTTAATAGGGCTATGAAACATATTTGTTAAAAGGATGAGGCAATGTGAACCATATGATTGGGCGCCCTTGTGGGCCATACATTTCCTTTATGAATAAAACCACAAAATGTATCTTTATGAAAAGAGAGAGGTTTCTTAAAAGGTCTTGGTACATAAGAATAATTAATGAAATTTGCCATCCAAATTAGAAAATTCCCTGGAATAAACTGAAAAGAAAAGCCCTCATATATTAAATACACCAATTAGATGCATATATCAAAGCATATGTTCAGCGGCATTTGTGAAACATTCATCTTAGGACCCAGCGATTAAGAAAGATAGAGCTTGTTCTTGATTAAAGTAACAACCTAGAGAGGCCAGGCTATAATATTGATTACATGCACAAACAGGATATGGGTCAGTGCAAGACACACATGCTTTCTATTTAATTTCATTAGTAGCGTTCCTTTTTTTATGTTCTAATGTTACACAAACACCAGAGTACACATGCACATGTACACTAAAAAAACAACTCTCCCTGTCACATGCTTATGGTCGTAAAACCAGCACACACATGCACATTCAATATCCCAGTGCTTTACAGTTGATTTTCACGGTTGCTGGGGAGAGCCGGGCTTGAAAGGTCTCTCCTGAGAGGTAAAGTAAGGCCTCCGTACGAAAGATCAATAGGACAGGGGTGCGCAGATAAATCAGCATGCTCTAGTGACGTCTGTCATAAAGCTCCCACCACAGTTGCAGCTCTTAGGTTTACGACAGCGCTGAGTGTTATTGCAATCTTTTGATAGCTCTGGTTAATTTATCTGATTACAAAGAGCACCTAAAGAACAGGCTGCAGTCAGCCTTTTTAAGTGTTGCGTCAAAGCAGTTGTAGGGTTTTAGTGCAGCCGTCACTGTGCCGTGGTCATGGTTAACAATGAGGTGCCATGTTCTCTTACTTGGATGATAAGGACCATCTTGGGCCTGCTTGGTAGATTCACAGGGGCCGTAGAACTGTCACAGCCATAGTCAATATGTGGATGAACTGATGTGTAATATTATCGTTTGGTGCTATGATAAACCCAAGGGGAAATTATCACCTCACTTAGCAGTTTGTCATTTAATTTTACATCTCACAACTGTTTTTTAGGTCTCATCAGCAAACTTTTTTTTCTGCAGAAAAAGCTCTATAATCCCACTGTTTGCTACCTGCTCATCAAACTCTGACAATGTAAGCAACTAATAGCTAGACAAGCATTAGTTAGGACCACAGTGGAGCTAAAAGTATAGTGAATATTGGAATTGGATTCTTTTCAAGGCCAGAAACATGACTCCAAAATTAATGCTATCTTTCCCTGTAGTGGCTGCTAATCCGTATCAAATTTAAAGGTAATAAAATGTTCATGTGTTTACCAATTACCATTTCTGTTTCTGCTGTCAGTCCACTTTCACTTACCTGGCCAGTGTGACGTTGGATCTGGGAATGACTTCACATCTGCACTGACTGCATTCTAGTTTCACGTTGGAGCTGAAAAATCTGACTTCCATTATCCAATTTGTGTCTCACCAAAAATTATATTTTTCTGCTGCAAAACCTGAAAAACCCCACTGTATGCTGTATATCAAAAATGACAAAGTGAACAACTATTGTTAACTCATAACAATAGTGCTTCAGAAGAGGCCAAAACAGAGCTAAAAGGAGAGATACTGGAGCTATTCACCAGGATGCCAGAAACATCAAATAAATTATAACTGATGTGCAGTTTCTGTTGATTTGTTGTACGTATCAACGTGAAAGTTGACAAAAATTGTTAACTAATTGTTTATGCTATGACCAAGTGGTCAAAACATCCATCCATTTTCTATTACAACCCCCCAGCGTTGCATTGGGCTGGAGTCTATCCCAGCATCATTAGCTTGCCGGTTCATCACAGGGTTGACATATAGAGAACATGCACACTCACATTCACACTACAGAAGATTTAGAGAAACAAATTATAACCTACCTTGCATGTCATTTGAGTGTGGTAGGAAGCTGAAGCATCCAGAGGGAACCCATGCAGAGACTAGGAGAACACACTCCACACAGAAAGGCCTTGACCCATCCAGAAATCAAACCCAGGACATTTTAGCTGTGAGGCGAAAGCACTGTACAACCGTGCCTCCTGTTGCCAAAATGTTCTCTTTGTTTGTCAAAATGTAACCTGTAATTTTCATTTTACAGCAAAATCCAAAATGATACATCTCAATAAAAAATGGGAAAGATAAGGATGGAAAGTCAAAATGAACATTTTAACAAAGGTGCAGAGATGATTCTGTCACACTCTTGGTTAATGGGACTCTGTTGAATTTTCTGGGTTCACATTGAAGAAACATTTCCTGCTGCATCTTTTCACTGTTGTTGGTTGCTCCCTTTTAGCAATTAAACCCTCTCAGACAGTTTGAAAGTGAAGACTATAGACCTTAAAAAAATGGGGCACTTGGCAGAAGTGAATGAACACGTCAGCTACCTCATGGTTTTAAATGAAACTGCATAAAGGGCTGCCCTGCTACTCTATCTACAGGCCGCCAGTGTGAATTGTGCTGGAAAATCTATTTTGGAGAGCTGGCTGGGCCTTTCAATTCAAAGGGAAAAGACTGACTGCTGTAGTGACATCAATCAAACCAGGACGCTGTGGTGGCTGTGCAACACAAGTAGAAAGTCCAGAGTTCACAGGTTGAACCAGGCAATATTAAAAAAAAAAAAAAAAGGAAGAGAAACAGAAGAGCTGGGGGCTGACTGTTGTTGGTCTGTGCTATCTCCTCACTGAAAATGTTGGCAAGGTACCCCCCCTCCTGTATTAGCTGGACTTCATTAATCTTCTTGCCATCTTCTTTAACTAGTCATGTAGAACGGCTCAATAGAAAGCCGTATAATGGGGAAGGCCCAGTGCCAATTACTAGGTTAACATAGTGTTCAGCCCCACTGCAACAAAGGAATGAGATGGAAGAGGAGAGCTGGCTCACAGAGAGAGATGCACAGCATTGAAAATTGACAACAAATACAAAATGGGAGGTTCTTTCAGTGTTATTTGACCTGTAGAAAACCTCAAACGGGGACAGTAAACTTTCAAGCAGCAAAGAGGTGGCAGACAGCAGTTTGTAGCCTTCACAGTATGAAATATCACACAACTAATCTTTTATTCATTAGCCTAAATATAGATTGTTTGTCTTTGCATTAAAAAAAGCTATTCTTTTTTTCCAGACCTTGCCAAAACTTAAAAACAATGAATTTAATTATTATGTGAAAACAATGCGACAATGTGAAAGGGACTGGTGGTGGACCTACAGATAATTATTATTCAACTCTGCAGCTCACCTTGGCTTGACAGAGCTTTTCAGTGAGTTTCAGAAAACCGCTTAGGTTTCTGGTCAGGAATTTCTCTGTTTCTGTTCCCATCCCCTGCAGAAAGAGTTTTTGGTGTATTGGGAATCAATGGACTCACATGTTTATTTCAAACAACATAGACCAAAGCAAAGCCTAAAGAGTGTATATTTGCCAGGGTTGCAGAAACATGATTCCAAATGTTAGACAATCCTAACTGCAGATACAAAGAAAATACACCCTTGTCTCACTAAGTGGTATAGGAATAACCACCAAGTCCAAACAGTGCTCTTAACCTAAATCTAATTGTTTTAAATGTATTGCCAAAATCTAAACAACATGGTTTAATGCCCAAAACTAACCAAAACATAGGTTATGAAACTATGATAAGAAAGGTGACACAACCACCCGACAACTCAGTGTGTATGCTGTTTAATTACACTGAAAAGTTCACCATATTAAAATGTAGCTTAAAAAAAGATTGTACAACTGTATATCAATGCTATGTACACAATCTCTTTGCAAAACAGTTATTGGAAGTCGCTAAAGACAATTGATTAGCATTAGAATTTTCAAACTTGAACTTTTTAAATTTTAACTAACCTACTCTGTCATCTTCTGACTCTTAAACTAGTCTACTATAAGCTGCACAGTGGCAAGTTCCAACATTGGAGTAATTGAGCCATACATTTTTGAACCAGATACGGATGTAGAAGGGCTCTCAGAGTCAAGTTTTTTTGGAAACTGTCATTAGTGAATTGCAGAACACAAGCAAAATTCTTTAACCATGACATTGACTGATTATTTTGGTCATGATATGTTTCATAGTCCTGAAAAAAACCCAATGCATTTGTTAACACACTCAATGCAATGGTAATGCAATGTGCTTTTCATCATGTAATTTAGTTCAGAATATTCACAATTTGGAGACAGCAGAAAAATATATATGTAGTCATGTTAAGCCTAACTACTTAACTAAAAATATCCAAATTTGGGGGGGTACGAAAAAATCTGAAATATAGTACAACAATAATGACACATTTTTTTTGGAAAATCCAGCCTCCTTTAAAAAGCATCTTTCTCTCAGTAGTTCTTTGTAAAAGTAAGTATCACTCCTGTCATCTTCAGCCTGTATTTACTTTGTTTTCATTCTTTATTTGACTAGAGGGGAAGTTTGCTGTGCAAACTACTTGTCATGACTGCTGTCAGAACAAGTACGGTGTTAAACTGTAGTTATTTAATTCCATGTGATTAAAATGGGACTGGGTCCGTTTGGGAAAGGCCTGTAGGCCATGGTTTTATTTAGAGGACAGAGATTAAACTCAAGTAAAATGGAAATGTCACACCGTCATGGAAGATGCTGCGGGAGTTGAGAGAAGGATAATATTATTGTGATGTGAAGTGATAATTCCGCCCTGTCCACCCTCATTATCGAGCAGGGTATTTCTGGCTTGCAGCTGTAAGTGTGTGTGCAGCTGCCCTTTCCTTTCTCCACACACTCTCTGCAAATTCGCAAAACAAGAAACATGGGGAAGCACATTTGGCATCTTTGCCTTTTTTTTTTTTTTTTTTTTTTTTA
>KV751383.1:1775627-1806914 GCA_001698575.1 Mola mola | reverse complement strand
TTTTCTTTTTTTTTTTTTTTTTTTTTTTAAAATTTGAATTATTGTTGTCAAGGCACCCAAATTGGGGCACAGCGAGGACAAGCGCGTTTATCTGTGTGTGTGTCAAACATGACGGGTGTGGCTACGCGTGATCATGTCTCTGTGTGCTTGGATTGGCGCTCTTGTTATGTTTGCATAATCTCAAGTACACACAGTATTAAAAGTAGTTCCCCCACACTCTCCTCACCTCCAGTGACACAAAACAAAGCCCAAGATCCCATCCTGTATTCCATACAGAGGAGCAATGCAACAGCAAAACAACAACTGCCCAGTGAACAGCAGCAATCTATCCAGATGCACCACAAAGAAATTGAACAAGAGGATGATCAGAATGAGGCTCCACATTCATGCAGACCCCAGCAGTCCCAGATAAGGTGTATTTTTGTCGGGCAAGATAAGCGAGAGAAAGCAAACATATTACAGGACTCAAAATTCTATATCTATAACTCCTTTTCGTGAGTCCAATAATTCATTCATTCATGGCCTCTGTTTCCTCTGCCTCTTGGAACATCTGCCTCATACATACATCACTGTGCTGATAAGGATCGCAGACAGAATTGGTAATACACTGTGAATGGGAGACTGCAGCGCTGATTAAATAACTTTGGTGGCGCACTAAAATTGAAGCGGCCATGGGATGAAAGAGGACTTATCGGGGCTTTATTAAAGGCAGGGGAGGATGATTTTAGGGTTAGGGTGATGTACGCAATTTAAGACACAATGTCCCACAACACTGCCAAGGGATTTAAACAAGAAAACAAGTCTTTAGACCTCTGTCACACACACACACACACATTCAGTAGAAAATATTATCCCGTATGTGCCAGGAATGAAAAGAAATCTGAGGTCACGATACGTAAGGGTGAATTTAAAGGGATTTTTTTAAGTTCTTTGTAACATCACGAAGTGTTGAGTTTTGCACACAAGAGTCTTGCTGATTTACATTTCATGTTTTCTTGATATTGATCTTGAAATCCTAATTTTCCAATGAAGCTAAATCCTGAATGATGCACTCATGTTTGTATACCTGAAACTATATACTTATATACTATATTTGTGACTCATGGTGACACATGGAAATATATTATCTTTTATCTTGCCCTCCACCTCAGCTCGTGTCAGTCTTCCTTACATTTTTTATTTGCAGATGAAGACAGGGTGGACTAAATTCTTTCACCTTTATTTTCAATGCATAAACATTCTTGCTTTATATGGGCTGTAAAGGAACAAATGCAGATCTTTGTATCTGCCAATCTAAAACAGAGTAAGGTGCAGTATGTTTTTTAAAGACCAACATTACACATGTTTTAAGGCAGAGAAAACTCTGTACAATAACAGGAGCCCAAACATAGGAATCTGGGATTGATGATGGCTGTGCTGTCTTATTCCAGTCAACACTGATCTGAAAATAAACAGCAAATCCTTTAACTGAATTTATGTTTCACAGCTTATGGCTCTGGTACCTCAAAAAGATATAGTCATCACTTCAAAAGTCTTGTTTACAAGAAATTTTTACCACAAAAAAATGGTATTAAGGTGCTAAAACAATATTATTATAGGAGTTGTATTTGAGATTTATAACTGGTTCTTTATATGCAGATGCTTTGGGCTCAGTTCGGTTAATACTGTATGTAACATAAGACACCTTTAATGTGTTGATTTCCTTTGTTTACAGTGCCTTCTAAACACTCTAAATGCAAAGTTACTTGTATGTCATTTGTAGCGTCAAAACACCGATCTGCTGCAAGCTGCATATTATATAATACTCCACCCCACTTGAAAAGGAAAAAGAAGGGTGCAGATCTCATTCCGACTTCAGAATGGACACATGACTTGATAAACTTACCTTAACTTTAACCATGTGATTTCTGTGCTGAAACCTAAAGAAGAACTATTTGCCAATCTTTTAAGCTCTATAATTTCACAAAATAGATATTTTTTTGAAAATGACTCCAGTGCAGAGATTGGTCGCTAGGGCTGTTTAGCTTGACAATATAAAGCAATGACAAAGGGCATGTCAAATATCAGAATTTATTTCTTTGTGCTACTCAACTAACTATTTCAGGTGTCTAGTAACATGGAGTAGGTATCTACAGTGGAACACCCTTGATGTTTTTGACTAAATAACTGTAAACAAATGTTTGTACAGACTGTGTTTTTTTCCTACTTCTTGTCCCTAACAGTGTACCCCAGACAGTTAATGAAAAGGCTCTGTTCTCCAAAGTGTTCCAATGTTTACGAAAGACAAAAACAATTCCATGCATTCCAAATATTTATTTCAAACTGTGGTAATTTGCTAAAAAAAAAACCCCAAACATTACTTTTGAATACAGTATCTTTACAAGTATTTATCTAAAAATACACATGTTTCACTGTGGGTGTGAACTCCATGTCACCAGACACTTCTATAACAATAATTTCTGCTTTATTTATGACATTTTGAGCTGCCCTGTGCAGTTGGAATGTATAGCCTTGTTGAGTTAAATGGCCCTAGCAAATTAACTCCATTTAAAGGAAAAAAAAAAAGTATTTTGTGAAATTGTAGATCTTCAAAGACCAGGATGAAGGGCTGGAAATGACCAGATTTCTCCTTTAACCGAAGGATGGGGTGTGAGGGGCGTATGACCTGGGATGAGAACTAGTGGGAGGGCCACAACCATGGAACATTGTAGAAATTGACAGAATTTCAACAGAAGTACAATGCATTCATTTCTTTCTTTTCAGACAGAATTAAATCAGAAGTAATTAATTGAAGATGACAAAAGAAGAAAGAAGGAGGATTCAAGTTTAATAGATGGTGCACAGATGGTGGATGGCTGAACAGTGAGGCACAGCTGTCAATTAATGAGATGTGGTCAAAAAGTTCCACTAATGGGAGCTTTCAGTAAAAACCTGCAGTCAGACTGTGAACAGAACCCGACATATACTGTTTATAATGGATACTCATCTTCATTGTGGGTTTCATTTTGAATCACCTCCATGCACAGCTCCTGACGAACCATAAAAGTTTTAATGTTATATTTTCCCCCACAATGAGCCAGTGTGCAAGGATTTCACCCAAATCAGGTTCTATTTTCATTTGACTCAGACAAAGCCTCAGTGGACTTACCCGCAGCACAGTTAATCTCCACTGATGGCCTTACAGGGAACGTCTATCGAGTATCTCCACAGCCAAATCGTACAGTATGAAAGTGCATCAAATGAACAGATGGCAGTGACACGGATTAAAAGCACAGAACAATAGTAGAATATAAACCAGAAATGACACCCAAAGTGGCTGTTGATTTATGGCCGCGGCGAGTTTGGTACTAGGCTTCCATGTATATTAGTGCTACAAATCTGGGTCCATTTAGCAGGGAGATGCTCATACATACATCACCGACTCCTGCTCCAAGCCAAGGTCAGTCCTTATTCCATCAATCTTTTCAACAGAGGCTACTCCGCACAGCAGCAGTTTTGTAACTGTCGCAGCTGTAATGGAATCTTTTTTCTCCCGCTTCATCTTTTCTCTTATCACATGAAATATATATTCAGCTTCGCTTCTTTCCCTCATTCTCCAGATTCTTTTTATTTTATCTGTAAAACATTTCCGAGGACCTCATTCCTTTTCCCTGTGTGTGTGTGTGTGTGTGTGTGTGTGTGTGTGTGTGTGTGTGCAGAAGAAGCACACAGCTTTAACCCTTTTCAAGTCTCGATTGCAGCAGGTCACTTCTGAATACATGGATATAACAATAAAAAACACATTAAGATGAATTTGTCTCTTTTATGGGATGCTTTGAGTCATTGACAAAATCCTTCCACTTGCCTTCTGTTGTAGATATTATGCACAAAGTCATTTCCCGAAAGTTTTCACAAACCTGCAAGTTCATTACATCTGTGCTGCACTCAACATTTTCTGTAAATAGGTTTAAACATGAAATTTCCCTTTTCTCAAATGTCATAAAGAAGGCTGAGTGTGGCAAACCTAATTCATGTGGCCAAAACACTCATAAAGGAGAGCCTGAGCCATTAAATTGTAATGTGCCAGTTGTAGACGTTCATGGTGACTCAATTTCTTTTGTCTTGATTACTCACGCCACAGCCTCACAAAGTACTGTAATAAATGAGGAAATAATAAAAATCAATCATTTTAAATAGTGCTGGACTACTTACAGACAAGGCAGGGAAGGAAAAAGGAGCAGATTTTTTAATTGATGAACTTGACCTGCTATTCCCTGGTAAGAAATTTCATTTGTTCTATAAAAATTATGCTCAAGTGACATTATTTCACGGGATCTTTATCACATGCAGAGTAAATAAGAGTAATTTATGCATCTTAATTCTGAGCATGGATTATAAATCACAGCTCTATGGTGCATTACTGAGCTTGCTTTGATGAGGGGAGTGGGTGCTGTTTGGGTTGTTAAGGTAACAGTACAAAAGCAACAGCATCAGACTCATTCTCGCAGCATGGGTCTCTGCAGCCAGGCAGAATGATGATGATAAACACGTAGCGCGCAGCCAAGTTTTGAGATAGACTTTAAAAGAATTATAAAGTATGCATCATTAAGAAAAAGGCAACAGTTTGATGCAGAAACGGGTTACAGGTATGCATATTGTCTTATTAGTGAATGATGGGGCTCAAGTTAATAATCATCACTGTAAATCCAGTTGTGGGTTCATGCTACATTGCTTTTGCAGTAATA
The DNA here is from genome assembly GCA_001698575.1 of Mola mola. NCBI lineage: Eukaryota > Metazoa > Chordata > Actinopteri > Tetraodontiformes > Molidae > Mola > Mola mola. The sequence continues at coordinate 1,802,190 of KV751383.1, read as the reverse complement.
ACAACACGATCACGTGACGCAATAACGCACAATGCACAATAAGAACAATAATAAAAGCTCAAGAAAAACGGTGATGTGACAAAATGTAATGTAAATGAATAAAGACATCATTTCATCTGCAGAGCTTGATCACAGGCGTCGCAATGCTGTAGGTAAGGAGAGCGCTGAAGCCATCGTACAGTGAGCCCTCTCTTGGCGAAGAAGACCCCCCAGATCCTCCGTCAAATAGATGGCCTCTGACAAATATCAGTCTGCAGCGATGAATATGTGGCAGCTGTCAATCATCGCCTCATATTGGCAAGGGAGAGAGAACAGCTCACTTACCATGAGTTTGATCTGTGAGGCCACATAGACAAACACTTTGATTTATCCATCTATCAGCTTTTATTACGGGGTGTGTGTGAAACATGAGCAGTATTAAAAACAGCAGTGCAGCAGTTCACGTAGTCAGAAGAATACAATTTTACTCACTAGGCATAAAGACAAACTGCAGAATATGCTTAAAGAAACAGTTTGACACTTGTGCTTATTACTTTTGTTGGCAAGAGATACCATTTACGTATGTGTGGATGTGACAAACTAAAACTAGAGCCAGTCGACAGTTAGCTTAGCTTTTCCATAAAAATTGGACTTGGGAGGAAAACATCTAGTACAAGACTTAACACAAACAAAAAAAATTCCATGTAAAAAATTTGGCATTTTGGCTTTATATTTTTGCTTGTTATGGCATTTTATTTTTATTCAAATTGATCCTGAAAAACAGGAGAACTCCTTTTACTTCAGGGCTGGGTAATTGAACTGTATGTGCTGTAATGAAAAAATAAACAACCACACTTACCCATCCTATAAATGTTGCCACTATGCATTTATATTGAAAACTTTGCATTTGATTTGTTGAAACTACATTACACCCTGTCTGCTCTAAAATCCAGCACTAGCAAGCAGGTTATTCTGTACTGGAAAGTCACCACTGACACTAGCATAGTGCTGGTATAGTTATATATAATGAGAGAGTTATCTGGCTGATAAGTCACCATTTAAATTATTCACTCTTAGTGCCACAAAGGCCAAGAATTTTCATGGTGGAGTGGTTGGCTCACCCAGACATCACCACCGTTATCTTTTGATAAGAAAGTCAGCTGGTTAAGTCTGAACATGTAACGACATGTATTTTATGGATGGTAATTTGTTATGTATCAATGTAGGCCACATAACCAACATATCCAAGGTTTTCAGACATATATAGTCCAGAGTCTTAGTTTCACATTGAGTAAGCAGTAATCCTTGAAAACCTTGAATCTTTATTTCCATATTTCATTTATTTTGGAATTCTGAAATGTATGTGGTCAAACATATGGTTTTTGGCTCTGCACTCCCCATGAAGCAGAAGTGTTCTATCGAAGTCCATTTGAATTCAAAGTCTATGTGCCATAAAGAACGGTATCTCCAATCAGCTAATGTGATGGTCTCAAGCCTGGATGCTACACAGCGTCATGTATTCAGATGAAAAAGAATTAATAATGCTTTTCCTCCTCTCGTCTCATCCTGCAGAGCATTATGAGTCCCTTCGATCCCTGCTTTCAGAAGCCATTAGTGCTCTTCCTCTTGAGAGATAGAAGGCGAGACCCGGAGCCATAGTAAGAGTCTTCTTCCTGCTCTAACCAGAAATGACACAATGTCAATAAGTATACTAATTATTCTGCCCATTTGTTTTGTGCAATGCGGTTAACTAGCTTTTTTATGCCAAAGACATTGTGAAAATCCAATAACCATTCTTTATCATTTGTTTTGATGAGAGAAAATAGAGTGGCTCATGTGGACGGAGAAACGTCTGTTGGCGGAGAATGGATGATTTCAGCCACGTGTAGCTGTTGCTTAGCTGAGGAAGAACCCACCACAGTATGTATAGTTGGACAGGTAGTCTGGCCTCAGTCCACTCCATCGTCTTGAAGTGTTTGTGTTCCTACGTCAGCTGTCCTCCCAATCCACCATTTATCTTCTCCGAACCGTCCTAACCTTTTCAAGCTTTCACTTATGACAGATCTCAGATACATTGGGCCAAAGCTGCACTTGGAGCCAAATACAGTATCATACACACAACTGTCAGTGTAAAAAGAAGGCCTTCACATTCTTGGCCTCCTTCTTTGCAGCCACATAAATCTCAACAGGAGGAGACAGGTGGGAGGAGGCTCTGGCAGATGTAGCCATGAGTAATGGAGGTAGTGACGCCTCAGACAGGTCCTCTCCCCAACCTATAGCCCTGCTAGCTGTATAAAGTGAAAAGATTATGGGAGTCTGAAACAAAAGGTGAGTTTTCTGGCACTTGGAAAAGTTTGGTAGCAGAAATCCAATTCTGCAGTGTCAAATGGAAAAAAAAAGGCACATAGGAAGTTGTTTTAAAAATTGAAACAGAATGGACAAGTCACTTGCTTGTGAGAAAGGTGCACTTTAATTATTTATATTAATAGTTTCATACTTAGATAAGAAGTAAATATGTGCCTTTTAACTCTCAGTTTAATACAGCACATACATAAGCAACTATATTTACAGAAAAGGGGCTTAGAGGAGCTTATAAATTAACAATTTGCTCATTAAACATTATCATGCCAAGGCATTACATTCAAGAGAATGATTTTAATATTGTTTCTATCAACATTAAATCCGAATTTGACTCTTTAGAACATTTTTGAAGAAATGCAGGCTTCTCTTTCTTGGTCCTTTTTTATTCTTTCACTGCATGATTGTCTGACATCATCCATAACGTTTCAATAAAGATATTAACATTACTAAGCGTAACAATAAAGTCAACGAAAGAACTGGATTCTCATTTATAACACAACTTTCGAAATACTGAGAGTAAATATAAGAGAATTCATCTCTTTTACAGGGTCTAAATAATCTATGAAAATATTTAAAGATTCATTTTTCATTTTTCATTTCATTTCATTTAATTTTTTTCATTAGACAAATACATATTTCTGTTTGGTGTCCCGAATTTGAGAAGTTTAGGTAAGAATTCCCCAGTCTCATCTTCATGTTGCAACAAGCTCAGGGAGAAAATAAATACAAGGAGGGAACTCTCCTTGGATTTGTGCTTTCCTATGGAGATAGCTGAGAACCGATTTTCTAACCAAGAAACTTTAAATGAGCATTTCTGAAGCATAATTGATTGACTGGACCTTACAGCTTGTCATGTAATCGACCAACTAACCAAGTCTGTGCTGTACTCACCGTGTTCACTTGTTCACTTCTCTGTCTTCACAGCTACAGTAACAAACTCAGGCAGATGCTCTCAGAGAGGTCTGGTTTATTCACTCTGTTGACTGAATGAGTACTGCCCTTTCATTTTTTTTTCATGTTATGAATCCCAAGTGGAGATTTGCTGGGAGAATATCTCCTCATCTCCACGTAATAGTGAGGCGACGATTTGATATATTCTAAAAAAAAATGTTGACTTTTACACGTCTATAAACCTTATTTCATGGGCAATGACTGTAAAATAAGGATGGGCACCATGCAAGCTCTTGAAAAATGAAGCTAATACATCTCAATCAGCCTCTGGTGGCAATAAGGGTTATCGATCCCATCCCCTTAGTATTAGCAGATGGGAAAAGTTTCATACTGAAAGCTGGAAAATGACATGTCTTTTCTGCTTTGGTTTTTACTTAGTTATTTGATGCTATAAAATGGGAGTGAATGATTGACAGGCGAGTTCTGCTCATGCATGGTGTATGAGTGGGATAGTATGGCTACACTGCCTGATAACAACGGCTCAAACTCTGACGGAAATTATGTCACCAGCACAAAATAGCAGCACTTACCGAATATTTTAGTTTCATTTGTGGTGAGTAACAGGAATTGGACATGCGTTGTTCACTTTCACAAAAAAGGTACAAAATAGGTTAAATTAAGAAAAGACAAAACGTCTTAAAAATACAATCGCAATATTTAGAAGAATAGATTTTTTTTCCCGCGACTCCATTAAGATCTTAATGTGCATAATATTCCATAATATGGAGTACAGCTTTGTGTCACTTACAATTGGTTTTCTCAACATTGCAACTTGTCATGCCACACCGCTCCGGTCACATGCGTGGCCACCTCCTGTGGGCAAACAGTGAGTGTAATATGAAGTTACAAGAGACTGTAGCTTGTATACTACTCTCTTTGTGAGTGATATGACAGGCGTACTGAAGATGTGCTTGTGAATTTTGTGCGCCCTCCTTTACTGTCCAGCAACTGGCTGGAAAGCCTGATTAACATTATGTTACCTAACCATAGACATTATGTACAGCACTTGTTTGACAAGGGCATGATTACATTCTGCATAGTGTTTATACTATATGTCAAGATGTAAAGACAGTAAACAAGGTCAAAAAAACATATCCATACAGCCTCATATTCATAATTTTTTGCAGATGTTTCTGCATGATATACATTTTAAAAAGAACAAAGCAAGTGCGAAATGTTGTGACCTACTTTGCCAACACCATCAGACTTTTGTCATACATTGTTAGGTGTCGACTAAGGAGCAAAGAGATGGTGGACAAAAAAATCTTTAGCTATATAGATGGGTTGAATCTTATATTTAATCTTTTGTAACACCAAGGCCCTGTCCAGTTATTAAAATTTAGACCCTTAATCTGTTAAAACAAAAACAAAAACAAGAAAAAAAAACGATACCCTCCCCCAAACAATAAAAATGATATTTTATGGTAAAAATAAATGGTCATAAAAACAGCCACTCTCTATTTTTAAAGAATATCTATAGTTGAGAAGGACCAACAACACTGCACAACATTTTAATAAATCGCAATTCGAACTTGAACTATCTTTTCAAGTTTATATGTCATATAGTCATTTATAAATAGTGGCAACATTTTTTTAGACTTTATTTTATGTTTTTATTTACATTATTGAAAGCGTTTATTTCCAAAAATTTGAATTATCCAAAGGAATGTTTAAACTTAATTTTTATTGCTCACAAATCAGTTCCAGTGCTATTTTTTGTGCTTTAATTGCACAGTTTTAATTCAGGTTTGTGGTGTATCATTATATGTCCATGGTACAATGTGGGGTTCCACAAGAGTGTTCTTGATCCCCTTTTAGTTCCTGTGTACGTGAGAACATATCACCCAGATTATGGTTCATGCAGTCATTATTATTATTATTATTACTAGGGCCTGAGCATGGACGAGTCCAGAATGCTCACAGACAGCCCTCAGGCCTCGTTTCACCTACTTTACATGCACAATCATTCGAACACACCTGTATCAGATGTAATTATACAAAAATATTTCTTGGAGAAATGAACTTTAACAAACCGAGACGCGTCCATTTTGAATTTTGTGGCCATCTTTTCCCGAAAATCACAAATCACACACATTGTAATTTTACAAACTCCTGCTAGAGACTTCATCCAACCATCTTCAAATTTAGTCAGGACAATCTGAAAAAAAGTTCTCAATCAAAAATGGTTAAAACACGGCATCACTCTGAATACTTGCCACTTTCACCTACAGAGGGTGTTTTTTTTTTTTTTTGTAATACTGCTACTAATACATATCTTCTGTATTTTATTGGTGCATTCCAGTAAAGAGACTGACAAATAAATATATGTTTGCTACAACATTGCTGGTATTTTACATCAGTGTGTTTTCTCTAAAGCTTTTCCTTTTGATGTCCACATGTTCTTCCTCTAATTTAAAATACATTTGCCTTCATGTGATGAAACGACAAATCAACATGGCTGAGGTAGATATTCTACCACATATCCCCAAGTATGTTGCCATTTGAGACGGAAATATCACACACAAATCAGTAAATCATTCACATAAACTATGTCTAAATTTCTAAAAGTACATAAAAAGACTGTCATCATGATACATTTTCTTAACGCTTTGATAATGACTCCCTGTTCTCATCACAAACGACCCTAGAGCAGGTGGAAGGCCCCGGACACAGGTTATGGGGTGCCCATTGTAAAAAATTGGGTCAGATTTTTATTGCTGATATATTTTAAAATGTTTGTCCCACTCTTCTAACATTTAGCCATTTTTGCTTGCATTTGACACAAAAATAACATTTATAGTGCTATCCATGAGTCATTTCATATTTCATAAAAATCTACATGCATGTAACTTCTCAGACCTCTGACAACAGGAAACAACAAGTTTTATATAGGAAGTAATCCTCATCCTGAATTGACTCGATCCACTTTGAATGTGATCGTATGAGCCTTAAAACTTTTTTTCACCTACTGCCATTGCCATTATGAATGATCATTCACCATGACACTGAAAGTTGACTTCTCAGCCCAAAATGTCATTTGCTTGTTAAAATGCCACCCAAAATACACTTCATGCAATTCAAAGTAATAACCAGAACAACAAGTAAACTTTATTTGATGAACCTGTTTTTATTGATAAAATTTTCATTCCAGCAGTGTTCATAATACAGGAATACCCAGGGGCTGCTTTGACTGACTAATCTGGATGGCCTGCGGTGATGTCTTGCCACCACAGCTGCAAGGGTGTGAGGGCCCATTCAACATTGTTTTCAGTTATTATTATTATTGTTGGTTGTAGTAGTACTAGTTGATTTATAGTGAGAGTATATACAAATACATAAAGATATATGTATTCTTCTAGGTAGATGCTTGATTTCTTATGGAAAAGATATTAAAAATGTACATGTTACCTAGTGAGGGTGGCACAGTGGTGCAGTGGTTAGCACTGTCGCCTCACAGCAAAAAGGGTCAGGGCGTTTCTGTGTGGAGTTTACATGTTCTCCCTGTGTCTGCGTGGGTTCTCTCTGGGTACTCCGGCTTCCTCCCACGTTCCAAAAACATGCAAACTGGGGGCGAGGTTAATTGGTCACTCTAAATTGCCCGTAGGTGTAAAGGTGAGTGTGGACGATTGTTTGTCTCTATATGTCAGCTCTGCGATGAACTGGTGACTTGTCCAGGGTGTCCCCCTGGGGGAATGATGCTAGGTTGCAAATACTTCTTCTAAAAATTCTAAATTGTGTTTTTGATGTGTAAAATGAAACCAAGCTGTGTTTGCTCCCCAAAGCAACAAAGGTAGCAGGTTAAAGGGATATTCGTTCTGAGGCATAGCAAGCTGGTTGGGGAGGCGTCTCTTTTCAGCCAACTTCTTGATGGGTTTGCATTTGAAAAGACCTTGGTTCAATCCATTAGGGTTGTAGGAAAACAGGATTTTCCTCTCCTGTTGGACTAATTAAGTGTTTTTTAATTTTTTTTTTTATAGAGAACCTTCAATATCCTTAAATTGCTGGGGGGATCCAGATGTGTAACTAGGCTAATTGACTGACTGGCTAACACAATGACTGACTGGCTAACAAAGAAAAATGGGCTGTAATTCTCAAGCAGCATAATAAGTCACCTTCTGTGAGCCAGCAGTGAGTAGCCATTGACTATGTAGCTCTGCTCACTGCGCCGGTTTACAATATACAGTCATCCTTGATGTACTTGGGGGTTAGAACATATGCATGCTCCTCATTAGATACACTCTAAATAGAGTTATTATAAGTTCATTTGCATGTGGCAACGTCCTCAGCACAGAAATGGAGGAGATGAAAAGTGACTACGAGAGGATGGGAGTGGCCCGGGGGAGGGGTGAAGGGTGAGAAGACGCGGCAGTTTTGTGCCAAAGCTGTTTGTCTGCTTTGAGAAGAAGTAGAGCTGACAGAGGGCACCTCGAGAGACTCTTCACTCTCCATCAAAGAGCTGAGAAGAAGAGGCAGGGTCTGTCAGGGATTCCCAATTCCTACAGAGCACCCACATGCTGCACCTCCCACCCTAAACACCTTTAGTCAGCCTTGCAAAAGCTCTGCATGCTGCTAGGAGCCTCCAGACTCATTGGCAATGCATGACCAATCCCCAGCTCAAGCAGCCCAACATCACCAGAGTTTATCGCTCAGAACATGATAGACATGTCCCGGTGCTTCATTTCCACGCAGTTTGGAGACATTCGGATCATATATAACTCAGCGTGCAGTATGTGATCAAATCTGATTATTAAGAGCATCAGATAAAATGTACATTATTAACAATATTACATTATGTCTGATAGAAATCCTAAACTATTGAGACAACAAGGATAAAATTTCTCCTGCTGGAAGCAGGCTGGTTATATCTGGACACCTAATTTGACTTGTTCCCCCTGCAAATAGATTCCTTCACCTGCCCACCAAAAACCACTCCTTCGAGCTATCAGTTCTCATTTTGTAAACTTTCACTTTTCAGTCATAATAGGGTAGAGGGGTATAAAGGGAAACTATAGAGGCACAGACGACAATTCCAAGTTTTATCTGGTCTACAAAATGCTGCTATCCTAGTGCGGTGTCAAGAACTCTATCTCTTTTTTTTCCAGGTGACAGGCACAGACGAGAGATAAGATTGGAAAAGAATCCCACTCCACTGAGTAAATAAATAATCAATACTCATCTAAATGTAAATGAGAAAGTAGCCCCCTTTGATAGGAGGGTTTTTATCAACCAACCAATTTTCTACAGGCACTGGGCCTCAACCAAATCACCATCATTCAGCTCCCATGTAATGGATAAGAAAGGGAGGGGTTGGGGTGGTGGGGGAGAAAAGAGGAAGGGTCATCTGAGATCAGCCCCCCGTTCAGAGAGCTGCATCATTGCACAGTTCCACTGACTACTTTATGTACAGATTCTGTTTTGTGAGGAGATTATGTAAATCTTAGGATTTTTTTCATCTCTGCACAAGGCCAAATAATATTGATGAAATGCACATTTATCAAAAAAAAAAAAAAAAAAAAAAAATGAATCTGAAATATTTGTGCAATGTTATTTTAGGGTCAGAATCAGATTAATCACAAGTGACCTTCCTGGGGTAAATTATCAGGATTAAAGGAGCAGCCCTCCCTAAACAAACATAACACTTTTCCTTGTTCCTGTAGCACCATTTATTCATCTATGCAGTAATTACTAGAAAAAAAACTTGTTTTGCCATCTAAAATCTACTATAAAGCAAACATCTCTACTGCTGTTATACTCAAACAATGAACCCAACCCACACCAAAATAACCTAGATGGATGAATGGCGCTGCAGGTGAAAAAAAACGCATTTTTGCTTTTGGGGTGAGCTGTGTCTTTAAATAAATTATAGGTAGAAACAGCGCGAGAGTTTAAAAGATGGCATCATCATTTTTGACATGACCTTTTCTAAGGTTTTCTAACCTGAACGATCTGTGAAGAATTGTTTTCAGCCCTGAACCCATCATTCCAAATGCAAATTCCTCAAAGAAATCAAGAAAGACAAGTCTGTAGATGCTGGAATTTTTTTTTTTACTGTCTCTCACATAACATTTCCGATACCTTTGCATTTTTTCTAACCCTTTTTTCGATGTCGCACATATCCGGCACGATTAGCATTTTATTGTCATCAGACTACACCGCTCTGACTTTAAATTGATCCAATAAAAACCCTCAAATATTATTTTCCTTGTCCTCATTGCATTAGGTTTTATTTCATAACTCATAAATGTCAATAATGGAAACCATTATAAAGCAGTATACTCAATAACAGAATTTTCGTGCTTCAAATGCATGCAGTATTGATTTCATGTTTTCCTGGGTCCATAAGGGCAACCTCTGCCATGCAGAGGTTGTTTTATACTCTACTCATTCGGCATTGTAGAAAACAGCACACAAACAGAGCTTCACTGCAAAAATCAAAACAAAAACCAAAAAAACCCCAAACAAACAAATAGCAATACATTTCATATCCTTAATATTAGAAATAATGAGCAATCAACATGGAGATTAGCAAAAACAGTTCTTTCTTTCATTTTAATGTCGAATTGATATTTTAGTACACACAATCATTACAAAATCATAAAAAGAAATCCCAGTCACATTTAAACTACAAAACACTTTCAGTCTACACTTGGAGTTTAGGATCGCTGTGAACGCAGTATGCAAGTTACTGCTGTGCAGGAAGATGCAATGCTTATCTTCCAGTGATAATCTGATGTTTTATAAAGTACAAAATGAGTCCGGACAGCAATATTTTTACAACAGCTGTATAATGTCTGAGTTTGGTACTGTGCTACGCTGTGGAAGACTCAAGGTGTAGCTGCAGTCTGTGGCCTGGCTACGTTTGATTTTTATTGTGCTGAATTGGAATGACAGAGCAAAGCATTTCACAGAATGAGTCTTCCATCTCCTCCCTGGGATCCCTCCGAGCTAGCCTCTTGTGTCCCATGGGAAACAGACCCATCCAACTAATATGCCATAAGCTGACAGGCCTCCACTGAAATGTGTGTTAAAGAGTTGGGCTTGGAAATATAAAGGCATTCCTCAGAAGCTGATGGAATTTTCTTTTGAAATTCACACCTCTCAGTACGTGCAGACTGCTCACAGCTTTGTTAATGGACTGGGATTTTAAGCATAGCCACATGCATAGGATACAACCGTGTCCTGAGGAAATACATGTCCTTTTTCTCTAACTAACCAACAATATAATGTTTCAGTTGAAGTCCTAAATTCAGCACAGGGAGGCTGTGAGAAAAATTAAAGCATAAAATGGACTTTACAGTATTGAATGACTCTGAATCACTGATATCTATGCAATTTAGTGAGTACATGAAATTGCACCAAGTTTCCAACCTCAGCTGTAATCCGCTCAAAGAGGATTTGCAGACTATTCCTCCAAACCATTTTAAACCAGACTGAAATGCGAGGGTGAAAAATAACACTTTGAAACTGCAAATCTTGACAGCATAGCGCAAATGTAAACGTTGCCCCACAGCTGCTTTTGTTTAAATCCAGCGCATTCACACCTATTTAAAATATTGCATCACTGCTAGTTATAAATCTGCACGCCTTTTCCCTCTTTGATGGTCTTAAAGAATAAAAGTGCCGCTTCCTGAGTAATTTTCAAAAGAATTAGAGAATGCCTAACATGAGCATTTATCACGCTGCGCGGGCCAAAGCTGAACTGCAACATTTTTGGATATCCACATATCCATATCTACAGAGACTCCCCGTTGAGCTGTTATTCAATTTGCACAAACATATTAAAGCCAGAACTTTTAAGTACAGGAGGCAATATTGCCGTTTCACAGAGCAATCTTTAACCCGCTATTGTTCAGCAACAGAATCACCAGCCGTTTAAAGCCCAATACCAGAGACCATAATGCCTTTATAGCTGCTGTTGTCAACTCAATTTTCAAATTCCACCCCACACTCTCGCTCTCCTATTGAAGTGTCATCTGATCTGCTGAATTACTGACAAGGCCACAGTCATCACCGCATCGCTCTTCCTTTACTCTTCAACAGCAGCCATCAGCAGCTACATTACACTCACCTTAAACCCAGGAAATAACAGCTCTGTGAGGGAAAAGGAGCTGCTTGGTGCTGGTGAGCCATCAAACCCTACCTGCGTCTTTTATCGGAGGAGCCACATTTCTGCCTATTCCTGTGGTGTGGCTCACAGAATCATAGAGACAGAGGTTTTTATTTAATTACATATCAAATTGAAAGTGAAATCAAGATTGCTGGCAAATGACACTGGCAGCTGTCCAATACCAAAAGGGGAAATACTCCCAAGTACTCTGAAATGGAACATGATTAACTGTTTAATTCATTTTTTTTTAGCTTTAATCTTAACCATGAAAATTGTATTTTTATGGACTTATTGTCTCTCTCTTCTCAAAAGGCCATAGCTCACCTGTTTCTGACTTAATTCACATAAAGTGTTTTTTTTTAAGGTCATATTTAAGATGGTGCTTCTTAGCAGGAAGCGGTAGCATTGCATTGCGTGGTGTTAAGCATGCTACCCTTAGGATCACCATGGTGGTTTGATTCTTTTCAGGGTGCATTGGCATGGTAACGCTGCACTAATAAAGTGCTCCAGAGCATATAAACATGGACAAAAGCACCACCTACTGACCAATCAAGTTCCAAGACAATGACATTCCTCATCCCAGACAATTGTGATTTATTGCAAACTATGTAACTTAAGTACTAAAACCGCATCCATTGTATACTTATAAGATATGAAAGTAAGCCTACTAACTTCTTTGAATTATGCTCTGAAATTAATTCTTATTTTTGTTTGACACCTTCAGGGTTGCAGCTAAAAAAGAATAAAGCCATATAAAGGCCATAAAAATACCACCAAGAAATGAACTCATGTAATGGAATACACAAATGATATTATTGTCATAATATCGATTGGCCCTGATGATGACCTAGTATTATTATGAGCGTATTAATTTACACAGTCAGTTTCATTTAACTTCTTTTAGTCTGTATTATATGGTGAACTGCTTCTTCCTCTTGTTGTAAGGTCTAGTAAAACCTTATGACAAAAATATAAATTGAGTATGTTGAACCTTCTTTGTAGTACATTCCTCTTAGTAGTAATTAGCATAGCAGTTTCAAAGATTCTTTGGTGCAAATCAAGAGGCAATATTGGAGGTATGTGTATCAGCAGAGATAAAATGTGCCCGTAAATAATAACTTCCACTATTAAATTAGATGTGAATTTTTAAAAATTAGGTCAACATGAGTGAGCACATTTCTGAGGCCATAAGACTAGGCTGATTGTTAACTTATCACCCATGAAAAATTCAGTGACTTCACCTGAGACTTGGGTCTCAGGGGTAGCAGAACGGTTGAGCCAGGTCCTCAGGGAAAATACGTAACTCACTAGCAAAGCAAGCTCAAGGACACCAAGCACAGACTGGAAATGCTGCTGATGTGACTGCAGAGGTAGAGAAATGACAGAGCCAAAATTAAAAGAAAAAGTACTAGTACTTGTACCTCACTGTTCTACGGTAAGGTTGTCTAAGCAAGGACTCTGGAACACTTTCTTTTGTGCCTGTTTTTCCTGCTCTGGCTGCACTCTAATTTCGTCTCTCATCAAGCAACACAATGCTAATGAAAGCTGCACTTAAGTCAGAGTTACGTAACTTTATATCCCAGTATTGACAAACATTTGCAACCATAGTCTGCACACACCATCTACCTGCTGTTTTGGGAATGCTTTGTGTCAAAGCAAGTTGAGAGATGAGGATTTCACTGGAGAGTACTTCCTTGTTAGTGGAATGAGAAAATCTATATTTTATTTAGCCTAAAACCAAACACATTAAAGAAATAGGGCAAATGAAACTTCTTCATTTCCCTCAGTTCAGTGAAACAGAAACATTTCTCACAGAAACCCTTTCAAATTCAGCCCTGTTTCAGTACCCATCATAATCTGAATGAGACTTCTAAATATGTTCTCCCACAGATGAAGAAACCTGCTCTGTTCCTGTTTTCCTTTTCTTTCTTTTTCAAGTGATTGCGCTCTCTACCTCCCGCACAATCACGTTAGAGGTCACAAGAGATCTATGTGGCTGCTTCATAGATTTAAGCCACTTTAAGATTGTGAGCCCCTCAATTATTAATCATTGAAAGGAATTCGGATGCACTTATGCAAGAGAGAGGGTGAAGAGGACTTTCTGAAAGTCAATATGGATAATCAAAATAAAAACTTCAAACACAGCGGATTCAGTACAGGCTATTAAAGATTCACATTACTTTTCTCATTGTTTGCAGATGACAAAGTCTTCAACATTTTACTGCAATGAATTAAAAAGTTAGATGTTAAACATCAGAAAGCTAACTGTGATAATGACAGGAGCAGGCCTGATTTAAGCCTTTTTGTCCATTATGAAATTGGTTCTATTCAAGTACCTGATATTAAACCAATGGGAGCATTTTGAGCCCAAAAAACAAAAAAGCAACAACATTCAGAACCCAATAAGATCGGTTCAAGCAGGGTTTCCTTTACATTGCCCGTGATGTAAGCACCATGATAGTATCAGTGGATTTGTCATTTTTGGAATTCATTTTCTTGACATTTTTATTGTGTATTTGGATACATAAAAAAACAAGACGCTCTTTCTCACCAGCTTCGTACAGTGCAACATACATGAGACATTGAATATCTAAAAAGTTCATAAAACAATCTAAACACATTCTGACTAAAAAAACACAACACATCATACACAATGCATAAAAATACACGTACAGTTCAGCTCTATAGAGTGGAAGAAAGAATGGTAAAATTAGTCTTGTAAATTTTCTTATCATCATTAGTTGCTCAAATTTTGTGACAAGTGAACAAAAGTTCAAGTAATCGACGCAGCTGGCCATCATGCTGCTGCTGTTGCTGTTTCCACAGTAAGGCACTGTGCAATGCCTTTCGTTAATGGCCCATCTTTGATTACAATGATTTCAACACTGTTCGTAGAAAGCACAGAGGTGGAAGCACAAAAATGATTTTTACGATTAATTGAATACCAAAACAGCTGCTGACTGTGACAACTGGCCGGAAAACTATTGATTTTGAATTAAAAGGGTCAGTTTATTTAATCTAAGTAATGATGCAGACAGTTTGTTGTTGTTTTTTTTTTTTTACCTAGTTAAATCACACAGGGACTTCAAAAATCCACTGTTATCTTCAATCTAACTGGTTTAGAACCATTTTATAGTGAACATAAAGAGAATGGGGATAACAGAAAGAAATCACACTTGAATTTTTGATGTCATTTTTAGGGTTTGATCCCCATTCACTTCTATTGTTTTCACTTGGTGGGAGAAAACTGCGCTTACTGTTTCAAAAACCCTCTGCTAATGACAAGGTATCTGCAGTTCAATACCACTCAGGGTAATTGTGAAGACAGTTTTTTTTTTTCTTCATTTGAGTGAACTGACCATTAAAGTCCAGCTCCTTGTACAATGGCGTCTCCTCGGCAGCATTCCTGACACTCAGGTGAGTGTTCTTCTGGTGTGAATTGTAGACCTTGTGCTGAACATTGATGCACTGCCTCCATTACCGCCTTGCCTACTTCCAAGGAGTCGACGGTATTGTTTATGACACTGACACATGCAGTAATGGGTATTTCACTTCTGCACCTATACTGAGAGTATGTTGAAACTGGAAACACAGATAAATATGGTGCGTATCCACAACATTGGTAAATTTCTATTTCATCAACTGAGGCATTAGACTGATCACCAGAAAGCCACAGTGTAGCGGTAGCATTGCTCATCGTGCATGCCGCTATTAGAAACGGAAATCACAGCGTTGTCTTAAAAGAGCAGAAATAATCCCATGGGTAAAAAGGTACCATCTACAAATTCACCATCACTCTGCTTTCTCTCTTGTTTCCATGACTTAAATGTTGAGGGAATTCAAAACTTCTGAAAAGATTTAACAGGAACCTCTCTTCAGGAAAATCATCAGACATGTAAAGATATGTCTCGGGGGATTAGAGGAACTTCAAGACTGTACTGTACGAGTCAGAGGAATCGTGCAGTACAGTACGTCCCTGCAGACCGATGAACATGGCAGCTGTCACTAACAAGGAAAGTCACATGCCACTCTCCCCCTTCATGTTCAAATACAAACACAGACTCTGGTGTATTAGTGCCAGATATTTTCAATTATCTCGTGTCAACCTTTATCTCTTCACACTTACAGCTGGATTGATGCCTTCCCCCTTTTCATATTTAAGCAGCCGCTGTACTTCAGAGGCAAAGGAGGCAGAGAAGATCACAACAGTTTCATCCAACTTTTATGTCTGTGTTTCAGATTCTGCTAGCCTCAGGGTATGTGGCGCATGCCGCAGAGCTCTTCAACAATGCTTTTAGTGATAACAGTGATTGTAAATAAAAACAAAGGCTCACAGGAGATGTTTGTCTTGAAGAAATCTTGTTCACCAAACAGGTCACTCGTGTCAAACACAGGAGTTTATCGGTACAGATAAAAGGCTGATCAGGTTTGCAGATGCAGGCAAAATCCAGTGCA
Source organism: Mola mola (assembly GCA_001698575.1). Taxonomy (NCBI): domain Eukaryota; kingdom Metazoa; phylum Chordata; class Actinopteri; order Tetraodontiformes; family Molidae; genus Mola; species Mola mola. The sequence continues at coordinate 1,786,337 of KV751383.1, read as the reverse complement.
GTCACAGTGTTGTACTACACTGATCTACACAACACAGCATGGTTTTACATCTCCTCAGCAGTTCTCTATTACAGTGGAACAAAACATATTTTATTCTGTTTACACAGCCAGCTAGCATCAGATAGAGGACTTTGCACATACAATTACAATAATAGACAGTTGCTGAGTTTGCTAATTCACCTCTCTTGATAATAGAACTACCAGACACATGCTGAGGAACAGACACAGTGGGTAAAAAATTAGAAAACTCACCAGTGTATCCTCATTTTTCCAGGCCCTGTTTAGTACATGGGTGTGCATCCACCCCACGAGCAGAGAGGTTACCCCGCATCTGGTGAAATGAGTTTGACCCTCTCAAAGGGCACAGGAAGTTGCCCCTGAAAGCTGAAAACAAAAGCAGCAGTGGCGGACGGGAGCCCAGAGCGCCATTCATCGCGGCTAATGACTTGTTCATTAAGAGTGATGATGGATAAAGGCTTCTCACGCTGAGATGAAATCAAGATTTATATGCGTTGTTTCCTCACCCAACTTGTGGGAAGATCATCATCATTTAATTCTATCTCTGCGGCCGGTGATGGGCATCCAGAGAGCGGGCTATCAAACGGTGCAGTCAGCTGGCAAAATCCAAAACGTGCCGTTGGCACATCTGGAGCTTGCCGTCGCAGCTGAGGGTGAGCAATGGCTACTGGCGGGTGGCCAAATTACAGGCAGAGACGCTTCAGGACTCCACAGCCTCCACCCTGGCTTCTCCTCGTTTAGATCATCATCATTATTTATTTGCTTATTTATTATTTTTTTCCATTATGTGTGCTGTGTTGCACTTCAGCAGCACTTTTTTTCGTCCTCAGCATCAGCGTATTATCTTGCTGCGCTAGACGCTCTACCCACCTCTCTCTGTAGGTTCTTATCTCAAGCTGGAAATAGGCCCCAAGACACTTCATCAGTGTCCTTCACCTAGGTATCTGCTGCTCCAAACTTTTATTAAAACTTCTGCCTTTATCAGCTCCTGGGTAATTCAGGCATGACAAATTGGACACCAGATGCCACCTCCATTCGAGCCCACTGTATGTCTCTTGCTCCCCTGTCAAGACAATGGGAGGTGACGGGCTGCAGCATCCACCTTCAGCCCACCACATCAAGTTATTTTAACAAAACTTCCTGTATCTTTCCCAACACTCTGCACCATCGTCAAAGTTCTTGAGAAATCATCTCCTTCTACGTCAGTGTCCCACTTTTTTATTCAAGTATGCCATCTCATAAAGAAGAATTACTACGTCAGATGTACGTTCAGACCGCTTTTATTTACTTTCTAGTAAAATGCTAGCATTAATGAAGAATTTACAGTATGTGACATCACAGTTTATCTCTTTAAAACATACACTTGTTGTAATATACAGTACTAGACTACATATCAGTTCAATATTTACATAAATATTTGAAAAATAAAAGACAAAAATAAAAAAGTACATTTCTGTGTGTAATGTGTAAATTGAAAGTGTTTTTGCTGCAGTGTGGCAGAGAAAAGCCATCTGTGTTTAGGGATAAGTGACTTATGTAGCCATGTCAGAATCATTATTTTGTGTTAGTGCACCTGCACTTAAACTCTGACGAAAATGGGAGTAATGAATCTAGTTTTTTCTTGAGCTGTAGGACCATTAAAAACTGTGAATCACAAAGAAAAAAAAAAGAGGAAAAAAAAAAAAGTTTATGGAGGATTGCATTTCTGAGCCAGAAATTAGCTTTCCATGGTGCTTCTGAATGCACTCAGCTTGATGACATGGACTAGAAGAGCACCGGACAGCTCATATTAACTGTCTCCTCCCCCTGCACATTTCATTTTGGGCATGTTTAAAGATAGGGCATAATTTATGGTGTATTAAAAAAGAGGGGATGAGCAGCAGAGCTGTACCCTCTGTTAAATAAAACCACAGCTGCTCCAAGATATAGATAAAGAATAACTCAATGCAAGTAATATATTTTTATAAACTTGAAAACCTACAGAGTCTCTGGCTGACTGTGATTCTTGAGATAGACAATACACTCGAGTATCACAATATGTTATATTGTGACACTGTATTGATTAATAGTTTATATGCATACATGCAACATTAATTGTTTGTTGGTGTTTGTTGTGCAGTCTTTTTTAAATATGTGGCTCTTCCACTCAATGTTCCAGAGCCAAACTCAGAAGAAAAAGAAGTACTTATTAATAGCCTGCAACAGACTCTACCGCCTCTTCTTTGTATCACAATATATCATGATATGTATTGTATCACCAAGTTTTTGACACTTGCTTGCTTATTATTTGTTCTGCTTAAGCAAATTTAAATAGGAATTGTCTGTCATTAAGCATGAGGAAATCTGTTAGGAACTAGCTTGTGACCATTTGACATTAAGTAACATTACGTAGAAGTAAATGTTCTTCCGATTAACATAACATGCAATTGAGCTTTTGAAAATATGTGAAAAATTGAATGTGACGCTTAGAGGACATTATAAAAAAATAATACATAATCATGATGTACTATGTTTTTTCACACAACATGATCATGATCATTTAATGCTGTGATTTACATCCACAGGGACCCATAACTTCCATTCCAACACAGACTCAGTTTAGACAAGAAGAAAGTACATAGTACAGCCTGACCGATACGTCGGCTCGGCCGATATCATCGGCCAGTATTGGCCTCTCACAGATATATCCGTATCAGCTCATATGTCATCAATATTGGCCAATGTCAAAAAATATGGTTTTAATGAACACATTGCAGAAACAGATGGTGTGAGTTATACATACATTTTCAGTGAGGGTTACTCTTTCAGCGCATTGCTGTCATTTAAATCAGTAAAAGTTCATTGTTAATCTGTAAAATATTCACATTGTGAAAAATTTGTATACAACAGCCGATATTGGATTTTGGAACTTTTCCACTCGTTGATATCAGTATTGGCTCCAAAAATTTGATAGCGGTCAGGCTCTAGTACAGAGCGCCAGTATAAACATGAATATTAAATTCCTATATACACATATAGTCAAGCTCGCACTATCACAATATAGGGTGATGTATATTTATTTGTTGTCCATATTTTATGCTATGTATCAGCTTTCTTGCCACTACAGAGTCATTCATTCATTCATTCATTTTCTACCGCTTATCCCGTTAGGGGTCGCGGGGGGGCTGGAGCCTATCTCAGCATCTTGGGGCGAAGGCGGGGTACACGCTGGATGAGTCGCCAGTTCATCGCAGGGCTGACATATGAAGACAAACAACCATCCACACTCACATTCACACCTACGGGCAATTTAGAGTGACCAATTAACCTACCCCCAGATTTGCATGTTTTTGGAATGTGGGAGGAAGCCGAGTACCCGGAGAAAACCCACGCAGACACAGGGAGAACATGCAAACTCCACACAGAAACGTCCTGACCCAGAATCGAACCCAGGACCTTCTTGCTGTGAGGCGACAGTGCTAACCACTGTACCACTGTGCCGCCCACACTACAGAGTCCTATAATACAAATCCAATTTGACCGTGTTTCTGATGTTGAAAGGTTGTTACACAGGTTACTGAAACTCTTGAATGGTGTTCATGCTGATCGGCACTGTATTCAATAGATATGATCTTTACCTAGAGCTTCACATCACCTGCTCCCTACGGGGATTCAGTGAAGGTCCTGCCCGTAAATAAGAATCCATGATAGAGGGGCAGCAGGCGTGAAGCATGAGATTGGAAACCAAAGGCATCACACTCGGCTGTTGGATCTTAGTGATGTTTAGCAACACATAACTCCATACACAGACCCTGAATTTGGCATGAGCTAAAACACTCATGCACACCGGGTAGCCATGCATATGAGCACTCTCCCTCCCTCCCTCTCAGTCTCTCTCTCACACACACACACACACACACACACACACACACACACACACACACACACACACAAACAGACAATGCATCACAGTGGACTCCCTCTTTCTCAAATATATAATTTCTTTCAAATTAGTCTCCACTAATCAGCACCTGCTTGTCCTACAGGACAAACAAGAGATGTGATGGGAAAGAAAAGTGCAGCAACAGTATAGAATAGACCCACTCTCATTTTTCCAACTAGGTTCCATTTTAATTTCTCTCTCAAATCCATGTATGGTACGTCCATGCCCAACAAAGCAGCTCTGGTCAAGATGCCAGCTGTGTTTCAGGGTGAAATGTGTTTTAAGAGCTGCTGCAGGATGATAATGTGTTGTACAACCTGCCAGCCCATGAGCATCCTGAGGCAAACGGGAGAAGCAGTGGTTAAAAAGCAGTCTTGTCTTGGGCTAGAGCCAGGGAGTAATCCACCACATAAAGGCATGGCATAACCAAGGGCTATCATATGGGATGATGTTTTTTAGGAGGCATCCCATTATTCATTGCCAATGGAATTTGGCACCAAAAGCCTCTTTTAGTCAATTATCATTCAAAATTAAAAAGCACTTTACATAGCCATGTTAAGCAAATTAGCAAACAACAGATTCATTTGACAGCAGTGTTTCAAGAACAGAGGATATGCTCAGTAAACAGGAAATTGAGACTGACCTCAAAGACAGGGACGTACTCTTGTTTCTTTTAACCGATTGGTTTGAAAAATATACCAATTCCCCTGCTGAAGACTCTTACATTTCGGCTATTTGTTATGTCAAATAAGTTTGCTGGTTAAACTGGACTTGGGTATAGAAGCCTGTGATGAATAGCATCCATTAAGCTGGAATCTTACAAACCTTAAAGTGAAAACATACCTAAAACAAGAGCATCATTAGGAAAATGAGCAAAGACCTGAACCTGGAGTGTTTCTGAGCAAAGATGAATGATAGCATGACACCTCAGTCCATTATAGACTCTATTTATACACAGGGACACAGATGAGCAACACTAGTTAGAGGCTTCTCCCCAATTAGGTTATTACTGGTCTGGGAGCCTCTCTACTCAAGGCAATCCAGAATAAAAATTATGTCTTTAATCAAGCATAAGGAAATCTGTCATAAACTACCTAACGTCTCCTGCTCTTTATTTTAGCCTGAAATCAAATCATGCGATCTCTTATTCTACGTATACGGGGTCTTAAATACATGAAAGTAAATATTTGACCCAATAAAATAGCCTGCATGCATTGATTATTTACTTTAAAGGATAAAATGTCACAAATATGGACAGTCTAAAGTAAGAGAGGTAGATTATGGCGGTAGTAGTGCAGCTTCCAGACATCACGTCAGTAAAACAATGATTCCAGTTCTCTTGTGCCTACTTCCAATTCCAGTATCCTGCTAAAGAACTACATTGATATTAGACAATCACGCATGCTGTTGTCTTAATGCTAAAAGTGGTGTGCCCATTTTATGGCTCGGCTGAAAGTGAAGGTGAGGAGAATGAGAAGGTTGTCAGTGGGAAATAAGCTTTTCTCTGGTAACTGTTTTTAGGTTGTAACACAGCTTCGCTCCCTGAAGATTATCTAACAATGATTTTGTTAAATTGTTAATCACAAGGAGCCAAAATTGTTATCACCCATGCGTCGAGCTCACCGACAGTCCGGACCTGTGGGCGAGGGCGAGCGTGTAGGAGACATTGAACCCCCCTCCTAACCCCGGAGGGGAGAGGAGAGTTGGGTACCCGGAGGATGTGTGTGTTTGCCGCGGTGTGTCACCAACCACCGCCCTGCGCTACGTAAACTTCCGAGCGTGCCGTCGATGAGCCGTCAGTCTGACTTCAATACATAGAAGACTATACAGTCACAATAATGCAGTTGATATTAGGGCCTGTGCATACCAATCTGGTGTAAAGGAGCAGTCATGGTGGGAAAAACATGAGTATTTCATAAAACAGGAAGTTAGTTTGGTTGGATCCACTTGTGTTGATACATGACTAAAGCCCCATAGTAGGTCTTCAAAGTTTTCAACAATTTAATTTTTTTTCTTTGATGCTTCAGTCAATCCTGACTTATCTCATTTTGGCGTGAACCATCCAGGCGTCCAGTTATGTTCAGGTCATTAACGTTTTCTATTAAAAACAAACTCTCTGCAGAGGACCAATTCAGTTTGGAAGCAACAGTTGTTTTGAAGAGAGTGAAGAAACAAATGTCATCATGCATTTCAGTCAGGACGGGGAGCAGAAAGAGCATAGCCAGGGCTCACCATTTACATGGTAGTTTTTCTTCTGATCGGTTTACTCCACCCTCTGCAAATGATTAAAATTCATTTCGTTTGGCCCTTTTTACCGCAAATGAAATGTCTGTACGGAGCGTTTTTATTCTGTTTGAGCTTTCAAACCAGTTTCAATCAGAAGATTAGGTAAACGTACCTAATAAGAAGAAACCAAGAATGTAACAAGTCATACTCTTTGCACTTGTACTTGTTCTGAGAGGTCAGGATCGGGGTTAAAAGCACCAGTGTGTTACCAATAAAACACGAGGCTAATGTAAGGTACAGTGTGGCCCCTAACAAAGCCCAAGTGACAGGTCAGCATAGAGCCCTGGAATTCCCCTCTGCTTGCTCCTGCTCTTTGCAGGCCAAGGTAGCCTCACTTAAACTGGAGCGAGGAATAAAGGATTGCCTTCTGTATTTTTTCATTAGACTTTTCTTTTGTTACTGAATACGTAACTCCATTGTGGCATGATGCAATATGTATCGTGGTGCTCCACCTGCAGACGTCTCATAATGGCTGCCATGTCCCTCCAGTCAGGGATGATAAGTGAACCCCCCGTGAATGTTAATGATAGTGATCATTCTGAACCAGCTCGCCTCTTCGTCTTCGCTTACAGCCCTTGTATCAAACGCAGGGTGGCAAGGTTCAAGGGACTAAAATGAAAACAAACACTCAAGGAGATATATAAATAAATAAAGACACAAGTGAATGGATGAGGGGCTGAGTGAAAAATATATATAGGTTTGAAGACCACATAGTGCTGGTGCATAGACTTTTTTTTTTTTATTATATTAATGTCCGTGCTGCTATAATATTTCTTATGCAGTAATAGTAATACCAAGGACTTATTTAATTATTTACAGAGCCAGTAAACACTGGGGAGCAGGTGGGTTTAAACAGATGTGGCTGTTTACATGACCACAATAGTCTGGGCTTTATATCTGGTCATGGCTCATAAATAGCTTTGACAACATGCACACTTGCACGGCCAGACAAACGCTCTACTCGGATAATCAAAACTGACAGTAGTGCTAACACAATGAGCCCTTTTCTATCAAGCACTGTGAGTCTAATGGGAGATGAGTTAAAGGATTCTGGTAATCTTGAACAGAACCCGATTGAGGGAGATAATACGGTTTAACGTGTAACGAGAAGCTGACTTACTCCCATTTTTGCCAAGCTCTCTCCTTTTGGTGGATTGTTTTGACCGCACTAGCAGCCTCTCCAAGCAACACATCCAGATCAAGTAACAGGGAGGCAGGAGAGAAAGCAAACAAGCCCCATAGCCCCTGCCAGTTCATCCCACTCTCCACGTATCACCGCTTCCTCCTTTTCTAACTTTGCCAAAGTCCTTGGAAGTTGCCAAATCTGGTCATGCCTGCTTAGCTTGCTGTAGTGATTGTGCCAGAAAAGAAAATAAGACACAGATGTATACAAACTCTTGTTGTTGCCAGTGGAGAGACAGCTAATGGCTTCATCGCGACCCTCCCATTGTAGCAGGGCACAGGTGGGGATAATTAGAGATCTCTCGCGCCATGTAAAGTCGATTCATTTCCAGCTGTGACTCGCAAAAGAAGGTGAGGGTGTTACACCCCTCCCACTATTGACCTCCTTAGAGACATCCGCCCAGACAGCTTCCCTTTTATAGTCAGTGCCACCACCGGACCCTGCCCTGTGCTAGCGGTTTTTGTTGGCAACAATGGAGGAAACTCTTGAGTTTTTGCAAAGAGACACCAAGACACATCCTGTTGGGAAAAAAAGCTCTTAACAGACCTTGTACTGTTAGGCCAGGCTGTGTCCTAGTAGAAAAACATAGACAGAGGGACTCAGTGTTCTGTATCCAACACTAATCTACTGCTCAGAAAAGCACTAACTCTGTAGATGAAAAGTAAAAAGAAATATCAAGAGATGTAACATGTTTCAGCTGTTGGAAATCGAATAACACCAAATGTTCAAAGAAAAACAGTTAAGGTGTCTCAGTCCAGATTGCTACCCCATTTAATGATTTATGTTTTTGAACTCCAGATGTCTAAATGAGCTCCAGAGTGTGACCTCTGTCCTGTCTCCGGGGGGACTCGTAATGAAATAATCCAGCGTGAGGCAATTCCCGATGCATATAGCCCATGAGCTTCAAAAGGCTCAAAAAGCCCTTTTCCCTCCGTTAGCCTGAGTGACAGCAGAGAGACATGTGTCTTCAGATGAGAGAAGGCGAGTCTCATTACACCGTATTTGGTGGACACTGAGTGATTCAAGTGTTCCCAGACAATTCAGACACACTGATATAAAACACATTAAATGTCTTTCACAGCACTTTACCTGACACTGTTCATCTACGCTCATCTGTTATCCCTGACAAGCCAGCTTTTGTCGCCGCTTCAAGTCTGCAGCACTGTGGTGAGCAGTGGAAAGGAGGAGCTGCAATGAAATACGCATTCACAAAAAAAGAGAAAGAATATAAGATTTTAGAAGTCTAGAATTTGGTTTTCAAAGATAAACTGCAACCTTTATATTGCTCAATTGAGGAATATATTTGTCTGTCTTGGTGCTGTAATGCCAAATTGGAAATAAACAGCAGGTGCCAGTTGATGCACACTTTTATCACATTTGATGGACCACATGCAGATAACATCAAACATGTATTGTAGTCTCAGCTGATGCACATAGACGTCTGACAGGGTAAACCTTCCTAAAAATTATTTTTCATGTCGCACAGCACTCATATATGACACACCATAACATTATTATAACATCCTGCGCTGAGAAAAAGGAGCACAGTAACACAGGCAGGCGTGTACTTGATGTACATTTCCTCTCAGAGTGACAGACATAGACACGGTGACACAATGAGCTGAAAAACAATCAGTGTGATAGGATAAAGCCAGGTTGACGAGGATTAGCTTCATCTTTTACATGTGAAATCAGCAAAACTTACTAAATGAAAGTGGGCTATAGTTCCCATTCAAGCATTTCACACTATGTGGCTGAGGAATACACACCATTTTTCACCAAAACTATTACCTCCAGAAAATAACTGCATTCTCTGTTTAAGTCACTTACGTTTAAGTGAAGGTTTGTCACTTTGTCAGACTGCGAGGATTATCAAAAACCAACAAACTGAAGTCAGCACCCGGAACCGACACTTGTAAGTCCGCAGTCAGAAATTGTTAGCTTACATCTCCTATCTGACACCGAGGTGCTGATCCCTACTCTTGCTGCAAAGACGTGGAAGTGAGAGTGAGGCGAGGATAGCGATACGGCGGAGGCGGTGATAGGGCAGGTGAGCGGAGGGGATGCCAAGTCCAGTGGTAAGCGGCTAGTGGAAAGAGGGCGGCTGTCACATCCTGCTGACTTAGCCAAGACAGATGAGACAATCAGCAGCTCAAGGCCCAGACAGTTTTCAAGCAAGCCTGTAGCCTGAGTTTGAGGGCAGCTTTTCACAATATCTCCCACCTGAACTAACCTTTCACTCTCGTGCAACATGGAAGTGAGGCCATTGTTTAGGAATCTTCTGGGATTCTTGAAATGTTATAACATGTACTGCTCTCGGTTGGAAATGCTAATTACTATAAACCCAAATCCTATGTAACAATGTGTACAACATTGAGTATTAAAGAGCAATAAAGAGCATTTATTAGAAATTTGAAATAGGGCCATTTAAAGGAGAATGATTTGTATTTGTATGTATTTTTTTAACCCAAGCCCTATTTCCTGGTCCAGTATGGTATTTGGTCGTTAGGACTGCTTAGCTTGGCAAGGCTATGCAATGCAACGGTGGTAGATAACTCAAAACATTGGAAATAAACAGTGTCTTTTTTTCTTTTCATTTCTCAAACAGTTATTGCAAACATCTGGTTAAAATAACTTAAAAGATACTGTAAAAAAAAAAAAAAAAAAGGTTTTTACAGACTGTCTTTATCCTTGCTTTTTTGTATGTCCTGTCACTGATGCACGGCGCACCCCTGAAATGACCAGTCAATTCAAAAGTTTTAACGAAAGACAATGAAATCCACGTAGATTTGTTTCAAGGTATTTATTCCACGCTGTGGTAATCTGCTAAATAATGAGACATTACTTTGTGCTATACATTACATTGTACTGTGTGTAACATTACATTTAAGGTTACCTTAGCTGTAGTTGACCTTGGTCGACATCATTGACTGGAACTATGATGTGGGTCACGTGTCTTGAGCCAACATCAGTTAATTACTGTTATCTAAATTGTCGTTATTATTGTTCTTTTATCAATACTGATGGATCAAGTGAGAATGCAATGCTAATGGGAACAGAGAAAATTCTCATCAAACATTCCTCCTTAAGGTGTAACATACAGATTTACCACTGGGTTGAATCTAAATGACCTTGCTTTCAGCCAGAGCAGGCTGTTGTTTTTAGAAAAAGAAACATCTTTAATAAACCCACTGAACAATATACCTGCACCGCATCATGGTGACAAGAAAGGTTAGCGATTTGAATGGTGAACATAGGTAGGAAAACATTTAGCAGCTAAAGAACTGAATAATTTGTTTTC
>KV751383.1:1741901-1775548 GCA_001698575.1 Mola mola | reverse complement strand
ATACAAAATTAAATCACTTTCATGATATTGCACAACTCTAGATGTAAAAAAAAAAATTGCTCAAAGCACACAAAACAGCCAAAAAGGTTCCACAGAAAAACACCAAACCTTGCAAGACCACGATGCAACACTTTGTTGTATTATGTTTACTGTTTGATGTCATTCCATTGGCAACAATTCAGATTTCTTATAGAATATTTCAGTTGTTTTATGAAAAGATAAATAATATATAGAGATATAGAAAAAAAATTCTCCTACATAATAATTTGGTTGATGAAGGCTAAGTAAAATGTCCGGTTTACATTTACTGCACCTGTTTTTCACTTTGCATATTAAGACACTATTGACACATTGTAAAGCAGTAAAAAGTTTTTTTTTTTTACTTAGCTTCTCTGTGATTCTGTGGCAATGATTACGTGCTGGATGGATGGATGGGCAGGTAGAGGTTCTTTTGAACAATAAATGTTGTACTTTATTTATACTTTAATCTATTTTTGGGACTGTGAACTGTGAGTTCAAATATGTAAGCTTGAACTACTCCGTTTTAATCTCTATGACATGAACTCCGAGCTGGCTCTTGCAAAGTGTGAACATGCAGAGCAATAATGCAAACACTGTTGTGCTGTACTAGTATATCAGCTGGATGTGTAAATATGTATTATACAAACTAAAAATAGACACACCATAAAGTTTTAAAAATAAAACTAGTTTTGCTGCTCCCAAATAATTTAACTCTTCTGATTTTTTTTTTTTTCAAATGAACATTCAACAAAACTTAGGCATAAAAGTATTTCATTTGTTTCATGATGAAACTGCTGATAGCAGCATGTAAGCCTTGAAAGAGAGCAGAAGTGTTATGATAAAAGGGTTTATGGCGAATGTGGTATTAACTTTAATCAATGAAGGTGGGTGGTATCAGCCAAAGGCAGGGTCTCATTTGTTTGTGGTAATTACACAGAGGTGTCACAATTAATTTGGCAATGACATATTGATGTCTAAAATACAACACATTTGCACCTAGACCAGTGTGTCAGATATTCTACTGTACTTCCTGGACAATCAGCATAACTGCTGCTGAGTGCTGACACCTAGTAATTCTAACTAAAATTTAAAAGGATAAAGTTTGGGAGCGTGTGTTGCTGTGTCTCTGTGTGTGCATAACAAAATTTTCCTAAAGACCATGCTTGACCCCAGGCCAGCTTGCAGCCTCTCTCCTAATTGCATTGATTTTTAGCACAGTAAATCTAACTCTGTCACAGTCTGTGCTCCCCAAGCATGATGTACGGCTCCAGTGCAGCCTGCATGTCTACTCCCAAATCTTCCGTCTTATAATTTGAACTGCAGTGGTTTGATTAATGGTTCAATTAATTAAAAGCTAAATGTATGCTAATTGTTTAATTGGTTGCCTGATCTATATAAGATCATTTATAAAAAATAAAATTAGCTGATTTACAAAGTTTATTGATTAAATGTGACAATGAGTTATACGGCTGACTACCTGATTTGCAATTTTACCTATTAAATTCATAAAGGGTGGTTTTGTAACGTGTGCCCATCCAAATGATCTATATCAGACCTGACACTGCTGTACTTATTTATGAAATCAGACAGCTGATAATGATACATTAATATTAATGAAAACTGTAAATTATCGTATTCTTCTGCAGAAAGCTATCAAAGAACATTTGTGATTGTAATTCCATTTATATTTCACATTTGTAATGCAAATTAAAGTGGACGTCTCCGTTAAGGTCAAGTATCTGGAATGAGTATCTGGAGGAATCTGATATTTTGGATTTATGAGCCACAGGTGAATTATCTTTGGAAGACTTGTAAAAGACAAGCTAAGGAAACACTCACAAATGAACTGCAAATTAATCTTTTTTTGTGGTTAAAACTACAACTTTAACTAAACTATACATTTTTGTAGGACACTGTCTTAAAGGAATGCTTAGTGTTATGGTACCGGACAATTCCCTACTGTTTCCTGTGTTTCCAGCGCGCCCCGGTCCGTCTCTCTCTCTCTCTCTCTCTCTCTCTCTCTCTTTGTTTAGTTTGTGTGGGTGTGTGTGTTGGCCTGGACGTGGCTCTCCTGGTTCATGGCTCTACACTCCTGTCTGCAATCAGCTCATCACCTCTCCCAGTCTGTTCACCTGCCTCATCAACTCATCAGCCTGCAGTATATCTACCCCGGCTCTTCACCCACTCATCGCCAAATCGTTGAATCCACTTCATTGTACTCCTGGACCACTACTCGCCTGCCTGTTTGCCAGCTCTCCAACCCACTGCCGCCTGCTTCCTCCTGCTAGCCCTCGCCCTTCTCCCTCACTCATCTCAGCCCTCCAGTCCTCTACCTCGGCCTGCTTCGTCTCCGCGTCATCCACCTCCATTCCCCACGTTCCTAGCAATAAAACCTGCTTCATTCATATCCACGTTGGTCTGTGTCTGCGTTTGGCTCCACATCACTACTCACAACAGCTTAGACTGTAATGATAACTCCAACTCTTCCGTTAAACAAAACTACGGATGAAATACGTCGAATTCAGTGTTCTCAATATGTCCTCAGAAAAATAGCTACCTCATATTGTTTAGATCTTCTCAATAACGATATTGAGGATGTGCAAGGAACTATGGCATTATGGCAACTAAAACAACTTCCACTTTAGGCTTTTAGACATTTATATGCTATTATTAAAATCATATTAACTGTGGCTCGCATTTACAATGCATTGCTTATTAAAATACATGATGTTTAATGAATTTAAGTAATGAAATTATTAAATTTTTTTGTAAGAGGACACTGGGCTAAGCCTTTTGGCAAAATATTCTTTTCAAAACTTTTAAAAAGTATAACCATAATGAGATGTAAACTCGTATGTGTTAGTTACATTCTAAATTGCTGCTCATATTCTATATATTAAAACATACGATAATGATCTGATTCTTCTGAAGGAGTGTTTTGAGACGATGCCATAACTTAAAATGCCTCCAATAAGGCCTAAAATGATAAAATTCTAGCAGCCGCCAGTAAGTGAATATGCGAAGATCCACTACCACTTAAAAGTTTAGTGTGTTAATGTATTGGAGCTCCAATGAGCAAAAACAATCTGTTGCTCTTCCTGAGGTTCCTTTTTTGACTGTGAAATGTTTTTTCTCGGGGGTGGGATGGTAAAATTAAAAATGAACTTCATGTATCGCTTTTTTGGTAATCCGCTACCCTGCTTGCCATCAATATTTAAATGGTATATCACACTTTCTATTAAAACCCTCTAAAGTAAATATTTCACATAATTACTGCAAGTGATAAATAAATCTGTGGTGCAGTCTTGCCTGCTGAGCTCAGCAAAAGACTGACAGCAAGGGTAATTTACAGTATTAAGGTGCAGGAAAGCACTTTGAATTACATAGATGGACTTCGTGTGCCAGCCACCGCTCACACCATGGCCTCTACAAAAAGGCCACGCTGTCTCTCTCTACAAAAGTATTTTCATATGCAAACAACATATATATTGTTTTAAATATATACAATGGAAATCCGCAAACGCGTGTATTTAAAATAATTAGCAACTTTCATCAAAAACACATGAGTACGTATGTTGTGACTTTTATACAGAAACGGTTGAATCTGCATCTGCAAACTGCTCGTGGTTTGTGAACTTCACTGAATTTGTATGTGGCTTTTTGAGACTCATCGGACACTCAGTCCATAAATGCATTTTTTTCAAAAGAGAATAACTGTAGCCAATCGGATGTTTCTTTCTTTTCAGCTCCCTTTCACCCCGATGTGGGGGTGTTTTATTTTTCAGCCAATCACATGAACACATCGGCACGACTGAAAGGAGAGAGACGTCTGATTGATTACGGATTTTCCCTGTTGAAAGAAATGCATTTGTGCACCAATTCATGTCTGGACAGTCTCACAAACCACAAGCAGTTTGCAAATGTAGATTCAACAGTTTCTGTATAAAAGTCACAACATACATATTGTATGTGTTTTTGATAAAAATTGCAAATTCTTTTAAATATATATTTTTGGATTTCCATTACATATATTTAAAACAATAAATATTTGTGAGTGAATGAGAAATATATTTGTGAATCTTATTCCTTTATATGTGCATTCTTTTTACATTTATATAGACAGAGAAATATTTTTTTGTGAAGAGTCATTTACATATAAATCCCAAAATGCATTTGTGAATCTCTCTGTGTGCATTCATGCATTTTGAGACTGATAACCCCATACTGAGAATACTGACTGAAAATTAGAGGAGGGCCGACGATAATAATAATAATGCAAAGCAGCAATGCTTTAATTGATATATCGCAAGATAATCATATAATGATACAACATATTATCTGTCTGCCTCTTTGACAAACACATTGACTGTAACTGGTGCCATGTGTCATTGTTCTGATGTGATGTCAATATAAACTGTCAGGACAATTCCGCAGCAGAACAACAATTTCATACCTTTGTTCCTGTGTTTCTAGCATTCAAGCCCTTACAAATAAACAAAGCACTGGATAATATCGGCAGCCCTCAGGAATGGGAAAAGCAGTGTTGCTTCAAACGTCGCATTGATTGCTGCAGGTTGACTTACAACACTAGCCTTAGCTGCCTCCTCAACAATGAGATCAGAGTGGTGACTTTGCATGTTTGTAGTGTTGTGTGTGTATTTTACTTTCACCAGACAGCTTTTGCATATTGTGCAGTCTTTGTGGATTTAATTTGTCACATCTACAAATTCTCGACTTCAGACTTGACAGTGACTTACCTTTCAACGTTATTTTGTTCACACTGCTGTCTGCTAGGTAACTTCTGGTCAAGTTACCCTTATTCATATGAGAAGCTCCACTGTGAGGAACCATGATGTAGTGGCACCTTGGAGTCACGCTTGGGAGAAAATGTTTAGAGTGCTGTATTTTGTAGACTAAAGTAACAATTTTTGCCTCCAGTGTATCAGTAATCATGTCTCCCAAGGAAGGATAACAATATATCGCTGCATTTGTCCCAAAGTGAAGTCATTTTTACCTGCATCCTCTAAATTGACTAAAGTGACTAATTTGTTGTGGTCTATGGTCGTATAAAAAAGTCCGTGTCATATAAAAATGTGTGCTTCTCTGGACAAACACCGTAAGCCCTTTTCATGATGCATTCCAAAAATTAAATCCATTTTTTTTTCCTTTTTTGATGAACTCAGAACTGCCAAGAACCTTACTTTTCAGACACATTCATCTTCTTCTTTGTCTTGTCTTCAACCGTCTGTTTATTCTGACATTCATCAGCGCAATTACTGCCATGCCCGTCAGATTTCTTTTGAGGGAAATGAAAAACAGCAATCATTTTTAGGTGCAGGCTAAAGGTTGGTGTCGGAGCCTGGCATATCATTCTTAAGTGCATCTCTTCGCGCCTGGTGCTGTTCATTCTGTGCAGCAGTTTCTGAAATTGTATTTAAAAAAAAAAAAAGGAATAAAAGGACTATTGCAACATTTCTTGAACCAACAATCACAATGGGATTTTATTTTAGAAGTAGCTGTTAAAGTACAGAAAAAGTGTCTTCAAGTTTTCACTCGACATGAAGAAATTGAAAAGTCTATGTGAGAAAGCCATATTCTCCGTCTTAAGTGCCCCATTAGATTATATCCATCCCTGTGAGTAAATTAAGAGCAATTAGTGCTGTTAAATTCTCCAAAAGGCCACAATGGCAATAAAAGCGACTGATTGTACACGTGGCAAACATTGCCTTGTCTCCATAAGAGGAATGCACTTTTGCTAATGCTGGTGTTGCTGGTCCAGAGGTTACACACGTAGCTTGTGGTGATTTTTTTTTTTTTTTAGCTTTTTTGTAGTTCCTTGGAAGTGATGAATGGCAATGGTTATAGTGCCAGTAGCAATGTCTCTAGAAGTAGCTTATTCTGTGCTACCAAGCATGATTTATGACAAGAGAGGGAGGGGGGGATTCTCTGACTTCATTTGCCCTCCTGCACTATCCCTTTTCATCCAAAAGGAGTTTGGAGGCATCGGATTGACAAAGCAACTGCACACATCTGGTTTGGACTTACATCCAGGCACCCTTTCAAGCCAGAAACCATTTGAAGGAAAAAAGGAAAATGGCAATATGACATGGAAAATGAGGGAAAAGTATCCATTACAAGGATTTCTTTTTAAGATCCCACATCACTAAATCTCTAACTTGGAATTAGATTCACGTGCTTGTGAGCAATTTCAAGTACATGTGTATTATACAGTGGATTTACACTCGCACAGATATTTGGATGCTGAGTGATTCAAATAACACTGCTGAGTGCAGGTTTTCTGTAGGGTGTGTCAGTTGAAATAATACCGCAAAGAGTCTGACTGGAATATTACTTTTTTTTTTTTTTTTTTAATTCCTCAGAAGAAAATCTTGTCAAAATGTGATGCATTTTTGGAGCTAATTAAAATCATTGGAATTTACCCTTGTTCTGAAGAAAAGCAGTTACACTACCTTTGGCCTTTTCCATGTATTTTATTAAAAGACAGTTAAAAGGCTAAGGTGCATTCTTTTCACATTTTTCTCTAATTTTCCCATTCTAAATATTCTTTGTTAAGCCTATGACAAAACGAGTTGAGGGATTTACATCAAGCTTTCTTAAACCTTTAAACCATTGTGACTATGAATGTTCCTCACATTTAACACATTTGCCATTTGCCAAGCATATTTCGTCACCACAGTCTTTGAAGCTTATACTTTACAGAGGTCATCTTTCACTTTCTCAGTATATAAAGGGTTTTCTGCCACTGCATGCGGTAGAATATGTTTTTCTAGGTCTTTTCGAATGTAATTGATCACTGAAATTACGTATTTTAATTTGACTTTTCTTTATTTTTATTGTTAACTCTTTTTGGAAACTTTTAGATGAATAGCTATCTTTGTAATTTCAAGAAAGAAGACATAAGAAATATTGATAATGATAATAATCTGATCATTTGGCTGTACCACTGTAGCTGCAGCTCACTATAAGAATGCCTGACCTAGATTAAATGATTGAATTATTGATTAAAAATGACCAATAAACTCTTACTATTTTAACAATTCTACCTTTAAATTGTATCGTAGTATGTAGTAGATTATACAGTTATAAGTAGCCTTCAAGAACTGCATTGTAAACAGTTTGAGTTTTTGATACTTTAAGTACAGTACTTTTATAATGCTTTTATATCTTTTGGAAAGGGATTTTTCCTTATAATTAAGTGTTTTTCATTAATGCTCAATGTACTTTCTTTTTCCACTATATGTTAAAAATTGTCATAAAAAAGGAAATTGAACTCACAATGAATCTTTATTAAACATTATTGCGTTTTTATTCCAGCATTAAGTCTGACTTTATGATTGATTTAATGTTACATTAGAAAAAGGATAAACGAGAGAGATGCTAGATCTGTGTATCTAAGCTGATAAATTTAAACTATAAAATATGACCGCCTGTTATGCCAAAGAGTTCCTGATCTGCCTCGGCACTTAATTTGCAACGTTAAGGATGGAATCCTGTGTTCCTTTTGCCTCGGACATTGGCCCAATTCAAACAGGACTTCAAAATTCAGTTTCTGATTTTGTTTTTCCTTCAGCCATAATGCTTATGCATTAACTGACGGAAGTTGAAAGAAGTCACTCTATGTCTCTACTATGTGTCAACTATGAGAAATTACATGCGAATGATGCGACTTCAGGTAACTTTGGTTAAGCATTTCGTTGTTTCGACACACGTTTAAGGACCTCTGTCTTCCTAAATAATATTCCCATAAAATCTATGCAGTTAATATGTTCAAGGAGGATTTTACCACCATAAGGATAAAATGACATTCAGAAACTCTATTAATATGAGCAGTACGTGGTGTCTTATTTGAATTTAATAGAACCTTTCTGATGAAGCAGATTGGATAAGGGATCCTTGCCTCCATTACCGCATGATGGATAACTGAGAAAGGTTAGCACCAACTCATTAACACTCGCTTAAATTACGAAAGTACTTGCCTTTTTTTTCCCCCCTCCTCTACCTTTCATTTTTCGTCCTGGTGAATGAGATAAAATAATATTGAGAGGATGAGAGCTGAATCAGGTCCAGCCATAATTAAATACAGTGATGGGGTTAAAGTGTTCTCTAGTGCTGGCAGTGTTTGACAATGCTGCTGTGAGTTAAGATCATGTGTGAATCACTTATGTCTCAATCCACACGGCAGTATAAGGGCCTGGGATGGAGAAGCACAGTCACATCTACTGTATGCGTTTGAAAAGATATACAGCATGTTGAAAACATATATACATGCACACATCTTTCTAAGAGTATATAATAAATACAGAAATATGTGTGAAAATCCAATACATACCCTATTGGTTTGTACTCCAGTGAAAGACTCTACTCTACGTTACATAACTCTACTCTACGTTACACACCCTTTGAGGACAATAGAACCCTTTAAGCAGACAATATGACATATCAGATATCCGAGAGGTAATAATATAGTTAGAGACCAACACATATTCACAAAAAAAAATCTGATGTAGGTAAATGCAAATTCATGTGATGTGATGACAATTATAAGGACTTGTAATGAAACGGGCTTTACAAATGAGATTGTTTTACCATTGCCAAATCAAAAATACATGGGTTTCCCTTTGTAGGGCTCTTTATCCATGAAGGTTATTTACTGAGTTTTGGAGACATTAGCAGTAGAGATACCCTCTAACCAATATAATACAACAAGATGACACTTCACTTGTTAAAGTAAAAGGTCAAAAATAAATAAGTGAAACCTAATGTCAATATCTCTTTTCACAATCACGACAATCAACAGATGTTTTGAACAGCGTTACATGTTTTTTTTTCTTCCATGATTCTCTGTATCACTGTGCACAAGAAAATGTGCATTGGCTCATGGACAAGAGAGTTGCTTGTGACGGAGCTACATGTAAAGATTATTAATGCTCACACTAGCTCATCTTACTAAACTAACTTTTAACATAAGCTAGTAAGCTAGCATCTCATCTCAGTACGTGCTTCTTTTCTTGCAGTGATATGGAAAGGAAATGTGCTCCTTCATGAAACTGCTCACATCAAGGTCTTTGGATAATCTTGGATTTTTGGGGGATTTTTTGGGGTGCCACAAGTGACGTTCCATCTTGTTCCATTACACTGGAAACAAGACAGACATCTCTACAACCAATATCTCCAAAAGTGGGTAACCCTCACCACAACAACCCAGATGGATAAAGAGAACAAGGTGGAAGAAGAAAAATATGTATTTTTGACTTTGTAAAAGACAAGTACATTTTCATTCCGAATCAACAAATAGTGTCTTCTGCCTCAAATAAATATACCGTGCTGGACAAAGACGGAACTTTAATGTTGTCTATTTGTAATCTTGCTGAATATACAGCAAAAATGGCAGGTTAAAAAAGCTAAGATAGAAACACAACAGAGCATACTGATAAAAATAGCGGTCACAAGGTATTCTTCATTTTGCTGAGTGCTACAGAACTGGAACCACTTGGGACACTGGTATATAGGACACCCGCTGCTAAAACACCACCATGCAGCACCATGATTACGACTTGATCCTTTCTCCACTGCAAGCTCATACTGACGGAAACCAAGCACCCCGAGGCTTACGGCACGCAAGGTGAGGCCTTAAAGGTAATAGCATGAAATATAGATGCCGAGGTGGCAGATGTTTACGGTGCATTGTAAGATGGCGTTGAGACACAACACAGTGGCTCCCTCCATTGGAGAAGAACCTGATGAGTACCCTGGTAAAGAGATGGAGTGATATAGGAGGCGCCCTGGCAGTGTTTGCAGGCAGATCATTAGGGCCCCTCTTTAACTCAACCCCCAGTGACAATCTATTGCTTGCCTCCCCTGTCAGCGAATCATTATGGTCTGATCATTAGTGACATCGCCACATGCCCATCACTCAGGCTGGTGCCATATTGGCAGATGAACAGCCTCTGCCCCCAGGCCCACTAATCTAAAGACCTCAGACAGGAAGGATGAAGGAATGCTAGCTGAGGACAAACACTACCAGACTTATTCCTTTTACTTACATCAAATATGGATCTCTCAACTCTGTCTGTGTTTTTTCTACAGCAGAAAACCATAGTTCAGAGGTTCATTAATTGATATAGTTATTATAAAGAATAATACAGCAGCAAAAAAACAAAAAGTCAAAACAAATAAATTGCAAAAGATATTGAGGAGTGATGACACCCTCAAGAGAGAATGATATATTTCAATGTGAGCCTGGTAGCCGGGATGGCCATGTGTGCGTGTTTAGGTCCTTTCCAGCCACCCAGTGTTTAAAACTTAATCATATAACAACTAAACAAGAAACCTGCCCTGTCCTGTCCACAAGATAGCTCTGCAGGCAACAACAGTCCACATTGTTTGCTAAAATGTAAAAGAGGAGCATTTTGAGCATGCATAATGAACACTTTCTCCATTTGGGAGGGTTGCCAACTACTTGTTTATTTGCAATTACATATATTGTCTAACCTCTGATCAAAAACCTTTCTGACACACCGAGTTTGCGAGGGAGAAAGGAAAGCAAAATACGATGAGGTTAAAATAATGCAAAGCGTCACCATTGTTTTCTCTCGCACATGTTCATGTTACAGAAAACAACAATGGATGTGTACATCATTATGTACATATCATTCCATACACATTGGTATGTTTAGATTATAAGAATGTAAGTGGACTCTCTTAGGTGGATGTGTGAACCAGGTAAGTATGCCACTATTCTCATCCTGATTGAAAGTAAATGTGAACATTTTCGCTCCATGCTTATGTGCATGAGACCGAGTGTTTCAGGCATGGACATAATTTTTTCCCCCTAACCTTAACTAGATTTTAAGGACACAACTGAAAAGTTAAATGAGAACTTAAAAGTTAAAGAAACTGTGGTTAACAGAAATGCACACTGTATTGATTGGTATACTTCAAAGACATGTTACACACGCCTGCGGGGGGCTGGAGCCTATCTCAGCATCTTGGGTACACCCTGGACAAATCGCCAGTTCATCGCAGGGCTGACATACAGAGCCAAACAACCATCCACACCTACGGGCAATTTAGAGTGACTCAGAGAGAACCCACGCAGGCACAGGGAGAACATGCAAACTCCAGACAGAAAGGCCCTGACCCGGAATCGAACCCAGGACCTTCTTGCTGTGAGGCAACAGCGCTAACCACTGCACCACTGTGCTGCCCTATATTTCCATATTTATTATATTATATTTATATTAATTTTATGTTTTTTTTTTTTAGGTTTTCCAATTAATAACCTCAAAACTATTTATTCTTTGAGTTCATTTCATTCATATGTTTGCCACCCTTGTTTTAACATATACTGTATTATGCACACAATACCATCATCAATGCACACTGTGTACTTTGTGGTGAACAGCTTTATTATATATTTATTTTTGGATGATTCTTTCTCTCATCATTTTATCAAAAAATAATAAACCATGCACGCAGTTAAATGTGTGTCCAAAAAAACAGCACAAAAAGTAATTATTTTTGAGCATATTTTTGTGCGTGTTTTGATTGATTTCATGTGGAAGAACTCCAGTGATGCTCTCAGCTCTGTGCTGCATGTTTGCAACAATGACGCAATGAGCAAAGAAATGCTTGGCCTCTGCTCTGTGACCTGTAAATAATTGATAAATCAATTTTCTTGACTAGAACACCAAATAATGAAGCAATGCAATTCTTATCAATTACATTTTTGTCTTAATTGTTGACTTCACTTAGCACAAAGCAACACAGCGAAACACCATTTTGCCATTTTTCAATTAAAAGGTCCAGATGTTTTTGGAGGCTTCAGTACACACAGGCAGTTGTGAGAAATGCTTTATCTGCATTGTAATAATCACTAGAACATCAGCTCCAGGCTGCATTTACATACTCATGTTTTATTCCAGCCCTCTTTCTAATGCACCGCTTAATTATACGCAGACAATGTCAGACCCCGGTAGCCCCAAATTTATTATTGCACTGTGTGAAGCAGCAGCCATCAAACCTAGTGCCCCTCATCACAACAGCCATCACTACTCTCATGCTATGAAATACATGTCAACATCTCCATGCCATGCCAGACACTATATATCTTTATTTACTTTAATATAAAATGTATCCAAATAAACGTAAAGTAAATAAACATACAGTCGAATTTTAAGATTGGCAGAAATGCCCTTTGTAAAGTCTTTAGCGTGAATGATTCACATATATTTTCTCTTTTCATCTTTTGCTTTCTAATCATTTCTAGCATTAGAAACGTGCAATTTGGAGCAGATTTGTATGATATTGTTGAATATGTATAAGTGGCAGACAGTATTGACCAAAACATTCAGAGAGGAGATGTTTTTTCATGATGTGGCAGAGTGCAACAGCAAGATCTCGAATAGTTACCCGAATGCTCACTAATGTCAATAAGATCTCTAAATATTGCTGAGCGTTTGTATTGCCAACTGCTGTTTTTTTTGTTTTTGTGTTTTTTGACATACAGCTCACATGGTTATGAGATTAATGCTATAAATTGGATTTAACATGAATAAATATGAGATCTAATGACTTTCAAAGGCCAAATGGCAGTTTGTTTTCAGGAATGTGTGCCTCAAATCTGTTTGTGTATTTCAGTCATTTCCCTCCCGTGAGACTTCTGTCAACAGTAGACACATAGTACAGTTTATCATGTAGAAAATGACTTTTTTTTGTTGTAACCTTCAAGAAAGATAATTTGATTATGTCAAAACTAGCAGTAGACCCACTGTGAAAAATACTCAAAACTCCTGCATGGAAAATGTTTATTAAACATATTAAAGGAAAAATCTACAAGTAAAAGCACTCATGATGCAATATAATTGATTATCATTATTGGTGCATAAATATATAAGGAGAATTTTAACATAGATATTCAAGGTGAAGCTACTGTCTACTATTAAATCTTCAATAACTAATAAGTGAAGCTCTCAAAAAAGTGGAGTCATACAAAATGGTAGAGTACAGTGTTACAGTCAGATGGCAGCATGGGATAAATGGATAGAAATACTCAAGCAGATATACAGTGTGCATCTTTCTCTCCTGTGCAACACTACCCATAGCTATTTTATCATACCGCTTTTTTCTGTTTCTACGTCACATCTTTTATCTTCAGCTTTTTTGACTTTATACTGCAACTACATTTCTGTGGAATAATAAATTAATTTGAAAAAAAATGCAGAGATTGGTAGAGAGAGGCGGCCTAGGTGTGCCTAATTTATTGCTTTATCACAATGCATTCACCATGGCACAATGGACACTGGCCCCGGAGACTAAACCACGGCAGGCCACTGTTTGTGCTCCCTTATTGCCTGTGAACAGCTAAACCCGCCTCACATAGTCGATCACATCCTGTTCTGTCACATATTCAATGGGTATATGGAAAAGTGGCTCAGTTGCTCAAATTTGCCCCCTATCTTCACTGGTCTGCAGGAATATGGCACAATCCCAAGTTCTGTATTTAGAAATCACCTTTCTTTTGGAAATCCTGGTTTCAAAAGGGAATTATGGTTTTGGGAGATTTATATAAGGATGATACATTAAATCTTTTGAGGAATTTGTTCTACCACAAACTCAATTCTGGACGTGTTTGCAATTGAGACCCCTATTGGTGAATATTTTTGGATCCCCTTCAAAGACCCCTCTGAAGTTAATACAGTAGGGTAATACTGTCCTCATGATGGGAAGGAGGCTTTTTGTCAAGGGATGGAAGGCCACCTCAGCCCCTGCGCCATCCCACTGGCATTCTTCTCTCAGCCAATTGGAAGATTTAGAATGTTTGTCATACGGGTTACTTGACTAGAGGGAAGAATATTATTTGAAATGGGGGCACTATCACTCTTATATGAGGGGGAGTCGAAAATGTTTCCTAATCTTGTGGTCTTTAACATACGGGAACATGTGTCTTACATCGCTGTTCAATTTAGATTTGAATTAATTTTATTGTGTATAAGGTTGTGTTTTTTTAATCTTGTATGCTACATGTTTGTATGTTTTTATAGTCAGAAAATTACTAAGGTATAAATCATTCAAGAAAATTAATACTGCTTTTTGTATTCTACTATACTATTCCTTATGATGTGGTTTTCTCTGCACTGTAGCCTCCTAGCAAACTGCAGTTTGAATGATGAATCTTTACAAGATTCATAATTCAAGACTTTTGTTGAACCTCAACACTGCATTTACTTACAATAAAACATGTAGTTTTATTGCAGAACTATACACACTACTTTTTGCACGTACTTCAAAGTAAGTCAATATATTTTGGAAGATGTCAGCCAATTCAAATTTCACCCTGATTCACCTTCAGAGACATAAATGGCTTGTCGTTTTGATCTATATCTTATACAGTAACTATCTATCTATCTATCTATATATGCGTGTGTATACATGTATATATATACTGTATATACACACACACACACACACACATATACAGTATATATTCTTCTCATATCTGAGGATAAAACAGACATCCTAAATGCACAGAAAATGCAGCACTACAAGCTGACATCTTCAGTTTGGTAAGGTCACATGTGTTCTGTTACAGTGCGCAGAGCCCCCCCCCCCAGAAGGATTGGTGAAGCAATCCTTCTGAGCACAGCCAAGCATGGAAGAAATATTCTTATTTAGATGAGGGCTCTGCGAGAGGCACAGAGTGGGATAACGGAAGGAGAATACAATGTACTGTGGCGTGCATTGAGAGTGACTCCAATACAGCCCCCTGTTACAGAAGGCAATCAAATCTGGCAGTCATGTGTAAAGATACTTATCTGCCTGGAGAGGATTTCAGCACCGTATTTCTGTGAGAAATGAAAATCGATGCTGACAGCAGCATGTCAGTGTTATATATTCCGAACATCTGATCTCAATAGAGGAACTTCCCTGAGAAAAGGGGAATAATGAAGAGAAATTTCATAGTGAAAGATCAATTCTGTGCTGCGAATGAAGGTAAAACGCAGAATAGGTACAGGTTTGCGTGTGCACTTAAGGATTGTGTATCCTGACGATGATAAATGCTTATAGTTCACGTTTTCTCTTGCTTTTGTTTAAATGGCACACACATCACATAGCTTCAAAATTGAGAACTTACATATTTCTTAATTTCCCCTGTCCTGATAAGGTTTCTCAGATGTGTTTTTGCACAATGTTCCCTTGACGCGTCTGTAAATTTAATGTCAAAACTAACCAGGGTGTTACCTACTGGGGACTCATAAAATATGACAACGCTCTTGTAAAGACAGACTTTGGCATGGACAAAAGCACTCTTTATGAGCTAGTGTTCCAGCAAATGTGGAATTATCACCCCAAACGGTGGAACGACTTCACATTTCCACCTAGCAGCGTTAATCAGATTGTCCCACTAGAGCTGTAGTTCATTGTCATTGCTAATGGAGCCTCCTCTGCAGGTTGTTGCTCTTCACTAAATTAGTGTGAAGTCTTATCCCAAAAACATTGACTAATACTGCAGTTCATCTTAGAAACTCTCAACTGCCGTGAAAAATCTCATCTAGAATGACAATGATGCATCGGCGCGTCGGCCCACATCGCATTCATCACGTTCCCCAAAAAATTAATCTTGATAGACTGAAACCACATTACATCTGAGTTCTCAGCCATTGCTCACCACAACTACTGAATAAAAATATATCGATGACATGTGTGATTTCTTTTGCATCTGGTGATGTTGTTTTATTGATTTTTGAATAGAGGTGAAATAAAAAACTTTAGGAGGAAAACTTGAAAGACTTCATTGAAGGCAACTATAAACCGAACAATTAAAGGCTCAAACAACTAAATGCACATTCACCATAACGTCTTACATTATTTCAAGAAAAACTGGCAACGTAAACTGGCAACTCTGGTACGTTTAAATGTAAGCCCTATTTCCCAACATTTCAAGGTCTAAAATTTCACAAAATACATGTCAAAATGTCAGAAATCACTTTTTCACCACTAACTACGGTCAAAATGCATTATAACATGCATGCATTATATACTGCCAATGAAACGCTTGTGAATTTTTGCTCAGTAGCTGTAAAGATATTGTATAAAATGAAGGTTTCTGCTTCTTGTTGCTGACAACGGTTCCCAGACAGGTTCACTTAATTGTCCAAGGAGCACTGTCCAATGTTTATGAAATACAAACAAATTTGTGATACCACGTTTATTC
Organism: Mola mola; assembly: GCA_001698575.1. Taxonomy (NCBI): domain Eukaryota; kingdom Metazoa; phylum Chordata; class Actinopteri; order Tetraodontiformes; family Molidae; genus Mola; species Mola mola. The sequence goes on along the minus strand of KV751383.1, from coordinate 1,759,293 downwards.
CGATTATAAATGGTTTATCTTCCATAAACATCGGAAGGCAATGAGAAACAGTGCACATTTGACATTTGCTGGATCACGTCTGGGGAGCTCTGTCAGCAACTGGAAGCAGAAACAATCCTTTTATACAGTATATTCATAGTTACTGGGTCGAACATACACAGGTGTTTCACTGTAGGCATCTACTCAGCGTTACCACCGCTAACAGTTGGAGTGTAGTTAGTAATGAACAAGGGATTTATGTCTGACACTTTGACGTGATCAAAGCATTGCAATGGTCCTGGCGACTGAACCGCATACTTGAGTCATTTTTCAATTTTGTGACATTTTAGAGTCCACAACTTTAGGAACTAGGCCTTGGATTAAAAAAATAAAGGGGTTTCACCTTTTAAAGTTCAGAAACATGCAATATTGTATTTCATTTGCATTTTACTTTGTAATTGCATATCATTTTGAAGGATTATAAAACCATCAGCACTCCTCCACACCCTGTTGAAGCGGCCTTTTAAGCTGTGCAAACTGTGTCTCTCTCCTCTCTGTGAGAATGGGAGTGAAACACACCCATCTTTAGCCGTGCCAACCCAAAACAGACATGCACAGCTATTATTTATCTTCCAAATTAACCCATTTTTTACAACTAATTAAAACATGTTGAGATGAGTAGGAACATGGAGGAAGGGGAGCATTTGTTTTGAGAACTGCATAGTCATCCATTCAGGCACGTGCGTTTGGCTTCTGCTTAAAGAAAGCAAAGTGATGTACAAACACAGAGCAGGTTGTTGTCACTGATGCCGAGTAGGAGTTGTTTGTATTGTTGACACGCCAAATAGATCTACAGGCCTTAAAAATATCGAGAGGTGTGCCAACCTCTTTTAGGACGCCATGTTTTAAAATAGATCACCCTGTCGCGTCTTTAATGTGGCTTCATCTATTAGGGATGCGGCAAAAAAATCTACAGGAATATTTTTAGATGATGGGTTTTACGGCTTTGTGTTGCTAATTAAATGAATAAAAAGATGGCATTTCACAAATCATCCCTTTAATTAGTCTGTGAGCATCAGAATGGCGACGCTGCCTCTGTCTGCAAACACTGAGACGGGGATGGAGGTACCAGCCAGAGCTCCAGCAGGGGCCGGGGGGCCGTTCGGGGGCTTTGAAGGGGGGTGGAGAGTGGCGGCGGTGGTGTGGAGAGCCAGCGCAGCCCCAGGCAGCCTGTGCTGCACACCCAGGTGCGGTTGTCAGCTGGAGTCCTGCTCCAGCTGCTCGCCAAAGATTGATTTAATTATTTCCATTCCCTCTGTCCCTGTATTCCTCAAATTCTTTGTCTTCTCTACCCTGTTGCCTTTTGGCGTCTCTCTCAGCTTAGACTCAATGGTGATATGAAAAAATAAAGGTCCATTGTTGTCAAAACAATATATATGATTTATATTCAAATCAACAAATCTAATTTCCCCCCATCCTCCCTGGCTCTGTTGGTAAAATTGAAAAACACTCGCTCACTTACGTTTTTAAGTCAAATTTGTACTCCTCTATCACTTCATCTACTTCCTTTCATTCCCTTCATTTTCACACATAATGGGACAGATTTGTTTTATAATTGCAGATCTACTGTCCTGTTACAGTCCATAGGTGCTGAAGGAGATTTCAGCTGTGCTCACTGGGTTTGAGGTCATGGGACCCGTGTGTGTTATCGCTTTCTCAATGATTCAAATGACCAAAGTTCTTTTTCTCTTATCTGATCTTTTAAAGGGCAATGAAAAGGCCCATCTTTTCACTGAAACTCGTCCTCAATCACTGTTAATGCTAACTTCATGTACACATAAGAGGGCTGATAAAGAATCATTAGTCTCGTTAATGGAATCACAGGTCCATTCCCTCTATCCTTTTCTATTGAAAAGCGCTCTTCATTTCAAAGTTGTTCTGCTTTATTAAAGCTCATTACCATTTCTCTTTTAATAAGCACTCTTTAAAGTCATTACCTGCAGTGGAGTTAAAGGCTCAGCTATTAAAAGGTTACTTAAATGTGAATAATGGCCTCCCAATATACTCAAGTTAATTACGATTGGATACTGGATCCAGTTTAATCTAATGCTTAAACCATAATGAAAGATTTGTCACAGTACAATGAAATGGCAAAAAACAGGGTTATCAACAGGGTTATTTATGCTATCTCTCCTCACAAAGGCCGGCGTTCTTTAGCTTCAAATCAGCCTTATAATACTTTGAATTGCAGCGTAGCTACTTATTTCTAAGAATATCAATAGACACATGGTTAGTGTGGCTAATTACAATTTAAGTTAATCTTATTAACGTTGTCTTCATCAGTCACTTTTCCTGACATTATGTTGCAGTCAGTTACCTCTCTTTCATTTTACTCCTCATACAACAATGATATAATCTTTTATTAAAGCAAACAAGCTAAACCATGCTAGTAGAATCACGCTGCAGATGTTGCAAATACTGTGAGTAACCCTGTTGCTTTTAAACCATTTTAAAACAGCTTTTTCTTTTATCTAGATGGACAAACTTTTCTCCTTTACATTAAATGTGTGCACTCAAATTTTGCAAGTACCTGCAAGTACCTTTAAGGAGAAACATTTTCTGCTGCTAGTCCCAAAACACAGATAATAAACATAATGATTGATTTGTTTTTTTTTTTCCTGGAGTATCTAAACTTTTAAACACTCACAACACTTTGATTCAATGTTTTTTTAGGGTAACACAAATTTATCGACTCGGTATCGGCCAATATTGACATGGTTGACTGGTACTGGGTCAGAGTTTCTCCAAATAATGGGGCATTCATTGATGGTAATCCTACACAGGACTGCAGCCTGAAAGAAATCCCCTGTGATGAAAATCACATTTTTGACTTTGTTCATGTGGTGTTTCTGTGTACTACAACACACATTATTTGCGTGTGATCCTAAATATTTTTACATTTAAAGGAAAGTTCACATTAAAATCTAAAATCCATCTTTTCCCTCTTATTTTGTACTTCAGTTGTGCTTTTCATTTGTTATGGTTATTTAGTTGTTTCTTTCACATCACTGACAGAAGAACCTTGCATCTACTCAGATGATGATGGTGATGGATGGTAGGCCTCTTACCCAAGACAACTAATCAACTGTAGCTAACATTACAGCTCAGCTGAGGAGGGTGACATTTCTATTTATATACTGCCTTCTAATATATGACTTGATCCACATTTTCTTCTGCTTGGGGATGCTGTGTACTTTGGTAGAAAGTACAAGAGTCTCTGTTGGTGAAACTGCTCACAATGGGGTCTGGTGAATGTCTTGAGTAACCAGGTCAAGATTTCTAGAAGGTTTTTCAAATGCATCCTTTGATGCTTTGAGCACATCAAGCAAAGTGTTATCTAGTCCCAATTTATTGGAGAGAAAGGCAAACATACAGCCGATATCTTTGCCAATCACACTGCAACACTGTAGGTGGCCAAATGGAGCTAAAGAAAAATCACTGTTAAGTATCTGAAGACTACCAAATTGCATGCAGACAATGTTAGCAATTAGGTTGTGAACAAAGCTGAAGTGCTAAATATTTCCCTCAAGAATTAGTTGAGAGCAAATCCGAACTAAAAGGAGAATGCATCATCATCATAATTTGTTAACTGGACAAAACATCTCTCCTAAACACATTCCTGTTAGCAATTACCGTTTCCGAAAAAGTTAATTGCACCATAAATTATACATATGGGTGTGGACACGGTTGCATTCAAGGCAACAAATTAAATACCCTTTGAGCACACCAAATGTGCACATATTTGTGAGAAACGCTGTCAAAATACAGCATGTACACATCAAGTTATTCAGCACTCAGTGTTCAGTTTAGCCACTTAAAATGATATCTTTGAACCTTGTGCCATCATCCTGTTGGGGCCACGTGTTCAGACAATGAAAGCCGACCTCTTTCTTTCAAACCATTTTAATTCACAATGAAACGCCTAATGGCAGTTATCTGCACAGAGGCCAGAAGGTAAGGGCTCCTGAGAAGCATTAACCTTGAGAACATTCTGCAGTACACTTTCTAGACAAACTCGTGTCGCAAAGTTAGGTGGAAAATAGAGGTAAAATGTTGAATAAATGTTTTCGAAGACATCAAGCCAGGCAAGTGTAGTCCAAATGCACAAGTTAAAGAGTACTGTTAAATATGAACTCTTATTCTCAAGCACACTAACTAACTTTCCCCTTCCCCTCTAGAGGACTGATGTACACACGAACACCTATAATTAGTAAGTTCCAAGATGTTCTCGCTGATACACCGAAAACCTTTCAAATCAGCAGTTTTCCCCAATCCGCATATTGCAAGAAAAATAATTACATCCACGATGATATCACCAGTTAAGAGATTACATGTAGTCATAATTGCTGAAGAGCAGATTCCCATATTAATGTTTAAGAAAGCGAAAGAACACATCACTCTGAAGCTCCATTTGTATTTTTCTTGAAATGAAATATGCGTCTTATTCATGTACAGAATTAATGTGCACCAAATGCACCCCATTAGCATTATTTCAGTCATACGTTTCCCTCGCTCTTAAGGTCACGTGGCTTTAACGGGAGGCTTAAGTAAGACTCATGTGCATGTGTGTGACCCATTTCATAAATCCCACCACCTCCTCCGAGAGATAGTGGATACTAAATGTCACGTACCAGTGGGTCATCTAATCCCTTTTTCTCAACAGACCGCATTAAAACAATGATAAGAAATAAGCGGCGGCTGTGTTGGAGGCCTTCACCGTGCTATGATACTCTGACGACAATAAACATTTTCCATTGTGTCAACAACATGCAGTCATGGGGAGGTTTGTTGAGATGTGGTGGGCAGATGTTGATATACTCATTGGTCTTGGTGCTTGACAGATATTTGCGGAACTTCAATGTATCTTTGAAGCCCAGGGGTCGCCCACTGCCAACCAAACAGAAGTGGCACTGTCACACAGAGAGAGGATGGACAGGCGACTTCCAGCAAAGAAAGGCATGATGAAAAGACACAACACTGTTTCTTGATCAAGAGCGCCAGGCTTCTATTGCACTGGCTTTTAAGATCAAATATTTCAACTGGAAATTGGCTGTAGCACAGGCTGTATGGTGGCGTACTTCATAAATATTTGACTATGTGTTTCACATGAATACCTCGCTAACAAGACGAGCGCGACAGACACCTGGAAATGTTTGAAGAAAGCTAACAATAAAATGTGTAATCTTGTGACTTCATAGAGGCTAAAAATAAAGAATTTTGCTTTAAGCATTCATTAAAATGCTCCTGATTATACAGACCAGGCTGACTGCTGAGAAGCGCCTGATCTTTCTCTTGCTTTCTTTTTGTTTTCATTTTCCTCGTCTTTGAGCTCTCGGTACAGGTCATTTAAGAGAGAAAAAAAAAGGTAGCTATTGGTGAGCATGGTCACAGTCACACCACTACTTGTCAGCTATCCAACATTAATGAACTCAGTACTGAGTACTGTTAGGTACAAGGATTATGTCTATCTGGCATGTTTTCATGAGAAATAAAGGATGTCAAATGTTTGGATTGTGGAAAAACAACTTTCTATACCGCCTGACATTTCAGCGTGTCAAAATCAAACATTAAAAACACCTTTTTTCTGGAAACTTCAAGCTCCCCTGAGTTTCCAAAGAGTTCCAAAGTTCCAAAAAGAGCTGCTATTTCAAGCTAACAGACAATCAATTGAATGTTGATTTTATGTTGTAGAACATCCCCATATCTAGGCCTACAATCAAACAAGGCATCAGAGTATAAGCAAATGACTGCAGGAAATTAACCTACCATCACTCCTAAATGTCAATAATTACAAAACAGACCTCGCAGGCCTTTCAGATGAACAGGGTCATCTGTCCCAGAAGTCATCATTGCTCTGTACTGCGGCTGCTCTTCAATATCTATTCACTGGCTTTGTCCTCTTTGAGTTTAATCTTTTTCAAATAAAGTTTTTCAAATTCAATATCAATGCCTGTTTAAATTGTCTTCTGTACCTCTTATTAATGCTTTGTATGTTCACGTTAAGCACTTTGATTTAACTTTTTGTTGAATGCCAACATAGACTAGATAAAATTGACTATTCTTACAAAACTCTATTCAAATATTCAAGGTTTTGCCATTGTTTCATCGACTTTCTTTCCAAAATGATGTTACAAAATGCTGGAAGTTGGCACCCTTCACACACACAGAATTTTCAATACAATGTTTTAAATAGATAAAATTGAAGTCTTAAATAAGACAAAATGAAAGAGTAGTAATACTGTGTCTTGTTAAAAAGCTCCTAAATATAATGAGACTCTGATGGTCTCCGTGCTTCCAGCAGCGTCACATTTGAACTGCATGTCTACGAAGCAACAAAGTCATCACTATCTACAGCGAGTGCTTACATTTTGCTGATGAATGGAGAGCCCTGCCAGATTACTTGATTTGATAAGCAGTACAACCCATCGGTACATGATACATTACAAATTGTTTTGTCAACAATTTATGATACCATTCATCAAATGACCATCGCAGTGGGCTGAGTTATGGTGTCATAGCTGGCATAAAGTCAATACTCAAGCTGAGTTGAGGGCAATCTGGCCACAGTGAATTACACAAGCTAAATTCTGACCCCTTTAGAGATTTTCTCTTCATTACCAGACAAAATTGATGTTGAAGGGATCAAAAATGTGTAAAATTTAATGCTTAAATCAGTACCATTAATTATATGAGAGATAGTCAAATGAAATAAAATCCAAAGTCTCTTCCAGTCTTTTTAAAACGTTTAGATCACAACCATGCTTATACTGTTGCCCTCATGTAACAGGAGATGCAAAAAAAACAAGCTTTATAATTGTATATCAAAATCTGATCGTTTTCTTCCTGTAAATTAGAGTGAGGTGCATTAAATAAACCAATAAGAGTTAAGATTCCATGTCAGACCTCACCGATTGTAAAAGCAATTATGAATATATTCACTGTTTTTTTAAAAAAAATCTGTCTGAACTCTTGTGATTTATGGAGTTTTATGATGAACAGAAGGCTTTACTTACTGCTGAGTAACCGATAACTAACACAAACTGTACCCCAGAAGTGTAGACCAACTTGGCCAAACACAAACCGAACACAGCTTCAGAGATGAACCGAGGCCAGTTCTTCGATGTTGGAGGCTTATGTTCACTCTCATTTGTGCATATTTGGAAGCCTTCTGCTTAATGTGTACATTAAGTGTATTTATTTTAAAGAAAAAGGAGACTCAAAGCGTTCGTATTTGATGACCTAGGAATGACACTGAACAATACACTATCTTTTTGACTCGCCTCTTTCATCACAAAAAAGGCAATTTAAAGACAATTTAATTGAACACTAGTTTACAGCTATGTTTTTTGTTTCTTTTTTTACTTTACCATTTTCTAATTTTTAGCAGCTGAGCTCCATCAGTGTCACATTGGTAACAGGGCAAGTAGAGCGCTTCCTTTCTTCCTCCATCTTATGTCACATAAAACGTCTTTTTTTCCAAATGAATATGGATACTCTAATGAAAGTCTTGCAATTGTGGTCTGATTTCACTCCACGACGAGAATCAATTTGGGCGCAAGCCTGAACGACAATTAAAATGTAAGGCCTTAAAATGCCTCCTCCACTCAATCCCTCTCTGGTATTGACCACAATATATGGCCTGTGTCCAAACCACCTCCACTTGCTAGCCCATCTTAAAGGTTACTGCAACCACTACATGTACCCACATTAGCAGGACACTCACCTCTCTGGGTTTATGGCCTGTGTAATAATTTTAAGCAAAGAGAGAAGTGCATTCAGTGGGGACAGTAACAGCGAGCAAGTCGAGGGAGGACAAGTATAGTATGATTGATCATGGCGAGCAGTATAGCTGTGTACCTCTCACCTCCCCCCGCTGATTACTGCCTGCTCCTGATCTCCCACATCTGTCTTGGCTTCCTGAAGGAACGGATTCCTGCGATATCATACTCTTCACTCGTGGGATTCAAACTTTGTCATGAGGTTGACATCCTGCTTTTCATTTGTGCAACCAGACATATGGATGAAGTGCACTCTGGAGAGTTTGATGTTAAAATGGTTGTTGTTTCGGGAAAACAGACTTTTGCTTTATCCCACCATATTTTTTTCCTCATTACTGGTCCAGACCCACACGTTTAAAAACAAACTACAATTCACTCCTTTAGCACAGACATGTCAGAGATGTATCGACTGTCTAATTGCACATTTAACATTTAACGACAGTTTATGAGTTTCCCTCCCACACTAGCACTTGGAATGATTTAATAAAAACAGTTAACAGCACTCATTAGAAGATGCAATATTTCCTACATTGTTATCTACCTTTCAAGCACCACTGTACTGTATGTGCAATCTGATGTAGCAGTAGGCTTTTACTCCAGTAAGGTACTTAAGTATAATTTTAAAAATGTTTTAAAGGTCAGAGCTTTAGTTGCTTTGCAGAGAAGACATTATATAGGTCGAAAAAAAAATATGAGCTCATAAAATACGACAATGCTGCATGCTGCTGTAAGAAAAACTGCTCACCATCATGTAAGAATTAAAAATTAACCCCTCATTAAAAAGTTACAGCAGAAAAATGCAAATCACAAACTTGTTAGTGAAATTTTGTGTTCCCTTTGTTCACAAAGCGCTACTTGGCAAACAAACCTGCGAAAGTGCCAGGCTGTCTTAATTTAAAAAGTTTGCCCTTCACAGTCTCAGAAGAATATCCGTACCTTTAAAAATGGTCATATTCAAAGAGGGAAATTCACTTTTAAATATTATGGCCCACAAAAGTGGAAAAAAAAAATGCTGAAAATTGGAGAAAAGTAAATTTGTCTTGACTTTGCCTGTTTGTTATGATATTTATGTTTTGGCTGTATTGCAACCAACTCTATATTTACATACTGTATTTTGAAAATGACCCTTGCCCTGTTTAAATAAGCATTTGAATGAACAAAAGCACATTTTGCTGATCATCCCGAATGCAGGTTTTAATTTCTGATCTATTATTTTTTCTTCATAAAAGGATCCGTGCACTTCTTTCCCCACCATCTGTTTACACAACAGCTGTGAAATATACATTTTAACAGTGAAAAGCACCAATCCTCAGATATCAACATACTGCAGAAGCTGATGAGCAGATTCAACAAATATTCATGGTCTCTGCTTTCACATGGACTACCACAATGAAGACAAAGTGCATGCATACGAGCGACAATGAAAGACTGTTCATAATTAGGTTAGTAATGTCTCTGGCACCGTCTGCTTGGTCATTTCCTCCAGTTTCCCTGGGCTCCAGGCGACAATCTAACCAGGTGCTCTGCCGCTGCCGCGTGACGGGCTGCTTTTACCGGGCTCCAATATTCCCTCACCGTCTTCAGCAGCAGCGATTCTGTTAGAAGGACGAGAGGAGAGCAACGTCCTCTTCAAGATGTAAAACAGACAGCCTTTTCACAAATCTTTGAATGATTTGTGACCCCTTTCTGGACGGCGAAACTGTGAAATCATGCACCCATAACTTCTCACTTAATCTGCATTACTCTCATCACAACAGAGCAAGCCACTCTATCAGTAAATGCTAATCTCCTAATTAACAAGCTAATTAGGCAATTACAGCTTTGCAGAAGGATGCCTAAATGAAATATGACAACACAGTCACTTTCTACAGCACCTGTGGGTCTTTTCAGATGTCACAGTGAGAAGCATGATGACAGAGTGTTGCCTCTGCTCTCATAGGTGCTAATTCCTGTGCCTGGCTCTGCTCGTTCGTAAAAATATTGTCATTTTATTTAGCCTAATGCACAAAGCGTGTGAAAGCAACTTGCCAGCTTACATGTCATTTATTTCTCCTTGAATAAACTGACCCCACAAGGCATTTTCAACAGCAATCTTATTTTTGGTACAAGTGTGCACAAAACGGGAATAGCACAACCTCCTGGTTATGTAAACAAGGTTTTGTGAACTAGTAGTGCCTCGGTGTCTCACTGTAAGGAGCTGTCACATAAGGAAATGAATTATGTTGACATATGGCTGAAAACAACAGTGAATAGGCCTGCTATGCAAGGCAATGAAGAATCATGCACTGCAAGAGAGGAGAGGAGCTGGAGCTGTACCTTTGAGCCCTTCTTGACAGGTATGTAGTGGGACTTGACAGCTCAGTATTTCTATGATAAATGCAGTAGTCCCGGGACTCCCAGTCACTAAACTCAAGAGTGTGCTGCTCCGATACTTCAAGGTCAAATGAGTGAGCAGAACCATACAGATGTGTTAAAGGCAGTCCACGCTTCATTTCAAAGGTTGAAATCTTGTGATGAAGATGGTCATGTAAACATATCTAAACATTAGTGATTTCCTCAAATGAGCACTGTTATCCAAATGGTGCTGAGATATTGATTTTTTTTTTTTTGACTGACAATTATTGCATGTTTTCAATTACACTTTTTGCATCTCTGCAGTCTCTTGCATCTAGAGACTGAAAAAAAAAAAAAAAAAACTTGACAGGAAACGGCAGCTTTCTAATAAAATCATTAAAAATTGTATAAGTTACGGCTCAGTAACCCCAACTAAACTTCTTCTGATCCCTTTTTTGTTGATTAATAAATTAATGAATATCAATCGTGATGTACAGCACATACAACTCTGTAATGATCAATATGAACACAGAAAGAGCTGGACCCCTGGTCCCAATACTGGTCCCCCTTATTCATTCATTCATTCATATCAAGACACCAAGAGGGCTCCCTCTCCCATTAACACATGTTGTTATTTTCCATTATTTAACAGGTGTTGCTTTCTTTCTTTAAAAAAATCTATTTTCAATATAATTATGAGTATCTTGGTTCAACATAAAATGGGATATTTTATTAGGAAGAACAAGATTGTTGTGTCTTACAAGGAGATGAAAACCATTTGTTGTTGAGAAAAGTGAGTTCTGGTTTCATGAGGTATTTATGAATGGGTTTCAAATAAAATACTCTACTTTGATTTATGCTAGTATTATTTATTGCATCTGCTCTGTGCACACTGTTTCATGTGTTCTCGACTCAAATTTGACATATGCTCTTTGAACTTTGACCTGCTCGTTCATCCGTCTGTCGCTGTGTATATCATAAGTCGAACACCACACGTTAAGTTTGCTGAATTAAATGGACTTTTTCCAACAAACCTTATGTTTTATCAACATTTCTTTATGTTTTCTAGTTAAGTCGTGACGGTGCTCTAGGTAAGAAAAAGCAGAAAAAGCACTTGGTTAAAGTTGTGATTCAGCTAAACGTGTTTTAAACGGAACGTGGCTTAAAGCAGTGGTCTCTCACTTGGCAACAATCTCCTTTACATTTATATGAAATATGAATTGTACAAACTTAATGCATGTGCGCTTTGCAGAGACATGCAAAGCCGTCTCTGGTGACTGGGCCGGTTGCTGTCGTGTGTCAATGAGCCGTCATCTCTCTGTGCTCTCTCTGCGGCTCGGTACATATGACACATTTTCAGCCATGCAGAGGATCGTGGGTCAGGACAGCCAGAAAAAGTGTGCTGGCTTGTGTACTGCAAAATGTCATCAGAAGCAGTTGAACGTCCTGGTATTTATGGACATATTTGACGTGCTATGTATTGGGACAAAGTATACATTTTTCCTTAAACGCTAAATAGTAGGATAGTGTGGATATTAGAGTGTATTATATGTGCAACATCACTCCTACAGTACATTGCAATACTTAGCGTACTCAGTGTCAGAGCTATTTGTTTACTTAAACTATTCCTTGATCCCAGTAGGTCGGCAAACCCTCGCATTATGAAATACTGCGTATATTATTTTATTTTAAAATTTGTGCGGGTTAAGCTGTGTTTCTGTCGTCTTTGTAACTTTCGACATCAGTTTATGACCGATTGTCCTCCCTGAAAGACGTTTATGTAGCCAGTGTTACTAAATATTGCATAAAATCTACCCAAAAATGAAAGGCAACCCTTTTTTTTTCCACCCCCCCCTCGTTTTGCTTTAAACCCGTGATCTACTTCTTCTTTGCACGGACGCACAGTAGATTTGCTGCCTCGCATCCACAGCTCAACAACTTGTCTGCTGCCATAGCAACTGCGGAGGAGCACCGAGCAGCGCCGCCCGCCTTCTTGTGCAATGGATGTCACTCGTGGCAACGGCCAATCAGAAGTTCCCATCCCCTTTGTGTGAGCAGGGCGAAGATGGAGGGATGGAGTGGGTGGGCTTTCGGCGTCATATATCTGCCAGCAATAGGACACGCGGCTCGTCGGTCTGTGTCAGTCTGGCCCGGGATTGGTGGAGGAACTTCACTTTCCAATAATATAAACATGTCTACTGCCTCGCTGGCTTGGCCAAGGCTTACGGGGGATAGTGTAGTTCTACATCAAACTGCATAAAAAGCTCTCATTATGTATGTGCGTGTGCTGTCGCAGGGTTAAAGCTTCATTAGTGGTGGGAGAATATGCACATTGCTGCACGTGCACGCGTGAGGAAACGAGGATTCGGTGGCGCCGCGAGGAGAGAGCGAACCGAGTCCGCTGTGCTTTCATCATTCTAACTACTGCCTCTTAACATTGGCTTTTTCGCTGTTCAGCCAAGAAGTGACAAGAATATAGCCCCCTCCTCTGCAGGGCGGAGCGTGCATTTTCATATCGTATTTTGTATTTTGTATTTTTTCTTTTTTCCATTTTTTTTTTTTTTTCCCAAGCCAGACTCCCTGCTCTGACACGTCTGCACTGAGTGAGTGGCATTGGCACGCTGTCAATCGCTCACCTCCGCTGCCATCAAACAACATAAAACACACACAGGCACAGGCTGGAGCTCATAAATTTCAGCAGGGCAAGACATTTTTTGCGCATCGCCTCTATGCGCCGTGTCCTAATTAATTTCTTCCCGTGGCTTGCTTTTTTTTCTAACCAGAGAATCTCCCAACTTTTTGTACATTTCATATTTTTATAGTCACATTCGGACACCCGAGCGCACAGCAGATTGTGTATTTTAAAAAAAAAAACAAAAAAAAAAAAATATGCTGTCAGTGTCGGATATTTTTTCTTGTTGCTTCGCGAGCTGGATTTTGGACATTTGTTTAGGAGAGGAAAAGCGCCGGGAATCCCACGAAGAGCGCTAAATAAATGAGAGATCTCCAAAGGAGCGTTTGTGTCTCAACCAGCCGTCAAACCCCCGAGAAAAGACAGATTAGCATGAGGTTTGGTGCGGGATACGATGGACCGTCAATTCTGACAAGGAAGTGTTAAGAAGAAAAAGAAGATTTATGCGGTTTCCTACGAAGGCAGTCACGCGTTTTGGCACTTTGGACCGCGCGTAAAATAAGTGGGAGGACAGCGAGAACTTGGACTCAAGATTTTCCACAAAAAGGCATTTTCAAAGAAAACCCCAAAACCAAAACCTAAACAAAAAAACAAACAAAACGTGTGTGCTGTGCAGCCGCGAAGAACACACGCCGCCGTGCAAACCCCTCTTGTCTGCGGTATATGTTTTAGTCGATTTCGTATATGAGTTTTTCAATTTGCGTGGCTCAGTGCACAGACTCTTTAGCGTCTACTATGGACGACCAAGCCCGGATCATGCAGTCCATCGGCGGTGTGAGTCTGGCTGGACACTCGGTACAGGGAGGCATGACGCTGCCGCCTCCACATGGACACGATGGGACAGACGGAGACGGGAGGAAACAAGACATTGGTGACATTCTCCATCAAATAATGACCATAACTGATCAGAGTCTGGACGAGGCGCAAGCAAAGTTGGTTGATTTATGTGTTTTATTAACTTCGCTGCCACCACTCCCCCCCATTGCACTTCCCCAAAATGCACCATTGTTAAAATGTGGTTTAAATTATGGCTGGAGTAGCTTTAATGGTCATCTAAATGTGAGACCAAACACACGATAAAGCTGATATGAACACGAGCGTTTTAATTCAACTGTGTGACCCTGAATGAGCATGTTCAAAAAGTTGATGGACTCATAAAACGTTTATGTATGTGCAGGTGCTGAAAATAGTACATTTATGTCAGAAGGCTCATTAAGATAAAACAGATGTCCCACAGATTATGTATAGGTTATTTGCAAACATTTATTAATTTGCCTTGCTGCAGATTCTGCTGTAACTTTTAAGCCTCATGTGGGTTGTGGCACTGCAAAGTGTGACATAGTGACAAACCAAACTAAAATCTGCCGTAGTCCACTTACTTGTAAATATCAAACATGTGCTTTATCAGTGAATTTATTTCAATATTATGTTTTGTCTTACACTGAAACAGGAAACATGGACTGAACTGTCACCGAATGAAACCAGCACTCTTCAGCGTTCTCTGTGAAATCAAAGAAAAGACAGGTAAGACCTTTGTGTACTAAAAGTATTTCAGTGTCAACCCAAAGTAAAAATAGTTCTGGAGCCCCAATGCAGTAGCACAGATTTTATTATTCACCTCCAGGTGACCCGATAGCAGACTGCATCCAGGTTACAGACACTCTGCCCACATGAATCAATCAGCACGTTTAAAAAAATCGCCGTTGATGCGCAGGAACAGTTAGAGGGTTTGTGTGTGTCTGAAGACATGGCTGTAGGAGTAGCTTTCCCGGAACTGCTTGCTTGGGCTCAAACAGAAAGCGCGCTGAGGCTTTCACCCTCACCAGCCTGTCACTGAACAGGAGCGGGACATTCCGGAGCATATGCTCCACAAAGACCACAATGAGCCCATTCCACTTCCAACATGTGAAATCGACCACTGCTCTCATTCGCTCATTTTTATCACAGACTCAGGTGGACTCCTGTCCTGCAAATGTGGACATTTAAAAATGAAATACAAACATCAGAATCAGCTTACAGAAAATACCGATACTCTCTGAAATAATGAATTGAGAAAAAAGAAATGCAAAACATTTTTTTTTTTATTGCCAATTTCACGCGTCTGCAATTTCCCGCGAGCGTGGTGAAATATCGTGCGTCTGTCTGCGCGTATACACACATGAGACAGCTGAAATTACGGCTAATGTTATCACATTTTAAACCTTTATTAAGATTTTTTTGGGTCTTTGCTACAACATATTTAAAAAATATGTATTACTTTTTCTCAGCGTTTGAGCTGTCTCCTGCAATTTTTACCGGACAACACGATGAAATTCTGAATTTCTTCCCTCTAAATTCTTAAAACAAGGGCACAGCTGATTTTAAAAAAAAATAACAGCTTTTCACAGAGCAGGTTGATTCATTTTTAAATGTATTTGTTCTCTTTTGTACACGAAGTGGACAGATTCTTGAAGTTTGAGCTGCTGCACATCACTTGTTATTTCCTAACCAATCTGTTTGTATATTTCTTAATCAAAGAAAAAGAAGAACCCAAAGCGAGCGTTGCTGTGTCAGATGTGTGACCTTTGTGCTATTTATGAGGAAATTGGCTTGGGAGAGCTCATAAAAGTTTATCAACTTCCCCATTGCAGGTGGCAAACACGGGGGCAGGCAGAGGGTCCACGCTGTACCCGAGGTGTGCTGCCCTCTGTGTGTGCCTGTAGCGTTTAAAAAGAGGCAGAAACACAAATGATGTTGATCACACTTCACCTACTTTTGTTCAGTGATTGGTTGTGTTAGTGGTTGTGTATATGGAAGCGACATTGCATCGTAGCCAAAGGCAAAAACTTCCCACTTAAGTGATTAAAAGTGATAAAATATCATGTTCCATTGTGAGGATTACTCTTTTTAGCCGATGTTTGTTGCCACTTTTTTGTCTCTGCTCTCAAAAGTAAAGAGGCCACTCAAAGACGAATTAAAAAAATACCCACAAACCTGAAACTAAAAGTATCCACATGTGTGACAGAGTGTGTATGTGCTCGTTATGCTCTTAGGAATGAGTGTGTGTGAGAAAAGGATGAGATGGAGAACTATGTGTGTGTGTGTGGTTAACCTGTGCTCTAGAGTCACAGCTCCCCCCTCCCCTTAGCCGCTGACAGATCTCAGCTGGTCTGGCGGCCTTGTTGACCGGCCTGTTCCTCCAGCACACAGCTTCGTGGGGGCTTCCTCTGCCCTTTCCTGTGTGTTCACATGGCACAGGGGCTGCGGTCTTTTAGCCATGGGACCCGGTGCTGGTTGAAAACCACTTTTAATACTGAATCTTGAAAGTGCTCCAACAATCAGCTGTGTAATTACTGCGCGCATGTATCATGTTATCCAGACTCATTGTCTGGCGCGCAGATGAAGAGAGGGTTCAGCTTCAAAGCTTCGGAAGTGTCTATGTGCAAAATATTACCTTGGTCCGACAAAGTGATGAGAACCATCTCGCTCTTGATGCTCCTTTTTTTTTTTTTTTTTTTGGTTCAGGAAATGTAAAGAAGAATAGAAGAATTTTCTAGTAACAAACATTTTGAAGACTTTTTCGAAGTTACTGTCACTCTGTTAAGTGTTAATGCAGAGCTACAGCATATATTTTTGCATAGCTAATGCCCTAGAAGTATTAATTCACTTTGATATGCTAATTAGAGAGCATTATGCAAGAAATGAGATTAAGTGGCAGCATGAAGTCATTTGCCTGTCACTAATTTGAGTGTTTTTAGCAGGAGGGATTTTTTTCCCTTCATTTTTTGGGTTTTTTTTTGTGTGTGTGTGTGTGTGTGTGTGTGTGTGTGTGTGTGTGTGTGTGCACTTAGATAAGCTAAATATAAGATTTGGATGGCAAGTGGAGCTCTTGTCATTCAGTGTATGATATATATATATTTTTTTTTTTTTCTTTCGGTACAAGCATTTAAAAAAAAAAAAAAAAAAAGGCAATTCAAATGTTTTATTCCCTCACTAACAAAGGACACATTCATGTTGTACCTTTTTTCCCCGTAGGCTTGCAAGGGAGGACAATGAATGCATTGAGTGAAAATTGCCTGCGATTCAGATGAGTTTTGCAGCTATTCCTCTGTGCTGGGTTTGTTTTATCCTGCTGGCGGCTGCCTTGTCTTGCTTGCATGCTTGGAAGAGGGGCTCCGAGCAACAGCAACAGCAGCGGGAGCGGCTAGAATAACAAAGGTGAAAGATTACCTCCATATGGTATTTCTGACCAGGAAAAGAGAGGTGCTGTGGCAAGACTCCTCTTTGATGTGAGGTTTAATCAATAGAAAGAGATTACCGAAAACTATTACAGGCTAAATCACGGAGTGCCACGGATAGGCTTAGCCCTCTCCACAGCTCTCTCAGCAGCGTGGCGCTTCTTTTGGCTGCGTATTGACTTGTTGTTTTCCTGACCTTTGACTCATCAATTTCAGAAACGGGGGGTCTAGAGAAGTAGGGGTGGAAGGGGGAGAGAGAGCAAGTGTGGCAGATTCAGCCTGATAAATGCTCTGACCCAGTGTTTATAGCAGTAGATTAAGGAGGGACTACT
>KV751383.1:1614047-1741520 GCA_001698575.1 Mola mola | reverse complement strand
AGAGCCCCAGCGATGCAGCTGCACTGACTAGATAACGTTGTGCCGAATGGCTCGCACACAGCTGGGTTCCTAACTGGCTCAATGGCAGGGCCACTAGTGCTTCCTCCTCTAAAGCGTGAGGGGGGACTGGGGAAGATTTGGCTATTATCTAAGTAACTCCCAAATATACCCTCCATTTGCCCATCAGCAGAGATAAAAAAGGAGGCGAGCCAGACAAAGAGGAAGGAAAAATAAAAGAAGAGTATACATATCAGTTTCATTTGGAAGGGGAAAATGCTTTTGTGTCGCGTAGATAGATGCCTGTGCATCAGTTCTGCCTGGTATCTGCGAACGCCACTCCTCAGATCAGCTTTTATGTACTGTCCCTCCGTCTACACACATGAGCACCCATCTTGCAAGCGTCTCCCTCATCCTCCCCACCACTGCCACCAAACCCCCAACCCCCTCCACTCATCGCTCCAAGCATTTTCTGCGGGCTCCTGCGTGATCAACAGCTCATAATTGTTTTTTGCACATACGTTATGCAAATGAGCCTTTATGGCAACTGGCATAACAATTAGCATCCTCCAACAATATTTTAGTAGGTTAATTGTGAAATTTCTGAATTGTACATCTGAGTTGTTAATTAGGCATGACAGAGGTGGTGAAATAGTTATCTTCAGGCAGTGGCAGCCAGCAGAGGCTGCTTTATTGGGATGCAAAAAGGAAGGATTGATTGAAATTAGTTTACAGCAACAGCGAGGCTGTTGGAGGCTCTCTCTATTTCCATTTTTGCTTTTTGAGTCTTTTATTATTGCTGAATGTAAACTTGTCAACTTGAAGCAGAGAGGTCATGACCCCCTGTAGAAATAAAACACACCTCTGTGGTCATTTGAAGAAATTATGTAAATAAAGAAGTCAATGATACAACCTGTTGTCAGCCTGAGTTAGCTATGATTTATTTTATTTTATGTTTTTGTACACACCATAAGGCTGTGCCATCAAAGCAGTAAAAGACCTCGCCTGCACACCAGAGTTAAACCTTATCTCTAAACTTTTCTTAGCAATGTTCTCTACTTTGAGCAAAAGTGATTCACTTTTAACCCCCGGCATCAGATGTTTTCACTGGAATAAACATAAAAGAATTGCAAAAAACAAAACAAAAAAAAACATTTTAAAGATGAAAAAAAATATAGAATTTTAACACAATTACAATTGGAAGAAAAGATGTGTTATCATACATTGTTCGTTTGATAAGTTGAAGGTTAATGTCCATTACTTGAAGTTCTCAGAAATAACTTATTTATCAGAGTAGAAGTCATCCATTTATTTACAGTCATTTTTTTTAAAGAGTACTTTTCCCAGAGTCTCCTGCGTGATGGTGTTCATTATCAAGTCTGTGTAATTCCATAGAGCTGGTTATTAGTGTAAAAAGGGTTAGAGTGAAAGACTGGTGAAAAACAAGTCCCCTCTCAGTAATGACTGTGCTATTTATAGGTCCCTATTTCATTAACTCTAGTGTTTCAGGGAAGAGTTTTTCTCATGGGACAGTGGGCACCATGATATTCATTTACTCTGTCCACATTACACGTGGACAACTAAGTGACCTACGGTTTGTGAAGGCAAGAACACTGAAAACAATCATGCCGTTGTTGGTATTTTTTTCTGTACTTAATATTTTGTCACATATACCCTTACCTAATTTTTTTTAATGCAGATGCAAGCACGTGTTTTAGTCTGTGTGTGTATCTAGTTGCCACTCCTACAGACATTTTGACACTGGAGCAGAGTGTAGCTTGTTGTCTGACAAAAACTGAGTGAAACACCATTGTTGCCAGTCCGTACTTCACACAAAAATAGAAAAAAAGGAAAAAAGGGGGAGAATCTGTGCTGACTTCTCTTTATTTGCAAGCATGAAAATGAAGCCCCTCTTCCCATTGTTCCAGATGCCATTGTTCCACATGTTTCATACATTAGAATGATATATTGAAGGCAGAAATGGGAAAAAGATTGCAATGCAATGAAATTTTAATCAGCGTCTTCTGCTGCTTTAATAAGGCAAATAATTCTTATTGGCTGCTGTTTTAGATTTCTAATATTTAATTCATAGCAAACCTTGCATTATTCTGCTTTAGCCCTGAGACAAGCTCCTCTCTGCTGCCCGCTAAAAAGCAACTATGGGGGAGAAAAAAGATATGAAGGGAACTGCTCACTGTGCATTTTTCTTGTTGCAGAATATCACCACAATGTTTTGATGTTTTTTGTGAATTCTTAAATATTTATTTAAAATAGCATTAATGCTCCTAGAGCTAATTACAAAGAAACTCGACTGCTAGTGTTGACCACCGCAGAACACATTGTCATGTCGTCAGTAAGGTACGACCATTCCCTCTCATCTTTAGGTACTTAAGTCCTTGATGTACATTTTTGGGGCTGAAGGTAATGGAAAGATGGCGAGGGGCCAGCAGCTAGGTGCTGGCTCATGTTACAGCGAAACGGCGGGCCCTGTTTTCGTCTACCGGTGAAATGGCTTAATTGGTATCAGAGCCCCAGGGAGAAAGGCCTCTTGCACTGAAACACAGCCACACAGGCCCTGTCTTCCCTCAAACCAAGAGGAATGGCCGGCATCCGCTGGTGAATGAGGGACTAAGCCATGGCGTAACAATACCAAACGATGTTTGGGGTGACAGAAATTAATATGCGCCTGCTCCGAGAAAGCGATGATTAATGACGGCGAGTAGGGGAATGCTGTCCTTTGCTTTTGCCTCCTCTTTGATGGAGTTTTAAAAGCTAAAAAAAAAAAAAGAAGTGGAGGTCGTCCCGAGTACATTACTGTTATTTTTCTCTTGCTTTCTCCACAAGCAGGAGGCAGGGAAGGAAAGGATCTGGGAATGATTCACTAACATTGTGAGGAAGTGTATTGTCCAGCAGAAACCTGTGTTGACTTGCACGTGTAACAACTAATAACCTGAATATGACACAAATAATCACATACATATTTTGCATAATCTTGTGCTGGATCATTTGATAATATGCACTGAAAAAGAAGCAGTTCTGATTTTAGTGACAGGATTAATAATAATTAATTGTACACGCGCTTATACGCACACATTGATTGGGAGCCAAACGTGTGAACAAAATGATGGTGGGCTGTTGCTATGATAATGATCTGTATCTGTTGTGTCCTAGGAGGAGGCACATGAATATTTAATTGTGTCTGCTAGAGAAGTCCCCAGACCCTTCTGTTCATTTCTTACTTTCTCTAATCTGCTTCCACCCTCCCAGGTACTTCCTCTCTAAGTAATGGAGAATTAAAGTGCGCATTAAAATGATACAAATTGCAATGTAAGGGGTTTCTGAGGACGTTTGTCTTTGCACAATACGGCTGTGAATTCAAATAGCAAGTTTTGACAACGGACATTCTGCTGACACAGCATGTTTGCCTCATGTCGGCTCCCCAAATAAGCATTTCCTCCGTCAGAGTGATTGATATGTATTAAGTATGCACTTTTTACATCATGGCGCTCTGGAAGATGATATGGGTGCAGGGATATGAGTTTCAAACGGTGAACGAGTTCCTATCATATTGATCTATTTGTGTTGCCGGAGTGGCAGGTGCTATATGGAGGCTTTGTCAGCTTTGATTGTTTGTGTCAGTGATGCGAGCCGACACTGAGCTCTTACTGTTCGTTACTGCACTTGCTTCCTCTTGATGAATGGCGGTGCTCCTCACAGATCCTCAGAAAAACTCATGTCTATGCGGTCTCGCCGACAATATGAATCAGTATTGGTCTTCAGAGGTTATTCATCATTCATGTGTTCAGATTTCCGAATGCTAAATTGTAGGACAGGCCTGTATTCTTTGCAGGAAGTGTCTGGAGTTTTGTTTTGTTTTGGGTTTTTTTTTGGCCTTCAAATGTAATTAAGTAAAACCTTTCCATGTAATTGTGAACATCAGTTGCAGCGAGACAGGAGGTGTGGTTCCTCTACGTTTCTAAATATTCAAGATTTAACCAGTGTGTCTGTGTGTTTGTTGGCAGGCCTCCTAAGTTGTGGCGTGAAGGTGAGGTGCGTGACGCTCTGTAAGTATGCAGAGCACGGCGGGGTTCTCGGGTGCTGGACGAGAGCATAGAGTGGCAGAGTTAATTTATTTAATGACTGAGCGTCTTATATCTCCTCAGCCCTGATTAGAATCCATTCTTGATGAGGGAAGCAATAGAGGGGTGTGCACTGCCCCAAGGCCCTAGCATGTAGACTTGTTCGTCTCTTTCAGTGCTTTTTCCTAACCCCAATCCACCCGGGTTTCACCAAAAATAGTAATTAAAGAGGAAGGACAAATATGTTTTTGTCTTTTGAAGTATTTTGTGACTTTCTGTGACTTTGTCCATATGTGTGATCGTTTTATTGCACAAAAATAAGAAGTGAACCTTTGCGGCTCATTAAATGTTTGCGTGTGTGTGTGACGTACCCTGTGATAAAGACAAAGTGCCTTGGAGCTCTATGAACGTGGGAAAGCCAAACAGAGTGTGTCAATTTGGCAGTGCGGGCTGTCAGTATTGGGGAGCTGCAGCTGTAAAAACCATGACCTTCCTCTTTGCCAGCATGTCTCTCGCAGAGCCAAAGCGCTGCCCTGTAGATCTGGGCTTGCTGTGGGAAGGAATACAAACACAGAGAAAGGACAGACAGTGGGAAAAAAAATAGTAAGAGCCATAATTGTGAAAAGATGCGGGTGGGGGTGGGGAAGTAATGAAATACTTCTTGGAGCTATCATGACTGAGAAGGTGAGGGAGAGACCGGCAAGGGGGGAGAAAACGCTCCTCGGCTTCCAACATTTCCATGAGCCGTCATCAGTAACAACATAGCAGTCTCACAAACCAGAAATTATTTCCTCAGGCATTGCTGTCAAGTGTTATTCAAATAACACCAGCCTCACATTTGAATAACAGCCGACATTTTGAATTAATTAATCAGACAAGATAGTCTGGGCCTTTTCTCATTAGTCTACAGGTCAGGCCGGGGAAGATATATCTGTGGTGATGATATACTTGTCTTTAATAGTGATTTATGGAGATTTTGGATCGTACTCGATTTGTCTAAGGGTCTGGTGGCTGAACAATAGGACGGTGCATATTTCATTACCTAATCTTTGATACATTCCATGATGCTAAAAGATACAGTCCTGTTGTTTAGTCCTTTGTGTTCATTCTTTCTGAGTGATGAGGTGTGTGCGTGCGTGTGCGCGCATGCACATGCGTGACACACATTTAATCTCCTCTCATATAGACCTTTCCCATTTTACTTTTCATATGCAATTAAGCAAGGGCTGTAAATTATAACTGTGTCGTACTTTAATTATCATGGTGTAAAAATAGAGTTCCTGTCTTTGAGAGGATTTCATTAACTTGCTCAATATTCCATGTCAGCTCAGAGAATCACAGGATTACACTGAGCTTTGTGTTCTGAATCAATTTATTTAGACAGTACTTACATTTCATAGTGGAGATTCCTATAAAAATGTATGCTATGTTTCTCATGACTATTTTTGAATAGCGGAGTCTGTTTATTTGCTGTTTTAACATTTGTACTGACATCGAATAGGCTGGTGTGTGTGGTCATGGAGGTGTAAATGAAAATATTTCAAAGATATCAAGTGCTAACTATGTACTGTCACCTGCATAGAGTGTTAAATATTAATGAACACATTCATCTTACCAACGCTATTTTGCTTTTTTTGTACACACACACACACACACACACACACTCACAGGTTTTAATTATCCAAAGTAGACATGCATAGTATACATCTGTGATTTCGTGCTAGTCCAGGTGTGTGAGTGTGTGTGTGTGTGTGTGTGTGTGTGTAAGTGTCAGGAAGCGGTTGCCATTCCGGTGAGCAGCCCACACAAAGTACACCAACAACCAGTGTGACAAAACATTCAAATAAATTGCTGTCAGGCTGCCGGAACACCAAGTGCAGCGATTTTTATCTGACATGTGGAAGATCCAGACATGCAGTCCTGACAAGTAGCGCTGGTGCACCTGTGAGAGACGGCCGATAAAAATCAGGATATGCCTGATCCTCCGCATAACAGTCCCTATCATTACTTGATATTATTGCTCTTCTTTTAAGAGAGATCTCAAGGTGGAACGATCGTACACACCCATGTGTTTTTGCTTTATGTTTTAGGTCTGGATAATAAATGATCTGAGGCCGCAGTTGGCATAGATACCCCCTGAAATTTAAATTGAATCAAGCATTCTGATGGCATATCAGCAAGTACTGAGCTGTCTTTTATATTCAGAAATTTTACTACTCGGAGCAAAGGGCCATGTTTATTTGCCTTCACTGCAAAAAAAAGTCCGAGGTCAGGATATTTATATAGTCTAGTCTAGCACATTTGTTCACAGGTGTATTATTAATTGAACACAATCAGATTCATATGTACAATAACTGTGGGATTTTAGATGTTTTCCTGTGTGTCGTACTCTTTTAAAAGGCAGGAAACATGTGATCATAAATTGTATTTTGTGGTTCCTAAATTAGTCCAAATAAAATAAAAGCAAAGACACAGACTGAGAGTGTCACTCCACTTTCTTCATTCAGGCCACAAAATATAATTCTTATATCCGATTGAAAAAAAAAAAAAAAAAAGAAAATCTTTGCAGAAAGTCCAACACAAAGGACAAGGACTTACTATGGAATGTTCATTCTGTACTGTATTGTTATTTCCTCCCTTATAGGTTACTAATGAGGAATCGGCCCTCATTATAATTTTAAGGATGAGAGAGGAAAGCTTTTAATTAATGATATGTAAATGGTTCTGAATTGATTATGTTAGAATATCAAGAGAGATGGGTAGAAGCTGTGGTGTAATATATTTTAATTAAGAATTAATTAAAAATGATGGCAATTTTATAGAGGCTCACGGAAAATAGAGGAATTTATCCTCTGTCACACGTAAATCAGCCCTTGATTAAATAAACAGACACATGCCGAATTCATTGAGGAGTAATATTTATACTTTGGAAGAATACTACCGGAAGCATTATCCAGATAATATAAAAAAAAAAAAAAAAAAAGTGCGGTATGTCAGTGGTCGACCACAAGATGGGTTCTCTGGGGTTAATGGTGATTTATCTTATGCTTTATTCATGAGATCCTCCTGGTCTGTGTTAGGTGGATCAATAAAGCCATGTGTCCTTTTTGAATTCAACATCTACAATCAGATTTGCGACTTGGAACACAATTAGAAGTAAGACATGGATGTTTGTTTTTATCACTTGTGGCAAGCGAACGTGACCCCCCCCCTGCACAATACCCAAAAGATATCAATCTGTTTGTGAGTTAAAAAGATTTACATGAAGAAGATGAGTTGTGAATAGATGTGCACCCTCGTTAACCTTTTTAATTGCTATCTGCTTTCTTTCATTCATTCTTCAGGGCAGAGGGGAGCAGAAGACGTTAGCGCGCCACTATTAAAGAGAGAGAGGTCTTTGTTTTTACGCTAACGGTGGCGTGTATGCTCTGTGCTAAACTCTGCGATCAATGGCAGAGAGGCTGCTATCACAGCACACGGAGCAGGCGTAGCTCGGGGGGGAGGGAGGTGATGGTGGTGGTGGTGGTGGTGGTGGGGTCCCTGGTGGTTCATTTTGATTGGAGCGCATGGTTTTGTGTTGAAAGGCGAGGGAGAGACAGGCTGTTGGAAGCAAATCCCCCTGGATCAGTTAGAGCTTTGCAACAAAAACACCTTGATATTCCTGGGAACATTTGCTTAGGAAAAACAATGAATTTAAATAAACTCGCAACAATAGAATGAGATGATCTAAAGCATTTCTGAAGGTTTGTGCTTTAAGAGATAGGTTGTGTGTCTCACACTTGGAATTAATTTAGAAACATTTTCTTTTAAATCGCAGTAAATCGCTGGAAATCGTGGAAATGAGGAATTGACATAACTGTACATTGTCGATTTGTTGTTTCACACTCCGTAAAGACATTAAATGTTAATAAAAGTACGATACAATAAGGTGTTATTGTACTACAGACAGAGGCAGTGTGTGAGAGCTTTTATGATTTAACCAATCTGTTATGTGCAGCAGAGAGGATGTTCTGCTTAAGATGGAGGGAGGGTTGAATGGACTATTAGTCAAGAGCTCCCCCTCTTCATTGCAGGTCACATGTAAAAGCTTAGAGGCATCATGACGGTGTGCACACACACACATCAGATGTTTATGAGCGCACACACCCAAGGACGCGCAGAGGGACACACATGGAGAAAAACATGTGGGGCCATAGACGTGTGCATGCATGCATACATACAGTGCATGCACGCCAATGGCTGGCAGAGCATCTTCTTTTTGACACCAGCAACTAGTTGCAATACATCACTGTCAGGATCGCTTTCTCCACCTATCCGCATTTGTGCGTTAGTTATCCGCAGAGGCCTTCGTCAAAAAGTTGAGCAGCCTTGACATCAGTTCCCTAGTGGGAGCTGAAAAAGGTGAAGCTGCACTGGGAGGTGCCATGGCGGGCGCCTTCACTCTGCACGCCCAACAGCATCCTAATGACAATTGAGGAGAGAGATGATGGTTTAACATACTAATGTTTTGCCATAATTAATTCCGTTGTTTCTGAAGCAAATTGTTTTGTTTCAGGTATTGATCATGAATCAGACAGATACTGAGTTGTCCATGTGCTGTATTTATGAAATGAGGAGCGATTGAAGAAAGAGCCAGGATGAAGTTTATTTGTGGGGGCTTACGTAGTGAAGGTATGTGCTTATGTAACTGCCAGTAACCAGAGCTATAGAGGAGGTCAAGGCACGGCACCTCCTGTGTGAGCTCACTGTGGAGACGAGAGTCTGCCTGTGGCATTGCTCATGGTGAGCACCACCAGCTCCAGCCACGACAGAAGAGACGAGGTGGGGAGTAAAGAGGGTTGGGTCTGTGTGTATATGTATGTGTGTGGGGGGGGGGTCAGTGTTTGAACCGGCTGATGGGAGCCAGAACATGAAACAATGCCGGGGGAACGTCTGGTGGGTTCGCTGCACAGAAATACAAGCGAGGGAGCAGGCCTGCTGAGGCAATTACAACTTAATGGGGTCATTTGGAAGGCAATTGCCAGGGGTTAATGTAGTATGGAGAGATGAGGTGAGATTGAAGTGAAATTTTTGGCTAGAAAATGTGTTCAAATGAAAAGGGAGCAGACAGACGAGTTGTACTCTGATGAGGTGGGAGGATGATGGGGGGAGCTGGAATGCAGGTGTTTACTGCCACACAGATAGACGGGTGGCCTTGCATGAACACCACACAGGTGCTGCACTGACTTCTTCAACCAAGACTGTGCACGCGTGCTGAACAACTGTTGTAACGCAAAACACTGGATGTTGTACTTACATACATTACCTGTTATGTAATTTCCTTCGTTGGTATCACCAAGCAGAAGGACATAAAGGTAAAGGAAGATGTTTCAGAGACACTTAGAGAGGCACCTCAGAGGATGAGGATAAAAAGGATCATTATGCATTGTTATGTTAGCTAGTTCATTACCTTAATTACCCTCCATAATCCAGTGTTGGAAGGGTGCACTAGAGCTTTAGGAAGGAGTCTCTGCCAGCAGTTGGAAGCCCTGGTCTCATCTGCCTGATCTCCCGGATTTGCAGCAAGCAGACCAGTGCTAAACTTTGATCAAAGCCAAACTTACTTAAGGTCAGCTGTGTGAAATCCCCTGGGAACTACTGTGTGCGCCGAAGCGGACTGCGATATAGGAAGTAGTACAGCACTGTGCTTTGCTGCTGCTGCCAGTGACCGTGCTGGATCACTGGACAGCAATGGCATGATCATCAGTCCTTCCTGGTGTTCAGCATTTTTTTGTGATTATGCTCAACAGTGGAACTCAACATCATTCCTGGGTAGATGTTCCTTGAGAGTTTGCTCTCTGTCTTATGCTTGTATATCTGCCTTGCCCTGCCTCTCCCTCCCTTGCTGTCTGTCATCTCTCTGAAGTCTCTGCCCCCCCTCCTCTTCCCCTTCCCCTCTACACAGGGTTTTGGCCAAGAGTCGGCCACTTCACTGAGGCAGATTTTCCCAGGCTCCCCAAAGGCTGTTTTACCAAGACTCCCATTAGGTCTCTACCCATTACCAATGTTCCAAATCATTTACAGAACAATCTATTTACTTTATGTGGTAATGGATTTATTTTGCTTGCGCTAAAGAAACTCAGCATTTAACATGCATGTTCCCCCAGTTCAACCTCTTACGATATTTTTTCACGTTTGGTTTATTTTTATCTGTCCAGACCTTCAAATTGTCCCCACACTGTGCTTTCCATCACAGTTCTGCAGGAAGAGGTGCTGGAGCCTTGTGGCTGGACTGCAGGAAAAACAAGTATGATGCAACTCCATTGTCATTTAAGAGTGACAAATAGACAGTGGCAGACCATCAGAAAAGGGGGAGAGAGCAGAATGGTGTCGCTGACAAATTGCTATGACCTTTGGGTCCTTTTGGCCTCCAGAGTGCAGGGCGCACCAGTGTTTACCTCAGGTCAGCAGCAACAGGAACATGCTGCTTCCCTAAGGAGAAAAACCTGCTCTATTGCACTCAACCCATTTGATTAATCGAAATAATAATAATACAACTTAACTACAACTACAACTTAAATTATTCGATACATAGATGTGGAATGAGACAAAGGAGAATTTTTGTGGTTATGAGCATTTTAAATCTTAGTTGGCTGTGCTAAATCCTGCTTAATTCACCAATCGTTCCATAAAGAAAGGTCTTTAGAGCAGCAGAAGCATAGCGCCTAAAGCTAAAGCGCACTTCTCTTGCCTCTCCATTCCATGTCACCAAAGAATCCCATCAAAGCCTGCCTCCTTCCTGTTGTAAGGTAGGAAAAAAATCAATGTCGCAATCTTTTCTTTTTGCCTCCTCCAATCCGTAATTGAAATGGAAAATCAAATGAACGGCAAGCAGATAATTGTTTTATCAATATTCCCTGCCTGCCCTACAAGGGTCAGTGCAGAATGATCATGAGTCGGGGATATGACGAGGACAAAATGTGAAATTGAACAGCTAGGAGGCAATAAATCAGCCTTGACAACTTAGAGTGACCAGCGTGTAGCTGCAGCAGGCAGCTCTCCCTTCAGAATTTGTCCTAAAGCTGTCCACACTAAACGGAGAATATTCATATCATTATTGTTGCACTTAATATTGCTATCAAATATTATTCTTGGATTCCAGACGGGAAGTCAAGGTCACTCGTGCTTTTATTGTTGTCATTGTTGGTGAGTGTGATAGAGTGCGCAGCTGTATGGTTTACTACAAAGAGGCGAAGAATGACTTTAGTTATTTGTTAGTGTTGAAGAAAGGAACATACAGGACACATACAGGACTTTTAATGTTGTTTGTAAATAGCTACAGAATTTTGTAAACAAACAAAATGTCAATATTTCCACATGATTCCTTATGTTCGCAGTCTGATGAAAAACATATTTTTTTTCTTTTAAGTGTATGAAAAAAACATTTTTTTCTCATTGAGTAACCCACCAAATAACCCAAAGTAATGAGACAAAATGAGATCTATGTTTACATTGTCATTAATGACACATTTGATATTCTAAATGGACTTATGTGCATTGTTGTGAGTGATATTTGTTTTTTAATACGATTCTTGCATATTATACTGCACTAGTTTTATAAATTGATTGATTGATTACCTGATCTGAGTTGCATATGCATGAGTGCATCCACCACCTTGGACATCTGACAAAGCCAACTTCACCTACAGTAACCCAAAAGGTGATCTTTGATTAGGAGAAAGTTGTTGTTGAGTCTAGGTGTCCAATACTTGACAATTCTGTATGCATAAGTGCTACGTTGTACGTAATGCATTTGTTACCCACTATAACTCCTGCTGTGGGCAACTACAAGTGGAGGCAGGTGTACAAACATGTAATAAATAAACTAGTAGTTGTCTGAAACTTTATAATCACTGAAAAATGATACAGATTGGCACACATTTGAATTTCCTTATACATATATCATTACAGCTATTATAGTGTATTATAAATCATTTTCATTCATTTAATTCCAAATAGTTATTCTACTCAAACAATATAATATAAAAGCACTAAATCCATAGTTTAGAAGCTGGAGCTAGGTTTGAATCATTAAAAAAATCACTATAATGATCAATTGACTGGTAAAATCTAGATCTTTCAAGATTAAATCTTTAATCTCTACACTCAAGTAGGCCAATTTTTTTTGGGCGCGGGGGGGGGGGTTCTGCTATACGTCTTTGAATAAACCTATCGTGCTAGCTTTGTACATCTGGTAAAAACTTCAGATAAAACTGTTGCCAAGAAATCGACATTCTAAATCATGCAACGTCCCTTCCCATCTGGCTCATCGAGTCCTTGACAAAAATATGAAATTGATTTGGTTGAGGGGTGTTAAAGAGCCGACAGGAGAATGTCACAAATAATGAATGGTCACAGCTTGGAGAAAAATCAATGATGGAGGTTGAAGCCAGTTGAGAGCGGTACTTGGCAGCGTTTTGCTCTTTCTGAAAAAGAGCTGTCTTCTGGCCTGTCTGATCAAAAGGAGAACTTGATATGTTTAATGAAAGAGGCCAGGATACAATTGACAAATGAAATATAGACATTGCAGATTGTTTGATTTCAGTGTCTGTTGCATCTCTGCACTCCTTGAAATGCTGAATTTCCATATCCATACTTCTTATTTCTGTGCAGGATTGTAATGCAGTGACTCCCTGGGAGAACTGAACTTGTAAAGCCTTACACATGTACGTATCATTATTGTGGTTGCAATATAATTTAACATTTTCCATACATCATACTAGTCTAGACTCAACAGATGAGAAACATGTCAGTATTTTGCATGAGTTATAACAATTGACTGTGTAGATTATAATCATTGTAAGCACAGGGGTAAAAAAACTATTGGCAGAGTGTCTTTCAAGTGGACAAAGTGATGAAAATCCCTCCCTACTTTGTTGGGATTGCAGTTGTAAGCTTTGCACCATATGCTACTTTCCTCTTTAGCTGGGATTATACCATCATTATTGCTGATAAAAGCTGTTTACTGCCTTGGCTCCAAATTGATGCTCGGGGCGCTCTGAAACTGGCATTCCCTCTCCAGAAGAGTTCATTCCATGCCAGCTGCTCAGGATTCAACCCCCTTTGTGTTAGATTTCACAGTTTTTTGTAATGTTTATTTTCTAGTTAGTTTCCACCCCCCTCCCCTTCCCTCACACATGAGGTTTTTACTGTATTAGCATATGTCTGCAACAGTTTGACATCCACATTTGATTTGCTTACAGCAGATTGAAGGTGTCTAAGTTATGCTTATATAAAACTTATGGAGTCAGAAATATATAAAGTGAAGCTTGTTTTTAGGAGATGTTTTTTTTTTATTATCAATATGCAATTGAGATACAGAAAAAGCTCTAAATTTGCAGCATTATCCTAAAGGCCCCCTTCTCACTATGATACAAATGAGTGGCATAATCAGTCAATGCAGATTCAGCCTGACAGCTGGGTTAAGATAACAACTGGTTCTCATGACTATAACAGCCCCAATGACCTTGTGTGTCTGAAATTAATAATCTAAAATCAACACAAGACAACCAACCCCCTCTTTCCCATGCGGGCAATGATGAACTACCTTTTCTCCGTACCATCAAAGACCACTCAGACTACACTATGTTTCAAGGCATAGGTCATCATTTTCTTTTTTTTCCCTTTTTTCAACTAAAGCTCAATGTCCCTTAAATAATGTCTCTTACTCTTCGTCTGCAGCTCCCTACTACCCAGGGAAATCATACTGATCAATATTTCCCATTTAAGAGGAAGTGCAGCAAACATTCACACAGGATTTACTGTAGCCTTCCATTAGACTTTAATCAAGCTATAATTTAGATCCAACAAACTAAAGATTTTGTTGAAAACAAATGGAAAGCCTTTGTTGCAAATTTAGGGATTTTTTTCTGTTTTGTTTTTTTGTATTTTTTTTTTTTCATGTTCTAGCTTTCACTGTTTGCCTATTTTTCCAACTCTGTGTGTGTTGCAATGTGTTGGCATTCATGCATGTGCATGAATGCATTCATAATGCCTTCACAGAGCATAAATCAGAACATGCTATCTCAGTACTTCTTTATATTGGTCAAGGGCCATTGAGCAAAATAGCTTAATGCGCCCTTAACCATTTCAGTCATGGCAAGAAGTGGAAAGACTGCTGACACTCAAGCTGACACCCTCTGTAGGCTGTTTGTTATAATAAAGAGTGGGTTTCCACAATGGAGGGAGTTATTTTTACCAGGCTATCTTTTTTTTTCTTTTTAGCAAGCTAACTGTTTTACTAAGCCATCAGTTTTAGTATATCACCTGTTTTGGCAAGCTGTTTTAGTTAGACAACCGCTTTAAGAAGTCAAATGTGTCAGGAAGTCAACTATTTTAGTTAGCTAGCTGCTTTCATATTGTAAGTCAACTGTTTTAGTAATCCAAATAAAAAGTCTTGACTCATGACCATCCTCTGTTTTCAAACCAGTGTTGATGCATTCCTTTATGACCTGAACAAAAAAAAATAAAATAATAATAACTAGCTTAAAAATAACTCGAAAACAGAAATAAATAATGTGTGTATCTGGTGCTCCAATGCCAACGTTTTGGCAGTTGAAATTCCTTTCATACCTCTTAGGTATTTTGAAGGAGCTCCTTGTTCATGCATGACTGTCGGCACACAAACTCCAGCTTAACTCTTTGGAGGAAGTGCTCCCTAGGCTAACAAAGGTTTGACAAACTCAGACAGAATGTGTAGAACGGTTTGGAGCTGAGACAAATCTTTCATGAACATATAGTCATATATAATTTCATGGGACATATGCAGCATGTATGCATGTATCCACAAGGAGAAATCGAAGACAAGCACAGAGGTGTGGGGAATGAGCATGATGCTTTTCCTCTAAGTCAGGGGTTAGTGCTTTGCGTAGTTACTTTATTTGCCTGTGAAATCCAAGTGTGGTGTTAAAGGATTTCATAACTGGAAGACAATACAAGACTGCCAAAGGTCTTGACATCTACATAAAACTTGATGATGTGACTGACCGGAGTGCAGACTGTTGTTTACTGTTCTCTGTGGCAGGTGGTGACAAACGCATGTGTGGTCCCCATCACAGGTGTGTGCCATTAGTCTGACAGTCAGTCCGGCATTGCTGTGAAATGAGACCTCCAACTGTTTACGTGACTCTAGGAGTTAGTCTGTATACACATATGTAAATATGAACTGCTGCACATCCACATCGTGAGCTGTGTTGCAGCAGGGCTGCGTGAGGATATGCGGTGACCGTGTTGTTATTGTTGTGAGGTAGCAGAATCTTTGTGTCATTTATATAGCCCCTGTAATGGAAAATGGACTTGGAAGAGAACAGAAGGTAATGTATTGGAAAATATCCCTTTCAGCACCTCAGAGTTACTTGTCATAGGTCAGGCTTTAAACATAGCTTGATACAGTTATTAACTCTAATCCGGGCATAAACACAAATCCTCAAGCACCAGCCCAATTAATAATTTGCATAATTAACATGCATTTTAAACAGAGCCTGATCTTGTCGTTGCCAAAGCAGGGATGGGGGTAATTAGGGCTAACGGAGCAGCGCTTTGGGGCCTCGCCTGTGGACGTGCTGCAGTCGTTTCCAGCGAAGGGATTGACAACTGCAAGACAGGCTCTCTCGGCTGAGAGCGAAACCCCCTTTGACAGAATTAATAGTTGACAAACTGCTCCTAAAGCCCTGGCATTGTTTCTGTCAGTTGTTTGGTTTGATGTCACTGTTAGACGTTATAAATCAATACTGTCAGGATTTAGTAATGTTTATCGCCATCCGTGGTTTATTATTTCATGCAACTGTCATGGACAAATAGTATTTATCATAGCTGTCTATAAATTACTGCAGACAGACTGGTTTACCCAAACCTACCCTGCTCTTACGGGGCCCATTCCAACATCCACTTACATATTTAGAGTAATTTATTTTCTCAGCCGTAGGCCCACATTAACCCTCTGCTGTCTTCCTCTCCTCTGAGACTTATTGTGGCTTGATTTCTGCGCTGCCGCTGACACATTAACACATGAAAAAAGCTGATCAAAGCTTGTTCAAAACAGCTTGTCAAATCTATTTCGAGAACATATTTTATCTGTGAATTTGTTTACAGAAGGTCTTAAATTATGACTACCCAAATTGACAGCGAGTTCTTTTCATGTTTTTTTTTTTTTTTTTTACAGAATTCACTTCCATTGATGCCTCTATCTCAGGCATAAAATGGCAATCACATATAGTTAACTTACTCAGAAATAACTCATTCTCAAGTGCTTTGGGAGGAGAGCGTCCACTCCTTCTCCATCAGTGTCACACTTTTTGCATAATGAATTTATAACTCATTCATCCAACACAGTGGTTTTCAATGCAACAAAATGGTCTTGACCTTTGCATCAGTACCACACTCATCATAAACAATTAGAATCATCAGTTTCAATGGCATGATTGATTAGTAAACTCTCCCAACACTCTGTCAACACAGAGCGAGAGCTGTATTCAGTGGCTGATGCTATCTGGTACCATTACTTACATTAACGCATGGATTTGTCTTGTTTACATTCTCCATCGTCACGAATATTTAACAGAGAGACATTATTGACCAATTACCGTTCAGGTGTATCGATGAGTTTTAATCTTGGCTTTTTGTTTAAACACACAATTCCAGTGATAGTCTGCTTTAATTTTGTATTAAAACGTGTGTTCTGTGGCTGGAAGAAATAATCCAGTGAAAACTGAAAAAGAGAGAATAGGGTCTTAAGCAGTGGTATTGATCAGCTGCGACATGGATTATAAGGACCACTTTCAGCAGGGAGGTCATTAGTTACTCCCATGTGCTAATTCATCCACAGCTTGAGGTGTATCCGTTAGTATGCTAATTCACTACTATGATCTGACAGCTGGGGTAAAGAAAGAGGCAAGCAGGCTGCTGCAGAGAGAGGAAATGAGGGGAGAGGGGGGCCAAGTGGTCTGGGCTTGTGTTTGGGTAAAGAGAGGACTCCTGCACATGGGCTATGGTGGACTGTGCATGGAAACAAGGGGGTGCACAACTGACCCCTGCTGTCTTTGCCCCCCAGCACCAATGATGTAAAAGAAAGATGACATTTGGTGTCCACATTTAACTTGCATTTGCAGTCCACTTGAGAGGTCCAGTATGCGTGACCTACCTTGATTGAGCCTGGGGCTTCGTAGGACTGTACCCTTTAGACTGAAACAAAAAGTGGAGGCTCACAGGAAAAACCTGAGCCTGTATAATTGGGCCAAGTACAGCTGCGGGAGGCAGTGAGCCTCCGCTTTGCCTTTTGTATATTCATGACCCCTCGACTTGATTGATGGAAGCATAGCATTTGGTGACACTGTCATTTGCAAGTTGAAAAGGTAGTGCAGTGGCTGGAGCCGGCGTTGTGGCTGTGCCTTAGAAGGGGCACCGAGAGGAGGATCATTTCTATGCTGATGATATCCAGCCCCCTCTCATTTTCTTTGTCTCCATCAGAAGGACATCTGCTGACAACACCGAGTTTCAAAAGAACCAAGTTGGAAATGAAAAGAGGAGGAAAGAAACATACATCTGCGTGTTTGCATGTGAAAAGCTCATGGATGAAGCAGGATTTTAATCAGTGCAAAAGTTAGCTGTTTGATATCTGCATAATTTTGTCACCCATTTCAGTGAAATGGCACATTTGAAGCAGATGGCTTGAGAAACATTATATAGTAATGCTAAAACCCACACAGACTTTTTTCTTTTATTGTTTTGACTTTGAACTTTTAACATGTTATTTTAGCTGTCAAGAGACCTAATCAGTAAACACTAAGATCAGGTGTCTTATGTATTGACAGATTCAAATCTTTTTCTTTTTTTTTGTTTTCCAAGCG
This sequence comes from Mola mola, assembly GCA_001698575.1. Taxonomy (NCBI): domain Eukaryota; kingdom Metazoa; phylum Chordata; class Actinopteri; order Tetraodontiformes; family Molidae; genus Mola; species Mola mola. Next base: position 1,723,561 of record KV751383.1, on the reverse strand, counting down.
TCAGCTGTACCCTCCCTCCGTCTCTTTTTAAAGCCTTTTAAAATTCTATTGTTGTCAAGACTATTGTGCCTTTACACTCACAGGATGCAGTTGTAAGTTCTGTGCATGTTCTGTAGAATGTTAAAATCTTTTAACCTCCATTACTGACCAACCCAATTTACTCTGAACTTCAGAAACGTGATAACTTTCAGGAATCATTGTGTTTTCAACACAATTTCATTTGATCAGTACCTAAATTTTAACTCTAAAATCACAGAGGGCAGGCGCTTTACAAGTCTTTTGAGTTACATTTTATAATGAAACAACAACCCCAAAATATTATAGCTACAGAAGTAGCAGTCAATTCAAACACATATAAATACAGTTTAATTTAATTTATTTAACAGGTACAAACACAAGTAGAATCATTTTTGGTCCTGGATTTTAAGCTTAATTTAAATTGACCCTGGTGGTATACCCTTAGTTATTGTTATAATCTCCAAAAGAGGAGTCCATAAATTCACAGACAGCTGCTAGTCAGACAGCCAATTCCAGAAACAAGCACAATTTTAAAATATTTGAAAACAATGAGCAATCAACAGCATCACATGCCATGGAGAGGTGCACAAAGGTGGCAGCTACAGACTCAGTGTCAGCCATGTCAGAGCCAGAAACAGTGCTATGACTCATGAGGGCTCAGAGTTTGTTGTTAAATGAAAATCCTCACGGACCAAATTAATGAAAAGCAAATAACAAAAGCAGAAGAAATACCATAAGAATTGCATACAAATAATAGCACCACCGAATACTATTTGAGTTCAGAGAGACAGCCATCTTTAGGCCCCTCTTGTCAGCTCCGATCATCTCGCAATCATGATCAGTTTTTTGCCTCAGAATTGCGACAGTAAATTTACATTTTACTGTATTAGATGATAATTGTGGATTTTGCAGCAAACTAAAATTAAATATACATACAAGATGCAAAATCAAGTCAAACCAGAACTCATGTTGCCACATTTCTGATTTTATTTTAGGGTGCTTTCTGCACACTCATTTATGAATAAAATAGTGTTTGATTTAATATCAGACTTTTTAAATTAAGTTATTGCTGATCAGATCTGAAATGCTGAACCATATATACCCTCATTTAATCTACAGCGGAAACACAATTAAGTTGACAACTCTGGCCTGTATTAGTAGCTGTGGCTTTCGACATCCAAAGGTAAAATAAGACATCTGAAGTCAGATAATGCACAGATCACTTAAGCTGTCCAAATATTTTTCCAGGTTGTACCACGCTTTGAATGGTTAAGAATAATGAGGGGCTGCTGACAGGAATATCAGTTTCCTAGAGACATTTCTACTATCTCCTCAGAACAGCCCATATTTATCAGAGCCACAATTTATAGCTGCGGCGTGAAGTGTTCACCTCCAACTCCCATCTTTGTATTTACGCCAATTAGCACATAAACTGTAATTGCTGAGATCAAGGCAGCCAGGAGTCCGTGAATGCAAAGTGACACAGAGAATATGCTGACGAGAGGGAAGATGACGATAAATAGCGAAGTATCAGTTAGGCACCAGTGACGTGATGATGCATGTATGTGCTGGGAGGTATTGCACAGAGTGGGGTAGGAGTGTGAAATATGTGGGGGGCAACAGGGTCCGCTGAAAGTTGCGCAGGCCGTGAGGTCTTGTGACTCTCGAACTGACACACAGTGCCGTGACATGCTGACTGTGCAGCACGTTTTCCGTATTAACACCGCAGCACAGTCAAGCACCTCTCTTATGTTGCGGTGAAACATAGCATTTATCACAGTGCTGCACCTGCTTATAAGGCAACAATTAACACGCGCATACTATATGGGGGGCATGTTGGGGAGACACAAGATATAAAAGTTAGTTCAAAGTGAATGGGTCATTAAAGAACCATCATAATTGGTGGAAGACAGGTTTGACAGTTTAATTACAAAGGCTAGAATCGATCACAGCTGGAGATAACAGGCTTCTTTAGATGTGTCACACAACTACACTTTAACCACAGGTTAATCCCAATAAATGGAACCTAATCAAAGATTATGGCAGTGAAAAAAGGAGGCTCGCACATGAATCTAACAAACACATAGAACGTAACTGGCTCTGCTCTGTATATTAAACTCTGGCTGCAGTTATGCTGATCAAGGGAAATTCTGCCAGCATTGGCTCATGCCGCCTCTGTATGTCTGAAGCCTTGTTATCCCCTTGTTTCGATGTGGAATGGTGTTATCTTCTACTTCCTCCTTGTGTAGATTGGAATTTTTATTCATTTACTGTTTTTTTTTTTTCTTTTCAGTATGACCCAATGATAGATTTGCTATGAGGCTGTTTACAAGGGAGTGAAAAGCATTAAAGAGCTGCCAGAAGGCCCATTAACATAAATGTTTAAATCAGACACACAAAGTTATGCGCCCAAAATGAAGATGTTCCACGCATTCATCTGCCACTGCTGCCTTTGCTCCAACAATTAGTCCCCTTCGCATCCCAGCAACCCCATGCTCAGTGGCCAGTGTTTCTGCAAGCACTGGCCACTGAGCATAGAAGATATGTGTCACTGGTGAGGCAGCAGTTTGCAGGGACCCCACTAGGACTCACAAGATAATTGTCAGTCTTGTATGTTATGATGGAGTTTGTGTTGGTACTGTGGGGTCTGGCAGGCCTGACATGAAGCAACAGACAGTTTACTTCTCCTTTTTTCCCTCTCTGTCAACACATGGCTCCAGAGCTGATTTAAAGCCTTGTGAAAATGTCCCGTGTTTAAATAACGTTTGCATGCTGGAAGACATTCCATACTCAGCAGATTTACATTATTGTGATTTTACGATGATGAAGTCTTAAAAACTATTTCCCCGCAATTGTTCGGAATTGTCAGCGTATTGGCGAGTACAACTATTTGCCTACAATGTGTCTGAGTTTTTCCCATTAAGACCTGGGCGGTCACTTTTTTCATTCAGAGATAAGAATTTTTCCCAGGGGAGTGGGTTAACGACATGTTTCTCCTTGACCCAAAATCAATCTCTCAGGTTTAGGTGGACTTCCCAGCGTTTAAAACAACAAAGAAAACTAAAGTTCCACATAAATATATTTCCAAGTTTTCAGGGAATGACCTTAATCATGACAAAGTCCGCCAGATTGTCATCTTCCTCTTTGTTGTTATTGCAGATTTAATGGATTCTCATGCTGCTAACAGCGAGGATAGGATGACAGGAGTAGATTAAAGTAACCTTTACTTGTCCTTATCCCCTCTATTATCTTGTGTTTCGAGACATCTCACCCTTTCTATCAAAACTTACCAGCACATTCTGTAGACATGTTTCTCTGACTGCTACATGTCTGGGAGATCCTTGACGCGCTCCTGGAAGTGGGAGGCTGATGTAGATTTGACAAATAAAGAATGCAAATAGATTCCTCCATCACCTGGATGAGTTGTTGGTTTTGGGGAGAGTTATCACTGTTTTCTTAAGTGTGGCATGGAGATTTGCTGGAGGGCTGAGTGATCGATTCCGCAGCCTGAAGTATCCTAGTGTGTTTATACATGGCTTGTATGGCAGCTTTCATAAGACATTTACCCCATGATTTGCGATGAGCTTATGTGTGAATAATTAATGGCAATTAATCCTTAATTACAGTAATTAGGCAAGTCACAGGAAATTAGGCTGCAGCTGGAGAAGACCGTGCTCAGGAAAAGGGAGGACTGGGGCTGAGAGAACATGCCATTTTGTGACAGCAAAGCCATGGTACAATGACTGTGTTGCAGGCATGCACCACTGTGGCATCTTGCCAGCAGAGATAAGAGGATAGGGCGACACAGTTGCTGCATGTCTGTGTGCCAGGGCTGGAAAGCAATCAGAGCACCAGCACACCCAATAAAACCACCTATATAAGTTCTAGCAAGGGCGACCTCTGACCTCAACACCACTTAGATTTCTTAGTTCGCTCAAAATTGCATGCAAGAGGCAACAAACCACTTTAACAGGTTGTGACTGAAGAGTTAACGGTAGTTGGTTGAAGGTTCATTCAGAGCTCCTTTTTCCTTACTTTTATACAACTCAATTTAACACTTATTGGGGCCCCCGAGGTTGCAGACTTTAGTACCCAATGTGCCGTTAACACCAAGTTTATGAATCCATTATGGCTGGAAGGAGAGGCAGTCCAAGAAATGTTTACCTCAGTAAAACAATTACCCTGCTTCGAATTATTCAGGGAAACTACAGCGGGCAGAGTTGGTTTGGTTGCTGAGTTCATTGTTAGGAGAGATAAGGTGGATGTGTTTTAGACAAATAGACAGCAGAAAAATAGTGACGAGGTTCTGTGTGTCTCGCTCGGAACTCATTTGTGGTTTTCCATGCTTGCCTTGATGAATTTCCGCTTCTTACTGCTCCTGTTGCTTTCAATTACACTCTTATTCACAATCCTAATTGATATGCCAGTCTCAGTAGATGAACCATAGACTTTTTACAGTCCATTTTTCTATTCTTAGACTAATGATTCCCTATGACAAAATGAGAATATATGGAAATCACAGATGTGATGTTTTATTATTATTATTATTACTCCTTTGTTTTCTTCATATGTGATTTTATCTTTTTATGATTTAAAATATTTAAATGTGATTTTCTTCTAACCTATCAGCCTTATTCTCTTCTGTGGCCCAGTAAAAGATTTTTTGTGGCTTTTGTTTTAGCCCTCTGTTATTATGGCCACTCTCAGTCGTCAAGCTTCGTGTACTTGTTCTTTTTATTTTATTTATTTTTTCTTATCCACATGAGGACTTTTAAGCTAACAGGGAATATAAGTGAGTTGAGGGGGCATCCGACTGTAATATTACATTAACCCAAAGTGCTTACCCATGTCTGTCAGTGAATGCTGAATAAAGAGAACATGCTCCGCTCTAGTCTCTAGCCTTCACAAGAGCTACGAGAAGTAATTATGATCTATAGTAAGATAAAAGACGCCTTTCTTGCTCCTGGATACTAACTAGATGGTCATATTCCACCACCAAATGCTAAGGAAAGCTCATTGGAGATGCACAATTATTTATTTTTCTTCTATTCAGAAACAAATGTACCAGATTTTAAAACCGAATGCACTAACATAACACGTTCTGTATTCAGAGTTCATGTTATATTGTTCACATTCAGCCCTTTATTCCGTTTTTATTTACAACACAAGCAGGAAGTCACTGAGTGGTTCAGTACGTGAATGCCAGCGAGGCAACTCACTCGCACGCGAGAGACGTTGCTTCCAGTGACAAGGTCAGCATGTTTTGCAGGCCTCACGCATACATTCCTCACTATAAGTAACATAAATGAGGCTGTGTTAGGCGTAAACTCACAGCATGTTGCCTGTAAGCTAAAGGGTGACTGCACCAGAGCAGCACCTCCAAATCGCCTTGAACTGAGCCAATCACAGGGACTTCTCACCAAACATGGTTAAATCCCGAAGTGGAATATGTACACAGAGGCCGCTGCTGCTGGGATTTGATTCCATGATAAGTGTGACAGACTGTACGCAACATTAGCATGCATGCTGGAAACTCGTCCAATTTTCTCTTGAGCGTGCAGCTTTAAGTGGAAGCAGCAGTTTGTGTTGTTAGGGGCATTCTTGTATCTACACTGGTGTTTACTCACATTGGTAATTAACTATTAATGCAGAAGCACTGAAAGGTTACAGCGCTATGGCACTCAGGCTTTCCAAGCACTGTCTATATGTGAACAGTCAAAATAGAGAGAGCTTCAAAGTGGCCCTCTGGAATGCTTCAGACTCTCATGGAGAAAGCTTATTACAGTTGAAATGTTTTTCTAGGAGCCCCAGATATTCTTTGTGAATGCTGGAAAAATATGGGTTTATTTATTCTTTTTTTTTTTTTTTTTTCCATTTTTTGTTTGCTATAACAAAGACATGTGAACAAAGAGGCAGTCAGCATTTGTTGCTTACTTGGCGAGAGCGTTGCAGTTCACAAGCCAGAAGTTGTTTGTGCAAAGAAAAGGAGAGAAATTGTCTTGCCAAAAAAAACTGCTAGGATTTGTCAAGGAGAAGATGCAGCTTCCTATTTATTAGTCCAAGAATGCATTTTTCTCATCTCGCACCGGACATGTACACAGTGTGAAGCTAATCAATTTTTACGATTAATTTCAGAGATCATATGTCCAAATAGTGGACATAGACGCAGGCTGTGAGGTTTTTAATAGTAAGTCCGGAGAAAAAAAAAACATTTGGCAATCTGCTCTGCTTGAAAGCATCATTGTTGCCTGCAGAGACTTCCAGATGACACCTGTGAGGATCTGCTAATGGAGGACAACCTGTAAGGCTATCCCCTGGCCTTTGTGTGACCCCTTTGTGGGGTTGAATTCTTCAGATGTTTGCAGGATCAAGTCACTTAATCTGAAGCACAAACTAGGAAAGGAATAAAGAGGGTTGGGGAGAGGATGGGAGAGGGAGGGAGGGTAACAGACAAGTGACTCCGTCTGAAGGCAGAGCATTCTGTGTGCATGTTAAAGAACTGCAAATGTCTGCCTGTTCTGTTATGCACCATTGTTTCATGCAGAGCTGGAAATGGACAGAAACAGTAGCACAGGCGAGCTGTGGCAGGCAGTGCGTTTTATTACCGCTAGACCATAGACATTAGTGAATATGGCTCATTAAATGGCATGGAATGTTGCCATTTTACATAATTCCTCCTCTATCGTTGTTGTAAATGAAATCCTGCTTCTGTCTCTTGCTGCACTCCAGTCACTCAACAGCCATTACAGCTCTCGTCAGACCATAGCCCTCCTTGAAAGCAGCTATCTATAATGTCAGGTCCATGTCACACACGGAAAAGTGTGTTCTGCAAGCCTAATGGTTTGCTGTGGTTGATGTTGAAAGGATGCAGAGCAAATAGGAGGAAATCTGAAGAAATATTCAGATTTCAGAAGAATTAGGCCATGATGCATTGAGATGACTAGGGAGAGGAGGGTGGGCAGCAAAACTAAATTATGTATGTGGCAAGGGCTCCTGATCATAAGCTGGAATTTGTTGCAATACTTTTTTGTTCTCAATCACCTTGATGAAACAATCCCGAAGCAACGGCTGCGTGAATGAGGCCACTGACAAGCGGATTTTCTCTCCTGGCATGAGACTGCTTTCTCCACTTAATGTTCTCCAATAAAGTGTTGCATAGGAGTAAGCTAGAAGAGGTGCCACTCCTGACACATGTGACAGTATTTGCATCAATTATGCAGTCTATGGCTGCGGCAGGGAGGGAGAGGGGAGGAGTTGGGAGAGGAAAGGTTTTGTGAGAAGAAGTCAGAGGCAAAAATGAGAGTTTCTCTTTAAAATGCATTATTTAGAAAATAACATCCAAGATCATTTACATTAAAGTGGCTGCAGCGGTGAACTCAACAAAGCAGCGACACAGTCTGCAGAGTGTTTTGACACTAAAGACTTTAACAAAGAGTACAATATAATGGAGAATTCTCTGCCTCCTTTTCACTCATTGTACACTCAATATCTAGTCTGAAGAGTACAGGAGGAGACAGGGAAATGAGGAGGGAGGAGGGGGTTACAGCTGAGAGGGAGCCTCAAGCCCCTTATTTCTAAGATCAATCCAAAGAGATGGATGTAAAAAGGCCAAAGAAGCCTCAAAAATATAGTGCTTGCTGTAATGATCTTCTCCAAATCAAGAATCTAAAAACATAAGATGTTTTTGAGGAGACCAGAACCAAATGCAAATCACAAAAAGGAAATTGTTTGCCTCTATTGGTTGACAAATTTAATAAATGGTGCAACACGCAATATTATGAGGTTGCAATTCCCTTAAAACCACAGTAGTGGAAGGAAGTGCCTGCTCATTAGAAGGGGAATAACTTTAAAACCCTGTCCCAGTTTCAACAGACTCCAGCATAGCTTTTTATGTCTCTGTGTCCAACCCTATTTCACACCCTAGTTAAGTACACTCACAAATCTGCTGTGCCATGGTTTCTAACCTCTCATACACATCTGAATACACACACATACACACACAGAGTCACAGTGACTACTCCTGTCACTGCCTTTTATCCATCGTCAACCTTCAGCTGTATGGTTTATCCGTTGTGACAGTATAGCAAAGTGCTTTACTGCTTTTTGCCAACAGACTGCAACACTTTAACTGTACTTAGTCATGCATCATTATGGCAGACTCAAAGCGGTGTGTCTGGGAATGCCTGCAGATGGTAGAGGCTGAACCATTTGGAGAGGAAGCCTCTGTGACAATGATGCTTATTGCATGAGTAAGTATGTATGGACATAGGAGTGTATCTGTGCTGAATAGGAGAGAGGGGAGCAAGGGGCTCTGGTGCTAATTCAACAGGCTTGAGCAAACATTATCTGCTATATATGAAATAAATGAAAACCACATGTAAGTCTTAGTTAGAAAGAGCATCACGTGCATATTGATCAGTCATTGTTTGCTCCAATCGATGCTGACTTTATGGAACGTGCCCTTCTCTGTGTTCTTCATAAAGACTTAACCCTCTCTGTGTTGCATTCTGCCGCTTTGTTCTCCTCTTCAAACCAGCCGAGAATGTGATAGCATTACTGTCACTTGTCACTTCCTCTTTATTTCAACGGATGGCAAAGCTTTTACATTTCAGCATTCTGCTCCACACATGGGGATTTTCAACAGATCTCTTTGGCTGTTGAAAGATAAATGCTAACTTCATTCAATAGAAACCTCATTCAAGGTTCATTCAAAGCTGACTTCTTTATTCTTTAAGGAAATGAAGAAACCATTAGTGAAATATTCTCTCGTGGAGAAGTACAATCTTATCTTTATTCCGCATGACCATGCAGAGCCAGATTTCTTTTGACATCATTATGTAAAACCACTTTCTCTTCCTTATCATTTCTGCTGTGCTGCATTACCACGTCTATACACACACGATTCTTTATTACAAAGTAGGTGGCCTCGGGGAAAATATATGCATTTGTTCCCTATGGTATAAAATATGCATATAGGTGCCTCATTTCAACTGCAATCTGTGTTATTCCTTAAAAAATTCACAGCTGCCTGCAGTTCCTTTTTAATATTTAATTTGACATCTTTTTAATCTGTCTTCCTGCGATGATGAAGTAATCGTCAGCTGTCACTAAAATGATTGATTTATACAATGGGATTGAAGTGACTCATAGGTTGTAGGTTTCATTACGTGTTTTTGCCTCGGCTGTAACATGAGTTTGAGGGAAGGAATATCCCTTGACACCCTAATTTATCTCCCATCTTTATTCATCTCTTACTTAAAAGCCCCCCCCCAAATGAATCAGAGGTATGCGTAGCAGTTATGCATCATTCATACTTTTGTTTACTAGATTTTAGGTTGAAGCAGATAAAATACTAGAGTGATATTTTAAAAAAACTGTTCAGTCACTTGTGTATATCCTTCTTGCTGTTTCACCTTTAAGAGAGACCAGAGGACCAGTGAATCTAGGTTCTGGGAACTCCAAGGCCTAGTTAATGGGACTGCTGACCAAGATAATATTGTCTGTTACTGCATTTCCTGCATCAGTTAACAGCTACTTCAGGAATAAGTAAAGCCAAAAGGTAACTCAAAATCACAGGCAGAGCAGCCAAAGGACATCTGAGCTAAAGCCATGAAATATTTCTTCAGACAACATGATCCACTTTTCACCCATATCAGTTTATTGTACAATAATTTGCAGGACCTGGACCCAGAAACCATTGACATGAAATATTAAACCTACCTTTAGCTTTGTGCTGCCAAAAGTTGAAGATTGATAATTTACTGATAATGCTGATATAAAAATACAAAGAAATATTTCTGTTTAGTCATTAATTTTTTTTTGAAATATTTTGTTAGATAGTCAAAAAGACATTTCAGCTTAACTTTTAGGGTCCCACCTTATCCATTACATTAGCTAAATAATTGTGGTCTTGTGGACTATGACCCACGACCCACAAGGCAAACATGGGTGCACCAGGATTATTATTACAATTATTGGGAACCCAGAGCATGCAGACCAGATCATGAAGCAACTTAACTGAACGGTACAACAGATGAATGCTTACTTTTTAGCGTCACCTCTCCTGGGCTCTCTGCAATCTGGCTATGTTGGGCCCCCACTGTGGAACAGCATGATGGTAGCCAGTACCTCCATAGCCCCAGCCTGCTTCTACCTTTGGTACACCGCTGAAGGTTAAAGGGATCCCAGTTGGGTGTTTAATAGTGCTGTGCTCAGATTCAAATTGTCTTTTCTTTCTCTTTTTTGACTCGCTAAAAAGAGAGTCATCATGGGAATCTACACAACTATTCATCTTTGGAGCCTTTTTACATCTACGATGTAAATCCTAGTTCTCCATTCCAACTTTAATATTTCTGAAGCGGACCTTTAAATCCCCACACCAGTGTAATAGTGTTACAGAGTAGTCGGGGTAAGTGATTTGAACTGTTTTACTATGAGGATCTGCTGTTTGCCGCACACATGCTGCTTTTGCTGACATTCATTTTGAAACCACTCGGAGCACTTGAGTAACAATGCTGAGCGAAAACTGCCTGCTGAGCTCTACAGTGAATATACCTCTGACCCAGACCGAGGAAAGGGAGATTTATGAAATCCACATGTTTAATACATTTCATTTTGTCCCAGGGATTTGTATTGCTTACCACAGTATTTTAGGGTCGAAAAATTCTGTGTAGTCACAGCTCGTATTGTCTGAGGAGAATAAACCCTGTCCGATTCTGCCTGCTGAAGATTTGTTTTATGGCACCTCCTCTTGCCTTACACACATCGGCCGTGCTCCGTCTGAGGTATTGCATTTTGTTGTGCTGAGGTGTTCGGTATATGCCCCCTTAATCTTTAATGCATAATCCCTTGAAAATCCGTTACATAAATGAAAAAGATAACCCTCATATCAGTGTGGTGACAGAACAGAAGATAGCTAGGTAATTTAATAAAGGTTTGACGCTGGCCCTGGTGTGATACGGTGTGTGACCTCTGTGTATTCATTGTGCAGGGTTGAGCGGATGAACCACTGCTTCGTAGAAGAGTAGTTATTCCTATTCTGTGGAAAAAACCCATCCTGGGAGTGTAACATCTGTGGCAACAAACAGAATGCATCATATGGATTAAAGCGTAAAGAGGGTAGTCACTGAAATATTTGCTTTCCCAAAGTGTTGACACAGTATGAAAAAAAAGCAGAACCATGGCTGCCAGTGTAATCTGGTAGCAGTTATCGCAGTGAAGTGTTTGCCTATCTAATGGTGTTTCCATTTTGTGTGAGTCTGTGTCATCGGCTTCCCATTTGGAGAGCAAGCAGGATGGACCTGCCTTCTCGTAAAGTAAGTGCCGACCTAGCAGGGCTTGGAGTGTAGTGTTTGTTCTGCCGAGGAGCATCAACAAAGAAGACAAACACTGATGAAGGAAGTGAGAAAGAGAGTTACTCTAGTAACACTTTTTTTTTTGAAGATCACACTTTGTTACATTCAAGGTTATTGCACTCATATTACTTGTGAACGTTCATTCATTCATTCATTCATTCATTTTCTACCGCTTATCCCGTTAGGGGTCGTGGGGGGGCTGGAGCCTATCTCAGCATCTTGGGGCGAAGGCGGGGTACACGCTGGATGAGTCGTCTTCATTATAAACTAGAGGTTGATACTCGCCTATTAACACCCATACAGGCACTCTAGTAAGGACTTAGGATCATATGTATCCATCTATAATAATGATGACTTCATCATAACATTTCATTGTTGGTGATCAGTAAAGTTTAATGGTTTTTCATGCATTTAAAGAAATCTGGGAATGAACTGAACACTTATTATTAAATGTCTTTGTTGAGATGTGTACAGGTGAGCGTAGCTTGTCATAATGTATCATCAGCCTCATCAATCAACTTTTAGTATATAACAACTCTATTATCCATAAGACACTTAACGTTTATTAAAATTCACATCTATAATGTTTTATGACTGTTGTCACAGTGCATCGCAAGCGTAATATGTGTTTATGAGTAAAGGCACAAAGCATTATGAGTACATTATAATACACTTTGAATACCCATAATGTGTGTTGTCTCCATTGAAAGGGTTATTGTTTAAACATCAAAACATGACCACTGTTGAGTTCACTAGAGAGCTGACAAGTCATAAAAGTTGTCCCGGGAAGAGCTTGCTTCACGTCCAAAATGCACTTGGGTGTAATACCGAAAGATATAGCTTGTGACGAGTGATAGTCAGAATGTATGAGCTGCGATTATGCTGCTGTCAACCTCTGGTGCCAGAGTGAAAATAAGTGGTTCACCTCTGTTTTCATTCAGGAGAGTGCAGCAGACAGCAGTGGCTTCTCGCTCTCTATTTATTGACTTGTTTTACTAGCCTGAAACAGGGTGCTTTTATACAGGCCTGCTCAGTCTTAAGACTCTCAAGACATTTACATTATTCCTGACTGAGTTACACACACATGGAAAGGAGCACGTCTGCAGGCTAGGTTAGATATATGCTCTCTTTCCACCTCTCCAATGCACCATTTTAGATATTGTTGCACTGTTCTTTTCTTCTGTTACTGCTTTACATTTCCAACATAGGATGATGTTATGTTTTTTTGTTTTTTTGATGTTTTAAATCTGTTTTTTTTAAAAGTATCATTCAGTCTTTCGTGCTTGATAAATGCTGCATATTTGAAAGCGACATTAGAATTTTCTGGTTTAGGCTGAAGCTGATTCAGTTGTATAAAAGTACAGATTTCACAAGGCTCTCGAAATCATCTTTCGCTGACTAATCTGCACAACTGCAGTGGAAGATAATGAATGCAGCACCGGAGTCACAGCCATGACTATGATCCCCTCTCAACTACCCCCACTGCCACCACCACCGAGCCTAAACCTCCAGCAGTATTTAGACGATATTTCATTGTAAAATAAACCTCTTTTCTCTACCACTGTGAAGATTTGAACTCTTTCACACAGATGTCATCTTAACCAAAGCTTATTGAAAAGATGGACATCAAAGTTGTGGCTGCCCATTTATCTTATTGAACTCTAATTGGCCACCACAGGCAAGAAAACAACTAACTCCAAAATAGGAGGTGTCGACTGGTTGGGCTAGAGAAGAGGATGTCTGAAGACCTTGCGGTGGATTCATTGCCAATAAATCCTCTGGAATGAAAGCAGGGCTTTTCTTGGGGGTGTGGAATTTTGCAAATGCATTATGAAACCTGTGACACTGAATTAACTGAACACTGCTGGCCATGGGGTTTGCTTCCTTTGTTCTGTAGTGGCTTTGCAGCTACATCGTCATGCGCGTGACCCGCAGCTTCGGTGTATGCTTGACATGGACTTTGAGGCAATACACTCTGAAAAGGTCACACGGTGCTGTAGCCATGAGTGAACCGAGATTCCTTGTCGCCTACTCCATATAGCACACTGCATGGTTTGGAAGTAGCCATTTGCCACCCTGAATGAATTCTTTGGCCAGAGTCGGTGCCACTCTATCACACGCCACACTCTGGCCTGAAGTAAATAATACATTATGTTTTCCACTCAAGTGTGCAATAAAAAAGCATAAACAAAGTCATTAATTGCCCACACACAGTAACCAAATGCCATCAAGAGCCTGTGCTCTCATTAACCTGGCACCTAATTATCTGCCTTCAGTCTGAGTCCTGACAAGCCCCGCCGTCTGAACCCTCGACTCAGTTGTGTTGTGTTGTGTCGGCACTCACCAACCGAAGTGGAAGGCGCCAATAGGTACAGAGGAGACAAAAGCTTTGCGCAGCAAAGGTTCCCTCTGCACGCGCCGCCACGGTGTTCGTCCCGTTAATGCCTTCCCTTCCAATTAAATCTGCAACTGTTAATTATTGTAATTATGAGAGTGAGCTCTCCGCTCTACCCCCTTTTCCAGCCCCTCCCTTGCCAGAGTGCAGAGACGCTATGGGAGCAGTTGTGTTGCTTCAGCGGCACCTCGTCTCTGCTCCAGTGGAGCCCTGGCAGGAAGTTGGATGCGGTGGGGGACCTGGTACACATGACAGGGGTGACGTGAGGGAGATTGCACGGTTTCTCTTCGATAACTAGGCGAGCGAGTCACGGCCAGGGGCAATGCCTCCAGTCTAACTCATTAAATGGTATGTAAAGTACATGCTGGGAATAATTAGAACCAAATCACCTTTTCTTCTTGCTACGTTGTTCGCAGAGTATCTCGCAGCAGAAAAATATCAACTCTAGGTGTACAATAAAACAATTCAGCTGGTTGAATGAAGTGAGGGAGATGATATTATCCCTGCAGTCGCTCGCTCATTTGCTTTGAAAACACCACAGTTATTTCACTCCTTTCTTATGGTAATATGAAGCTCTATTCTTGCCGTGTTCTTTGAGAGACACTTGCGATGGATCTGAAGTGATGTGTTGAGTCTAAGGAGAGCTGAAAAAGAGTGGACGGCAGGCCGGCTGCCTGTTAAGTCTCTGCGTGTTCCAACATCCTCTTTTGGCCTGCTTCTGTCACAAGCTGTTGTTTGGCTTGGACCTGATCAGCCATTCCTCTCCCCGCACTGAGCGCTGCAGACCTTGCGGTAACCTGCAACTTCAAGCTCAGGATGCTAGCACACAAATAACACGCTCACACAGGTAAATGCACAGGAGGTGGATGTGTTTTTGTGAACTCTATCAGTCCTCTCCAAGAGACATTCTTAGAATCAACACGTCAAGGGCAGGTTCATTCTGGTGTCATAACCTCGGATGCCTCGTATCAGAGTCCGTACACGCTAGTGCAGCTAGCAAAGGATTCTGGCTTTACCGTTTGGAGCTGAATTTTCTTCTATAAAAGACACTAAAGGAAAGAGCAGCTCCTTCTGCTTCAGGCAATGCAGCCTTTTCGTGGATCCTCTGCAAAATCTAAATGATGGACTGTCAACTCTCTTGCAGAAATGCCACTGCAAAGAATAATCTCTCTGGCAGTGGATCATGCTTGGCTGTATGCTACCAATGCTGTTTCTGCGTGTGAAGGCATGTAGCCTTCACACGCACACATACAGATATGAGCACATGTACAGATACACACACTCAAACACACACACAAAAGGCTTCAAGGCTAAATCCTTTCTTTCAGTGAAATATATGGGATTAATAACCTGAATAGTATTATTTTTTCACCTCTAGCCTTTAAAATAATGCATGCTTGGCTTGGTATCTGGATGAAGTTTTGCCTGCGTATATGCCTGGTTATCAGTGTGTACAAGACCTGCTGTGTGACCTGGTTTCATGCAATCTCCATCTTCTAATTAGGAGGCTGCAGAAAGGCTGGAATGAGAGGAGGAGTGATTAGTTGCCTTTGGGTATTTCATAAGTGGCTTTCAGTGCCACATTTGCATTATTTGCTTGGGGTCTGAATAACAAATCAGCCTACCTTTGCAGCAAATTGAGGCTAGCAGCTAGACCATCAATACATGAAATATAAAATGAAAGTGACGAAAAGAAATAAGCAAAATATGCTAACACAATGTGGGGGGGGGAATAAAATACTGAAACACAGGATATGATTATCTCAGAGGGCTTCAACACCAAGTCTACCGACAACATGGAGACTAAAACATGCTTTGAGTCCTCTGTTGGGTATATTTTGCTTTATGTTCTTCTTGCATTCGTGATGTCAGCCTTGAAAACAGCCGAGTGTCTCGGCGATTCATTCTGTGACCAGCAGACCATGTAAGCGCTAACATCGAAGCCCCATGCTGTATGCGTTCTGTAGGGTCAGACAGTGTGCTGATCTGTGGCGGAGGTCCTGTCCACTCATTTGGCCAGTCTCCCTCCAATCACTGTGTGCAGCCGCCACCTCCAGACCTGGTCAGCCATCACTACACCACTTGGCCGTTTGCCCACATTGAGTCTTAGAGGGCAGGGAAACAAAAGCAGGCACTCAACACGTCCACATATAGACACGCATGCACACATGATCACAGCGAGTGACAGCAGCTCTTGTTTACCCAGCCCTCCCTCACTCTCCTTTCATCCTCTTCCTCCAGTCTGTCATGTAGTGTGTCACTTCCCACAAATGTCAGTGCCACGATGGGACAGTGATTAATTTTGGTGTGCTTGGCAAAATATCTTCAAGATCTTTGTTTGGGTTGTCTTCTCCCACCCTCTTGCCCACCCCTGCTCCCCCGCGTTTCTCAGAGTCGTGGGCCGAGTTGAAGTCCCCCTCTCCCCTCCAAATCCCCGGGTTTCCACTCACGCCCCTTGCCCCATGCTGTCACGGCCTCCTCCCCCTCTTCTGGAAGGTGGGGGTGGCTCATCATCATTGTTGAGGGACAAAAGGCTACCTGAACTAACAGGGATCTTCTTTTCTGACCTGAGTTGGTTATCCCTCTCCCAACCACCACATCCATGCGCTGTCTGTTCAGTGTATACTGTTGTTGTATGATGGGAGAAGTCTTGACCCAGCTCTGAGGGGCTGTAACACTTCACTGTCAACATGGCTGATTAGCTTATCACTCACTGCACCTAAGAGGAAATACATCATTTTTGGACAGGGATCTTCTAGTTTAGGGCCTGGTCACCGCCTCCTTTTACTCCTCTTTACTCACCAGACTCTCTGTGCTCTCCAGTGTTTCAGCCTCACCTCTAACGCTAGTCCTGAAAGCTTCACGGAGAAAACACTCTTCCTTTCAGATGTGTGTGTTTTCCAAGAAAAACAGCTACATTAGTGTGTAAAGTAACCCTTAGTTTATGGCAGTGTCCAGATTGAAACAGTGGTAAAAGAGGCGCCCAGTCTGCTCTTAAGTAACAATACTAGTACCACATTATTAAATTATTCCAGAAAAGCATTTCGGTGCACTAAACTGTATTTTCCTCTCATATTTGATGTTTTTATAATCACATTACCGCTGCACTGTAGGTTGCATTTTTCTGCTATACATGTATATGTTTAATTTGCTGCAGTGCAGCTTATTTTCTATAAGATCAGCATGTTTGTAGCTTGGTTCCCCTGTGAGAGTGCATCTCTCAAAAGTTTCTTGAGCTCCAAAGAATAGCCCTGTTTTCAGATTTTAGTTGTTTTCAGGGAAGAGAGGTATTTTTTAAAGAGTTTATTTAGCTTCGGGAAATGGGAATTTTTTTTAACCCATACACATACGTTATTCATCAACTCATCAGAAAGGTTCAAACTCATAAAAATATTGACAAAAATTTGGAGGTTTTCATCACAATAAGAGTCTGAAAATGCACTCAGAAGATCAACTCCTAATTAAAATTGTCAAAAAAATTGTGAACTAAAAAGTACAGTGTGCTTCTCAGATGTAGTATAGTACAAGTATAAGGCAGCAACACATGGAAATACTCTTGAATTGGTCATTTAATTACACTCCACCACTTCAGTGTGGCCCTACGCATGGACACTTATCTGAGGAAAGCAGATCCATCATTCCAAATTCTTCTTTTCAGCTCACTCAACAAAGAAAGTGAGACACAGAGTGGCAAATGGGCATTGGCTTCTCCACAGTGTGGTATCAGGTATGGTAATTACTCTTCCATTAACATTGGGAATTGTTAATTTGTATTAATGTGTTAATGGCATGTTAATTACTGTACATGCTAGAGCATGCCTGCAGGCATTCTCTAAGATTCTTTTGTACCATGTGGATATAGGCCAGCCTTAAAAAAGCCTTTAAGAGCATCGATGAAAGGGGATCCTTATGTTTCATTTGTCAGAACAAAAGGTTTTCAATGGTAATTTGATCCAGCTCCCTGACTTTGGAGCTGAAAGTCACTGATCCAGGCGCCACGACAAAAGGAGATGATATGAAGTGAAGGGAGACGTGGAACACGGCTGTAGCAACTCTAGCCTCTTGGTGAAATGGATACTCCAAGCCTTTTGTAGTCTCTGGTGTATTGCTTTGGCAGCGGGTTTTAATAACATGGCGGATTAGAAGCCTTGGATCCCAATTGCTAAGCCAGAGTTAAAGCTCACCTTGGGTGAGCCTCAGTAACAGGCTAGATGCCACGGTCTTCCTCCACCTCCCGCCTTTCTGCTCACGCTGGCTTCTCCGCAGCTTTAAGAGAGATGACCTTTGCAAATATTGACAGAATATAAATTCTATTTCGATTAGTTAGCTTTGTGAGACATTTACAGATCAATGCAATTAGATGAACTGAGTGTCGATACGTGCCCAGAGACTTTTACCGGAGGCACTGGCAAGGTGGAGAGCTGCAGGAGGTCAGGGTTGCTTGTAATGAACAGTGGTAGAGATAACAGATCATCAGTGCACATTCTTCAAGCAGCACTCTCCAGGACAAGAAAATATATAAGAAAATATAATACGTATAAAGAAACAATCCCCTTGTTTTGTGTGCAAGAGGCACTACTCTCATAGTGTATCGTGCTGCGTCTGACAGCGCAGTCAGTGCAGCAGAGTGAGGTGGAGAAGCCCACAGCCACCCCCTTCTTTCTTCAGCAGGCCACATTAACCCAGCAGGGTTCTGCCTTTATGGCTCTCCTGCTCACACTTCAGTGATGAGAGTAAACAAGCAGCAGGCCAAAGGTCAGCTAAGCCCACAGAATAAAAGAGGGCACGGGGGGGGGGGAGAGCAGCCCGAGGCAGTGCTCAGATCACTGTCAGGGCTTCAAGCAGGGCTTGATGTACGAGACAACAGCCCAGGACCGGAAATGATTATAAACAGGGAACAGGGGGGAGTATATGAGAGAAAAGGGCTGCATTGTCTTTATCTGTCAAATTTGTTACTTTCTCGGTTCAGATAGCGTCAGTGAAACCTGTAAAAAATGAAAAGGAGAGCCACCCCTGACTGATAGGGATGAATTAATCACAGTGTCTTCTTTTGTCTCCGTCACACAGGAGAAATGAGGAACAATCATATGGGCAAGTGCTTTTTCCCCAGCTACTCCTACTGTATTGTTGAATGACAAACATGGCAGATTAAGGACGAGTTACATTATTGGTACGATTTTAGATCCTTTTTTTCTGTGTCTCTCTCTTCTACATCATTCAATTGTTCTGGCAATTAAGTGAGCCAGCATCAAGCAGGTTCCGTGAAATACTTTGTATGGATTTCTCATTCTCAGTACCTACTGCTCGTGGGTTTCTCGCAAGGTGACACGACTCCCACCCTCACCTTCCCTTTGCACTGAGATTAATCCCACCTTGACTGTGGAGGTGGATTAGAGCTAAACTCTGGTGCCCAAACTTGTTTTAATACCCATATCATCAGACAAAAACAGGATAAGGATTTGAGCAGCATCGTAGCGCTAGAATGTGACTGTGGCTTTGCAGAGTTGCTATACAGATTTGTCAATCGCACAGCAAATTAAAGATATTATCTTGGCTCGAGCCTATTTTGCGGTTTTGTGATGATGCCGAGCATAGACAGTAAATCCACAAAAAAAAAAAATGTGCGCAGAAAGAAGAGGCCTGCTTTTGAAACTGTTTTTTTTTTTTTTCCTTTCTGCAAGCTATGTTTTCTTATTTATTAATTTTTCTTTTTTCTTTAGTAGTTATGTGCTTGAGACATCCTCCCTCCCAACACGCGTGTTATGAATGGCCAGCTGTAGCTGCTGTGGCACAAATGCACCCTGGTGGACTCCTGCAGGGCCGTGTGTTTCTCGGGGCAGGGCAGTAATCATTTTTATCCCGCTGATTTCCCAAATAGAAATGGACACATATGATAAAAATGTCATGGCCACTCCACATGTCAGCAGACTAACAGGATTACATGTCACTTTCCAATGTCTTGCTCTGTTTTCCCTTTGCTTTGAAGGGCTGCATTATTGCACACAGGAACTTTAAGGTAATATATGGTAAGAGTCTAGAAGCTGTTTATGGCCTGTGATTATTTAGTTTGAATGAAACTGGTGATTTATGCCCATTTAGCTGAAAAGCCCTGTAAATTTTCCCAGCTGCATTTCCCCTGGATACAGAGTGAGTGGAGTGAAAGTGACAACTGGGTTTGCTGTGGAAATGTACGCTCAGTTCCAGACATATATTTAATATACCTGACATGAAAAACATGCCTACCTACTTACCACCACCCGCAGCACAAAGCCAAGTGCAGCCAGCTGAGCGTGCTGTGTGGAATCAGAGAGTGGGAGTAAACAGCGAATTAGGGAAATATGAGCTGCAGTGGCGGACAAACCACCAGCCATTACAGCAGGGCGTCTGCTCGGTCGACATTTTGCATCACGTGCCATTTCTGTTTCACATCGTACAGACTGGTTGAGAAGCGAGTCGGACCTATCCAGAACGAGCGCTTTGGGTTGAGCTGATGTGGGGGAGGGCTAGTGGAGCCGCAGCATATTGTCCACATGGATGGCTTGGCTCTGGGAAGCCTGATGGAGCCTTGTCCAGAATCTCAATGTCTCCAACACAAATAGCCACATTCATCCACTCCTCTCACACCATTACACCTAAAAGACTCGAAGCCAGCCCATCCATAAATAGAGGCACATTTGTTTTTCAGTGGCACTGCAGTTCAACAAAAACCCAACAGATCAGGATGAGTCCCTACAATATGATTGGCTTCCTGTTTATTTATTTATTTATTCAGAAATGTGTTCTAGTACTTACTCCCATGGATGGTGCGCAGGGTCAGTCGGTCAGAGCATGGTAAAAGAGCTCCTCTGATTGCATGCCAACTGGCTGACACAATAGAGCCACTAATCTTCTTATTTAGAATCCAGAGGCTGGCCATATCTTAATGAAGCTGTAATGAGCTGTTGAAAATCCTGGAATTGCAGGAGGGATTATTGAATTGAAACAACTCTGGTAATCATAATGATCAAGTAGCCACTCAGTATTTACTGCCCATTGAGCCACATTTTTATCCACTTATGAGAGTGGATTGCTCAAGCTTGTTTTTGTTGTAATTGTGAATGCTGCTGGTTGCCCTGTCAGCGTATGACGGTGTGCATGCATGGTATCGGCTGGGTGATTACGACTTGCTGGTGGAAATAAACAGCACAGTCTGAGAGAAATAAACAATTCATGAATTGAACACTTCACCTGAAATTGACTCTGCACTCATTTTGCTTTCACTTCTTAGAACAAAATCGGGATTGCGAAATAGTACATGATTAAAATGCTAGAAACAGGCAGAAATCAAGGGAAACCATCATGTTGTAAGAGTTCCCAGAGCCCACTGCGTCAAAGTCACAGACGCTTACTGGAGGTATAGTTTTCTGTTTAGCATTCTTTCACAGAGTGGAAGTGCCACTTCACCATTGAGCATTTGTCAGTTTATGGATGTTGCTGTCATGTCAGCCTTCCTGTACGCACAGTGTGCAGCGCAGTGTGTAAATAAAAGAGAGCAGGCATAGACATGGGCGACAGGAACACAAGTCATAGACAGTAGGCACCCAGTTCACACCTGCCGGGTTGAAACATCACTGTGTAGCAGACAAAGGAGCGATCATTTCACTTAACAAATCACCCTGTTTGGTCTTCTTTTTAATTTCATATTATATGCACGGCTTGTTATCAATGGATGGCATTAGATGACCCTCTGTTCCTTGTTTGTGTGTGTCTCTGCAGGTCTCAGCATCCGTGGCGCCCAGGAGGAGGATCCCCCGGACCCCCAGCTCATGCGTTTAGACAACATGCTGCTGGCAGAAGGTGTGGCAGGACCAGAGAAAGGTGGCGGGTCTGCAGCTGCTGCAGCTGCGGCTGCGGCCTCAGGCGGCGCAGGCGACAACTCCATCGAACATTCTGACTACAGAGCCAAACTCACCCAGATCAGACAGATCTACCACACAGAGCTGGAGAAATACGAACAGGTACACATATAAGCGGTAGAAAATGAATGAATGAATGAATGAACACAGGACTTACAGTCCCAGGTTAAAGATGCTCAGCATCTAGTTTGCTAAAAATGCGAACTTTTGCATCACTCTAAAGAAATATATTTCACTGTTAAAAAGTTGAAATTTTCAAATTTCAGTTTGTTCATTTTTCACATTACCTCAAAAGAGCTTATTCCCTCAGTTCCCAGAAGTCATGCACGATGGGTGATAAGAAGCTTGGGGAAAAAAATTACAGTAGTATTTACTGTGTCATACAGTGCTTGATTCAAGAGATAAAAAGGTGCTTCTTAGTCATCTGTGCTACATGAAAGTATCATCATCTCCACCTTGGACTTTGAGCCTTCCATTAAATACAGAGGCATTATGGGTGAAAAAAGAAGGAGTAAAAGTGATGCCTCAGCAAGCTGGTGAGGTGAATTAGACTAATTTACTCTGTACTCTCTGAGAGAGGAGGTGGGTACGCAGGGGTAAGCGGCACTTTGCCTGGAGTAAATGCATCTTTCTTAAGGGTGTTTCCAGATTTTAATTATCTAAATGTAAATACTTAACGGATTTTACTCAGAGTAATGAGCCAAAGTGTGCACTACGTAAATGAGTTATTCTAATTAATCATGTATGAAGTACTGGTTTAAGGAAAAGCTTAAATTCACACTGCAATAGGACGGAGCCACAGTGCAAAATGTTCATTTATATTCAAAGATTACTTCGACTATTATGTCATCAAACTTATATGTAAACAGCTTGTGCATACTGGACTCATTTTCTGTGTGAAAAATGTATACAGCTTGAGATTATAAGTCAAAGTCTTTTGTGATTTGTAAAACGCTCACCACTGTGGTCTTTGGTTGTTGTCTCTCGCACTTGGCAGGCGTGCAACGAATTCACCACCCATGTGATGAACCTGCTGAGGGAACAGTCTCGCACGCGGCCAATCTCGCCCAAAGAGATCGAGCGCATGGTGGGAATCATCCACCGTAAATTCAGCTCCATCCAGATGCAGCTGAAGCAGAGCACCTGTGAGGCTGTCATGATTCTGCGCTCCAGATTCCTTGATGCCAGGTCAGTGGATTGTGTGTGTGAAGCACGTGTACAGTATATGCATGTGTGTCCTTGGTGTCCAGAAACTTTTATTGCTTCCATACAACCCATGTGAGCAAATCCAGCAGGTGAGGTAATTTTTAGACCGTGTGCAGGTGTTTTTTTCTCCAACTTTTCTGGCAGAGCGCACAGTATGAGCTCTGCAGAGATGCAGGATTTCGATTGTGCTCCATGCATTATCCATTTTGGAGAGAATAATGCCCCCACACCTGAGAGCAGTTAAGACTGAATGAAACAGGAGAGGGCGAGTCATGCGTAATGGATGGATGGGAGGTCATCAGCAGGTGTTGTGGATTACTCTAATGACTAACAGCGGGCCATGGTGTGGAGCTCTACCGACAGCGGCACAAGTTTGGGCCAGGCAAGCCGAGTGGAAGCACATTTGCTGCCCACTGCCTGTATGAAGCGCGATAAACAAGGCAAAATAAGCAAATACTCAACAACATGATAAGTAGTGCCTTTGGGAGGGAAGGGGACCAAGATCTAGTTAGAGTTTGCTTGTTTCTGCTGGAGATCCCTGGGGCTGTGGCACTTCAGGAGCGATGCTCAACTGTGCATGCTGTGATTTCTATAATGTACCGAGATGCACTTCGACTGGGCTTAGCGCTCCATCACAAAGCCCAACCATCCGCAGCCCTAAACTCTACACATTACACGCTTGGACTGGAGATTGGAGACCAACAGACCAAATTAAACATTGTATGTGTTTCACTTCTGTGTGTGTGTGTGTGTGTGTGTGTGTGTGTGTATGCTTGTCAGTTTATTGGTTTGAGTTTGGAGCAGGACACGATATTCCACTCCTGAGGGCCCTTAGAGCCCATTCCTCATTATTTTCACCATTTATGTGTGAGATTGATTGTGCAATTTGTGCTATCCAAATGGATGAGTTAATGCTGGTCCCCATTAATAGGCTTGCTCGGCCTTTCTACCATTTTGCTCCCCATTCAGGCGGAAAAGGAGAAATTTCAGCAAGCAGGCAACGGAAATTTTGAACGAGTATTTCTACTCACACCTCAGCAACCCGTATCCCAGTGAGGAGGCTAAAGAGGAGCTGGCCAAGAAGTGCAGCATCACAGTTTCCCAGGTGGGTAGTGCTCATCTAAGCGTAGCTGGTGGGTAGTTGAGGTGGGGTAAGCCCAGAGGGATAGTTATCATCGGTCAAACCACCAAGACACAATGTCCTTAGATAACCTTGACATTGTGTCTGCCTAATGATGTTCAGTCAAGGCTGGTCCCAGTCTCAGTCAGAGCAGGGCCATAGGGAAGGGAGGCCTCTATCATCTTGGCCTCAATCAAAGCACTATGCTGTCCTTCCTTAATCGCCCCAGCGCTGGGTCCCCCTGCCATTTTACCCCCTCATTCCCATCCACCATGTGTGCTCTCTGTTTAGACAAATGGCATCATCCATTACTGTAAGAACAGTATGTTACTGCAAATTCACTTTAATTCAGAGTTCCATTTTTAAGATGCAACTTTCCCACTTTATGTATAGCATAGCCTCCTTGTTGGGTAAACCTGAAGGCAATATCTCTCACACCTAACCCCCACAACCAAAGTATTATTATTTCATGCTCTCTATTGTCAGCTATCATTGTGACTGGATTTTTTTATACTCTATTGTTCAGAGAAACATGAATCTATACAATAATCTGCAGTGTTTTTTCTTCTGTGTGGGGAGGGGGTGTTGAGGGGTGTAGTCATGAAGAGTCAGATACTGTAAAAGCCCATTCTTTTTTGCCTTCAGGGGGTGGGAAGCACCATCACAGTATCACAGGTATGTCATGACTTCTCCTGATCCACTGTCTTTCATTGTTTATGTTTGTAATATAGCCTCACTTTTTTTTTTTTACCACTGCACAGAACTTCCCACCCTCGCACTGCTGGACCAATGCTAATGCTATCATGAACTGCAGTATTTGAGTTAACATTTTAAAAAAAGTGTGGATGAGACCTGTAAGCATTTACATCCCACCTCTGAGTCATACAAGACATATTTTTAACTCATATTTGTAAATTACACAAATGTTATCACCATATTATGTGTGTACAAATGTGTCACATGAAAATTTCCTTTTTGGCTATTGTTTACCACATTATATATACATTTTGTTTGTTATAGAGCATTAGCTAATGCTGGTGTTATATGGCTATCCGTGTCCCTCAAACTGCTCTGTTTTCTGAGTGCCTCAAGATAAAACAAACAAACAAACTAACTAACAAAAACAAAAAAAAAAAACCCAAAAACACAGGCCTCTGCGCTGGCTCCCATGAAAGTAAATCAGCCTGTGCAGAAGGGCTTTTAAAATTTCACTCGAGCTCATCTCAGGCCCCATTAGTGGCCGACTCCTCGACAAGCAGTGGCCACGGCAGACATTCTTATTGACTTATTCTTAGTGCTTTGGCTCGTTTTAAGTGGGTAACAAAGTCAGAGGCTCGACATGATGCTGAGTGCACCGTGAGTGTGTTATCCATCACGGTGTCCCAGGCTTTTCAGAGTTGCAAAGTAACCATGCTGAGGGTTCAACCGAGTAATTTTTCAAACCCCACCCCCCCAAAAAAAAAACTTCCTATTTCTTTTCTTTTTTTTGCAGGCTCTGTTGATTGCATGAGCAGCTCATTAAGTAAAAACCATCCGTCGTGAATGGTATGCCAATATCGGTCGGCAGCCCTGCTCAATACATCATCACTGACGAAACAACTTGCATCATTGCATTATAGATTATTTAGAATTCAAGTGATGCACACTCATCTTAGAGAGCAAAGTTTTCTGCGGTTCGAATTCAGCAGTGCGTTTTTATCTATATACATCTATATGCTGGGAGCTGTAAACAAACCAAAAAATCTTTAGTTTATACATGATCTGAATATGTCAGTGTGTCTGATTTGATTAGGAGTGCGTCCTGCTTGTTAACAGAAAGCAGCTTAAGTACAATAAACTAGTTGAAACAGTTGTTACTACAATGTCTAAAGTGCCTCTAAATCCAGCTCTCTTTGCCCATTTACGTGTGCTCTGCAGGATTATATATTTGACACTATGAGTGTCACTGATTCAAGACAGATTTCAGTACTTTTCAAATGTGCTTTACTTTGCTTACATTAATCTTAGTGGTGACACTTTTCAATATTTTCAGATCAGAATGAATTTAGAGAAGCTCAAATTTGAGTTCTTATCCATTATTAATGTGGCCTGTATGATTGATGGTATCACAGCTGGTCGGACCACCTTTGTATGTGTGTTTAAGGCTCAGGGCATTGTAAGCTCAGACATACTGAGATCATAGACAGATCATGCGTGGGCTTACATTGGCTACCGAGGAGTATTGACCTGAAGTAGGGTGAAATAGTTTGAATTATTAAGCACAGCTCCGCAGCCTCTCTAGTGGGTAGCACTGAAGGCAACTGTATCGTGTTCTTGCAAGGAGTCTGCATGGTCATTATACATTGGCTGCCTTTGAGACTGCTGATGTCAGGTAATTCAATCTCACAACCTGGCTCTCACCACACATTGGAGTCAATTGAATGCATGGCCTGCCACAAGGTAAAAGGGAATTAGTTCTGTAGATTGGGTTGTGCTCCGCACCTTACAGCACGGTGCATTTTTTCAATATTTAGCTGAACCCGAGAATCACTAAAGCCTGAGTTCAGTGGGCAGGAGAGGAACGGCTGCTGTAATGTCTAGGGTAACTGTTTCCAATGCAGCTGAGTCTATCCAGGGTTGTTACACCCTGGAGTAGTGAAATACAGTCAGTACACAGTGTAATAAAGGACAAGATTATTTAAGATAATGATTTAAGTGATACTAACTTATGAAGTAATTACATTCTACCATAAAACTTAATGATTAGCATGCATCATCTCCCAATTGGATGGGAAAAAGTTAACTAATGACACAAATATGCCCTAATGTGCAAACACCACAGATGACACTTTAATGAATTCAGTTTTTTATTAATACAACTACTTGCATGAACATTTGTTTGATTAAACAAAGTGATGAGCCTCAGCAAACATTTGCTGTGATTTCCTGGGTTTTTTGGCCACTCTGTGAGCTGTCTAAAACCACCAGAATATTGCATCGTCTTTGGCTCTACATTCCACCATAAGCAGTTTAAGTAAAAAGGATGATGGCCAGGGCTTTCATTGCTTCCAATTAAACCTTGCTTGTTAGTTTAACCTCTAGGTTGACCCATCAAACAATTGATGTCAAGAAAACCCTGCCAACAGTGTGCCTCGCCTGAATGGTCATTAATTTTAATTGCCTAGATATTAAAGATTTAGAGCACAGAGATAGGAATGATCTGATGTCCTGCAAATCCAGTCAGTTTTTACGCCCCAGCACTGGCGGGCTGCTGGGGGATATTAAAATTTAAGCACATGGGTGGAAATTAAATAAAGCGTCATTAGGGGCAGCTGCACTTTGGCTGGTCCAGCAGTGGGCTGCAGGGCTTTAGAGAGAGGGTGCAGGGGTGGGGGGGGGCAGCATCACAGCGACAAGACA
This sequence comes from Mola mola, assembly GCA_001698575.1. Taxonomy (NCBI): domain Eukaryota; kingdom Metazoa; phylum Chordata; class Actinopteri; order Tetraodontiformes; family Molidae; genus Mola; species Mola mola. The sequence goes on along the minus strand of KV751383.1, from coordinate 1,696,174 downwards.
CTCTAATTTATAGAACCATTAAAAACAGGCATCATCTCATTATTATTCCACAGTTATTGCGGTGCTAGTGTTCACACAGAAGGTTTAGCCCTCGCGCTAGTTTTTCCGGGTCTGACTGATGTTGGATGTCACCATTTGAGTTCAGCTGCTCTTAATCTGAACATAGCCAGTTTCATTTGAACACTCTGAAGTTCCATTTTAATTTGCTTAAATGATCCTTTATTGTTCAACCCATCAATTAACACCGATTGTCCCAAATTATCTGTTTACTTCTTCACATGTCTTCAGGACTTTACCCTCGATCTCTTTCTGATAATTTACAAAAAAGTTGCTTCCGGAGTCACCGAGCACACATATACACATACACATTTGACAATGCTTTATTAATGTTATTTTACAACTTGTAGCTACACAGGTCAGCCATTATTTATTGTCATATGAACACTGATAAAGATGTTTCCAATTTCAATCTTTCTGTGTTTTAAATTTGATGTGCGCATCACGCATTATAGAATGAGACTATATTTGCTACATTTCCCTCTAATGTTTGTTATTTTTCTATTTATGAATTTGCATAAGGTCTCAATCACTCAGACTCAGTGATCTGGAATCAGGTAGTATTCTTAACTGGGTAAAATATTAACATTCATAAATTTCACTGAGGAATTTGTTTCTTTTACAATAAACCCTGATATGAGAAATAGATACAATCCTTCAGTGTAATAGGAGCCCCTTGTGTTTTAGTTTTGTCAGGAGACAGAGCTGTGAGCGTGTCATGCTCCCATCCATGAGAAGACACAAGTGGCTCCTGATTATGGCTTAATTAGCTTGTGTACCCGGCGGACATTACTGCAGGGGCTGGGAATTGGGTACTTGATGGACCCAAACATGACATCTTGAAACAATCACACTGCTCAGTGCACGGTGATGTGGCTGCTTGACGTCTGACTCCTCTGCCTTTCCTTCTTCTGCTCTGCTTACACAGGTATCCAACTGGTTCGGCAACAAGCGCATCCGGTACAAGAAAAATATCGGCAAGTTTCAGGAAGAGGCCAACCTGTATGCCGCCAAGACTGCTGTAAATGCAGCACATGCGGCAGCTGCTGCAGTGCAGAACAGCCAGGCCAACTCCCCTAACACACCCAACTCTGGTAGGCACTCCTGCATTTAAATTAAAAATCAAAAAAATCTGCCCTGTACCTCAGCCCTTAACCTGCTGCCTACCTGCCTAACTCTCTCATGCACAATTCACACAGGCAGGAATGACAGGCTCTGCTTCCTGCTTGGGGATCACAGTGTCTCCTGTCTATAAGACAGTTGATGCCAAGCAAACTCATACATAAAAAGAGTGTTCCTGACTTGTTAACCGAGAACATTTGTATTTTTGGCAAAATGAAAAAAAAAAAATCTGAAGGATGCCATGGGATTTGTTTTCCCTTGACTTTCTGTCAACTTCCTAACGTTTGTACTTTAATGGTATATAGACCCACCAAACGGTATGGGCTTTACTTGCTAAATCATTGCGGGGAGTATTTTACCTACAGTGATAGTTTTTAGAAAAAAAAAAGGCATTATTTGAAGTTCATATTGAATTGAGTGATATAAAAGGGGGAATCCTAGCAGTAGCTGGGTTTATTGGGTAATGTTGACTTTGGACGGGGTGGACCTGGGTCGGCATGTGGTAAGCTTATGAAGTGGTCCCTTTTTCTTGCACCCAGGATTCCAGATGAAAGATGAAGAGTTTCAGCTGGATTCTGCAGAGAGCAAAAACACTCTTTTAACCAACATGTTTACTGGTACTGGTCTTTTCATAAGCTTCTTATTGTCCTTTCGTCATTTACCATGTGATACCTCCTTGCCGACGTTAGATTGGAAGTAGGAGATGTGGAACGATTGGCAGCTTAAGCAACCAAGTCACATATACAACTGCCCCCCCCCCACCTTCCTTGTGTCATGTGCTTTTCATTTCATTTGTGTCCAACACATTCGTGAAAAGATCCTCTGAGTCCGTCTGCATTTCTTCTGTTCACTCCCTCGCCTCCCTCCTTTTCCTTCCTTCACCCCAGTAGTTGCTTGCTTTCATGGGAGTTGCCCCTCAGTTTTTTTTTCTGCTTGAGTTGGATCTGTGTATGCAGACCTAGTGTGTGTCTGCCTTATCTGTGTGTGATTGTGTGTGTGCGCGCGTGTGTGTGTGTGTGTGTGTGTGTGTGTGCGTGCTTTCCCTTTATAACCTTCTCATGTATTCAGCTGCTTACATCCTCCCTTTCCAGGTTCTTCAGGTTCTTTTAACCTCCCAAACTCTGGGGACATGTTCTTGAGCATGCAGAGTCTGAATGGGGATTCTTACCAAGGGGCACAAGTCGGAGCCAATGTACAGTCACAGGTAGGACCACCAACCAGGGACAGTTCCTGACTAAAGCAGAGAGCTGTCCTTGCCTGTGTACTGAGCCATCCACAGTGCAGTCTGAAGCACAACCATAAATAGAAAATAAGAAAAGCACACTCCTCAATGCAAGGCCCATTCAAATTATCACTTCAAGTGACCTCAAAATGACCACCGGTGTTGACTATTTGGAATATTTTGGCAGCCAAAATATAATCCCACCCCATCAAGCAATTTACTGATTACACTTCCAAGCATTTTAAGATTTTGTGAATGCATTTGGCTTTGACTTGAACTCCTGGGTTGGTATTGGGTTTTTGGTACTGTGTTCTCACCTTTGTTTCAGTATTTCTATATTGCTGTCTCGTCTTGTTATTGTGTGTTGTTGATGTCTTCCATTTTGTAAGTTTAACGCAGCCACACAGAAGACACTACCATGCACAAGACAAACATTCTAAGCTTACTCATAAAGGTTAAAAACAGAAGCTACAACTTAATCTTAAGCTTACAGTAGCCACAGTATATCAGCTACATTATTGGCATTTTTTAAAATTTATTCTATAGACACAGTAGCAAATAGATTTCAGCATGCTCAGTAACGTGCCCTTTTGTCATTAGAAAATATATTACAAATCCGATTAGCACATGTGCCGTCTCAGGATTCCCTTTGTGATTTCACACTAGTCAGTATCTGTCACTTCTCTGAGCATGTTTACAGTCAGTGTGGACCTGCTCGGCTGACCTGCTTGTCTGCCTTGTCTGTCCCGTCAGGTGGATACCCTGCGCCATGTTATCAGTCAGACGGCAGGATACAATGATGCTCTTGGGGGAAGAACGATGTACAGTCCACATGGCTTGAATGTAAGTAGAGTTTTGATTTGATTGGACAGAGGCAGAAACTAGTCTGTAGAACACAGAACATTCTGTTGCATTGATGTCATGCCACTTTGTTACATGATATGAGTACAAGTTGTATTTAATAAACCACGTTAGCAGCTGGTGGATAAAACCTGTAGCTTTTCTCTTAGGATCATCTTTTGATACTTTGTTTGACTCAAAAATTAGATGGGGAAAAGGCTGCACACTATCATTTGCATTTAGCTGTTTTGAAATGCTTCACAGAATTTTGCATAGCCTTATCTTTGTGATAAAGTATGAACACGTGATCGCCCGCAGCCATTTCCAGACATGAATTCCATCTTCCTTGATGAGGTTTGATATGGCGCCTTTTTGGAAAGCTATGCATAATCCGGAGCTATCAAAGTAAAGATTAATTTAGTTGATGAGAGAGGATGAAGAGAAAGAGAGACACACACAGTAGCCAGGTCTCTTTCTCTCTTTCACAGTTTAATATTTTTTGAAGCTTAAGCTCCACAATAAAGGTGTTATGTTTACAGTTACTGGAAATAAAAAATAGGAATTCTTTGAAAAACATTTTTTTTTTTGTATTTTGTATTTATTTATATGTAAAAAGGTGGAGGTAAACAGTGTAGCTGTTCTCAGCAATGAATACATTTGCTGTCATTTTGGTTTTGCAGAAGCCTTACTGCCTATAAGCTCTTTAGACGTGTCAACTCCTACCAGGATCAAGTGCTTTTTTCACTTTCTCACAAGGTTTCTCACTTCCATTCACAGTGTCAACCTGTGCCTGCCGTCTCAGCAGAGCTCAGTATGATCACTGGAGAGACAGCCATGAGCAGCACTGTGTAACCCATGAAACAAGAGATTCAGAACAAAGCAGTAACACAGTGATACATATTTGGAGTAGATAAGATGATGGCAAAGCTTTAATTTCACAGCAGCAGCCCTGAAAGTGCCTTATAGATGTATTAGCATAGACTAACCTTTAGCTTTGTTGGCAGCGACGTCGGAGGATCCAGTAAAGGCTAGGTCGTGCCTGGAGCAAAGCAAAGTCAGGCTGGCTAAGACTGGCTTTTTCAGAAAGGCCCTACCCTGTCACTTCCACTCACCTCCCCCCACCTCACCCAGTCCGAGCCCTCGCTCTTTGTGACTGACAGGAGAATATGTAGCGACAAACTGTTGGCCACTGCAGAAATCTGCTTAGACACTGATTTCAGAGAACACTCCCATTGGCCAGGACACGAGACAACTTTGCTCTCTCTTTGCTGAGCCCACTGTAAAGCAAAGAATGCCAGACTAACATCACTGCACCATTTTAAGTCAGACATTTTAAGTCCAGCTGATGCAGCCAAGGTTCACCCTGTCTCTTGAATGTTTGTGTTGCATTTTGGGAACAAAAAAAAATTCTCATGTTGCACTGAAGTGTTTGTAATCTCAACCTTGATTCTATTTGTGTGCCAGGCTAATGGGGGATGGCAAGATGCAACAACTCCGTCTTCGGTAATATCTCCGACAGAAGGACCAGGAAGTGTGCACTCTGATACCTCGAATTGATCCGGTCTTAATGCATCTCCGCCTTGCATGGGTCTTGGACTATCTTAAGTGGCCGACCAACAGCAGAGGACAAAACAAAAACTTACCATACATTCTCACAGACTTTTAGATTTCCCTTGACCATGCCACAAACACACACACACACGCCAATGACAGTGACAGTGATCCTGATCGTTCAGTGTTAAATTTCTGTCTTCATACATCTTTAATCAACACACTCTTGTTTGTTTGTCGTAGGGGTAAGCACGCACATATACAAACAGAAAACAGCCCTCAGATTATTTGAACTCAAAATGCTGGACGATTCTTTCAATTTCACACTTTGGTGTAGTTCTTGATTTAATTGCTGCTTCCTGCTTTGATGATTGGATTCTCTTTCATTTAATACAATACGTAGATTGAAGCAGCTGTTTTGTTTTTTTTACGTTAATGAGCTCGCAATCTTGTCCGGCAACTCAACAGCTGTCAGCTCAACAGCAGCTTTGTAGTTGCTTTCAAGATTTATTTTTGCCTTACAGCCGTATACATTAGCAGAAATGACTCTTCAAACTCTGGAACACACAGAAGTGTAATTGATGACTTGACTATAACATGACACCATTCCATGTTTTACAATTTGCTTGTTTAGTATGTACACATGTAAACATTTTTTTCTTTTTTTTTTATACTGCTTATAAACAGATTCCAGCACAGTAAATAATTATTTCATATGGCACATAGGATCAGGCCCCCTTTACACAGGAAAAGTTGTACATAATATAGCTTCAAAATAATTACACATCCCACCAATCATTACACAGCTTTATTACCTCATTTAATTTCATGAAAAAACAATTTCCAACATTTCTGTAGCTTAGAGTGCTCACTTACTACCTCTGAACAAAAACACCACCATCATTTTCTGTTGACTTTATTTAATGTTTCTAATGTAGTTATTTTGATTACATCTTGTAACACTGTAAACTCATCATTCTCTATGTAATCTAATGTATATTTTAATCTTTTAATAAAAGGTCGTTGCTATGCTGCAACTTAAAAATGATAAAAAATATAAAAAAAAAACAATATTAATACCACAACGAATGGATGGGGAGGAGGGGGACGGTTTGAGGAAGTTGTTGGTCTTTACAAGGGGTTTACAATGAACATAGTTGATAAATTAACACCAAACAGTAAAACTGTTGTAAATACTGGAAAAAAGAAACATTTTGAATGTTACTCATCTTGTTACTAAATCATGCAAAAAAAGAAAAGAAAAAAATCACAATGAAAACTGTAATGCATAGAAGTTTCAGTATTCAGAACTGGCAGAACTGTACATTTTCAGCTCTGTTCAACAGGGTTCAGAGCTTCTTTTCTCTTTTTTCTATTGTATGTGATTCTGAAACTGAAAAGTCATGACAAATGATTTGTGGCAGTGATTCTAATGTATTAAAGATGTTTAGTGTTACTTTTTAACCAGAATACACCCTGGACTGAAAAGTCTTCCTTGTGGTAGTTGTGTAATTTCAAACATGAATAAACCTTTTGCTTTCATGACACAAAGTTGTGTCATTTGTTATTATTTAGAAGGCCCTCTCTGATAAAATTAATGTTTCAGATCTTGTTAAAATGTCCATATGATGATTTTTATGTACTATGACACACATCATGACAAAAATTGTAGTGTCATGCTTGAGGCTTTCTGCTTTTGTTCTGCAATTTCTGACAGTCTCAAAAAAACAACCCTATTTAGGCTGCCTGGTTCTTCTGATTTTGTTGTGTTCCTGTGCTTTGAAATGGAAGCATCATGGGTGTTTCAAAAGATGGGTCGCATCTTAATGCTGAGAGGGTTTAAACAAGTGGCTGATAATTGTTTCCAGTTTAACCATGAGGAGCAAAAGAAAAAGTTAAGGTACAGAGTAGGTACAGTTGCAATAGGTTTCATGAAGGCAAACAGTTATTTCAAATATACAGTAATCAAATCAAATCAAATCAAATTTTATTTGTATAGCCCGAAATCACAATTTACACATTATCTCACTGGGCTTTGACAAACTGTACAGATGTGACATCCCCTGCCCTTAGACCCTCGAACCGGGTGAGGAAAAACTTAAAAAACCCTAAACAGGGAAAATAAGAAACCTCAGGAAGAGCCACAGAGGAGGGATCCTTCTTCCTAGGACGGACAGACGTGCAATAAATGTCACTTGTACAGAACACAAAAACATAACAACAGTTCATTTAGAATGCATAAAACATCCATGAGTCCCAGAGTCTGTGGATTCTATGAGTCCGGATGTATGGAAAGTCTAGTGATCCAGACGCAGGTGGACTCTGTTGGTCCAGGAGTCATTGTACTCCATGTAGGAAGATCTGGGTGTTGCTGAGTCCAAGAGTATGTAGAATCTGTAAATCCAGGGATATGTGAAGTGTAGTGGTCCAGAAGCAGGTGTAGTCTATTGATCCAGAAGCCATTGTGATCTGTGGGTCCCGATTTGCACTTGGAAATCCAGCCTAGGATCCAAGTCACAGGATCCAAGTCACAGGATCTCCTTTCCTAATGTGGCCAGGGGGCATCAGGCAGGACCACAGCAGCACCTCCCACCGCGACCTAGAAAAACCTGCAGGATGGTAAAGCACAACGACTCCGGGGAAGAAGTAAAGTTAGTGTAAGGATATGGACATTTACAGGAGCAGAGAAGGAGTCGGAGTCAGAGGGGGGAGAGAAGAAAGCTCAGTGAATCATGGAGTGTTCCCCCAGCAACCTAAGCCTATAGCAGCATAACTAAGGGCTAGATAGGCCAGCCTTAACTATAAGCTTTATCAAAAAGGAAGGTTTTAAGCCTACTCTTAAAATCAGAGAGTGTGTCTGCCTCCCGTACCAAGACTGGAAGATAGTTCCACAGGAGAGGAGCTTGATAGCTGAAAGCTCTGCCTCCCATTCTACTTTTGGAAATTCTTGGGATCACCAATAACCCTGCATCCTGGGAGCGTAAGGTTCTGGATGGGCGATAGGGTACTATGAGCTGTTCAAGATAAGATGGTGACTGACCATGAATAGCTTTGTAGGTGAGAACAAGGATTTTAAATTCTATTCTGAATTTAACTGGGAGCCAGTGCAGAGAAGCCAGTATGGGGGAAATATGGTCTCTGATATTAGTTCTAGTCAGTACACGCGCTGCTGCATTTTGGATTAACTGAAGAGTTTTTAAAATTTTGTTAGGGCAACCTGAAAATAAAGAATTACAGTAGTCCAGCCTGGAAGTAACAAACGCATGAACTAGTTTTTCTGCATCTTGTTGAGACAGGATGTGCCGGATTTTAGCAATGTTACGGAGGTGAAAGAAGGCGGTCCTTGAAATCTGTTTAACATGTGATTTAAAAGACAGCTCCTGGTCAAAGATAACACCCAGGTTTCTGACAGTGGTGCTGGAGGCCAAGGCAATGCCATCCAGATTAACTATGTTGCTGGATAATGAGTCTCTAATGTGTTTGGGGCCCAGCACAATGACTTCAGTTTTGTCAGAGTTTAACATTAAAAAGTTATGAAACATCCAGTTTTTAATGTCCTTAAGACATGACTGTAGATTAGCTAACTGATGGGTTTCATCTGGCTTCATTGATAAGTATAGTTGTGTGTCATCTGCATAACAGTGAAAATGTATGGAGTGCTTTCTAATAATTTTACCTACAGGAAGCATATATAGAGTAAATAGTAATGGTCCAAGCACAGAACCTTGTGGGACTCCATGACTAACCTTGTCATATCTTGATGATTCATCATTAACATGAACAAAATTATATCTATCAGATAGGTAGGACTTAAACCATCTTAGAGCAGATCCTTTAATGCCAATTTGGTGTTCCATCCTCTGTAGTAAGATGTGATGATCGATAGTGTCAAAAGCTGCACTAAGATCTAATAAGACTAGTATAGAGATAAGTCCTGCATCAGATGCAGTGAGGAGGTCATTTGTAACTTTTACCAATGCCGTTTCTGTGCTGTGATGCTTTCTAAAACCTGACTGAAACTCTTCAAATAGACTATTATACTGAAGAAAGCCACATAGTTGTTTCGCTACTGCTTTCTCTAGAATCTTTGAAAGAAAGGGGAGGTTGGATATTGGTCTATAGTTGGCTAAAACTTCTGGGTCTAGGGTAGGTTTTTTTAGGAGCGGTTTAATTACAGCTACTTTAAATGACTGGGGCACATAACCTGTTACAAGGGATAGATTGATAATGTTTAGTAGTGGATTTCTAATTAGGGGTAAAACCTCTTTGAGCAACCTAGTAGGTATGGGGTCTAGTATACAGTTTGATGATTTAGATGAAGATAATGTTGTCGTTAGTTCCTTAAGGTCAATTGGATGGAAGCTTTCCAAACACACATCAGGACTAATAACAGCCTCTATAATTCCTGTTGCTGAACTGGAATCTGTGGAGTGTAGGATATTTTCTCTGATAAGTCTAATTTTATTATTGAAGAAGTTCATAAAATCATTACAGGTGAGGGCTCTAGGAATGCATGGTTCAATAGAATGATGGCTCTCAGTCAGCCTGGCTACAGTGCTGAAAAGGATCCTGGGCTTATTCTTGTTTTCTTCTATCAACGCTGAATAGTAGTCTTTTCTTGCTCGGCGAAGGGCCTTCCTGTATACTTTAAGGCTATCCTGCCAGGCCATGCGTGACTCTTCCAGTTTAGTGGAACGCCATTTCTTTTCAAATTTATGAGTTTTCTGTTTTAACTTGCGAGTGTTAAGATTATACCACGGAGCTAGTCTCTTTACTGGTTTTGTTTTCTTTTTAACTGGGGCAATGGAATCGAGTGAAGCACGTAGAGAGCCGGCAGTGAAATCGGCAAGGTGATCAAGCTGGGAGGGGCTAAATTTAAGATTTGGTTTTAAGTAATGGTAACCAATTTTTATTTTTGAAGCAAAATACGGACGAATGCTAAGTAAAACATCAAAAATAAAGCTTTTACTCATTCTTGCTTAATTTCGGCCTTTTATATGAAAAGCCTCATTAAAGAGAATACTGCAGTAAGGTTGCTTTGTTGTTTTTGTATGCAGTACCTAAGAATTTAATGATGCGAAACAGCTTCTACTGTTGGAGTGTATTTCCTTAAGTGAAATAGAACCTGCACTTAAATTAGAAAGCTAGAAAAAAAATAGACAGTTAGCAAGGGCCATAGACCCTAATTACACTCTAATACTAAAATGTCTTCAGTCAGCTCAAGTAGTTGTTACAAATAAGACAGAAGACAAAAAATATGATTGCCAGGAGGATAGCTAAAGCTAATTTTACTATCCAAAAAGTTATGTTCAGTGAAGGATTTTTTGTATGAGTGAAGGAGACCGGAGGAGCATCCATTCACTGGACCTTTTGCAGGTGCTTGCTCTTTCTGGACCAGCACTGACCTGGTTCTAGTATGATGACATTGCAGTAATACTGCTTAATTCATTGACCATTCCAAGTTAGTTTCAAAGCTAAATGCCGTTGAGCTAATTCATTACTGTGGCAACTTCACCTAGTGTTTTCAACTTTTTGCTTGGGCCTATCAGTTTTAATTAACATCAACACTCAGCTAACTTAAAAAAATTCTTGGAACACACAGTGTGTTTGGTCAGTACGGAGGTGCTCACCTCGAGTAAATTGTTGCCCCCTGCTAATGGCTTCGTACATGTGTGGACTTTTCAAAGCGAGGCATATGATCCTGACAAGTGAACATCATATTCCACTATATTTTGTAATCTGATGCTATTTTGAAAATAATTTGATGCAGAATAGGAAAAAAATGAATTACTGAAAAAATAAAACCTAAAACCCTTGTCCACATCAATATTTCCACTAGTTTATTTATTATTTACATACAGTGATCCTGCAGATATAAGCAGTCTGTACAAGGTCTTTGCTCCTGTTCATATGTTGTGTGTTCAAAAACAGACCTCAACCTGGTTTGCAGCAACTTTAGAGAAGATGTGGTTAGTGCAATTAACTGAAATGTCAGGCAATTCTAATTTGGGCTATTTAGTCTGTCTGTTGTGGAAAGACTGCCTTGATGGATCATTGGTTATCAATTCCACATGGAGATTGACATCCATTTATCCTCATTTTCTCTGCAGAGTTCTTTATTCCTGTCTTCCTCCCGTGCGTGTGTCCAGCTTATGTGTCTCTTAGGGTCTCTTAGGGAAAGTGCATTGCAACACAGTGTGCTTGTGCGCTGCAACAAATTGAGAAAATTCCCACAGGGAATCTGAGGCACAGATAATTTTTAAACAACTTTCTGCGGTTGCAGGTTCAGTATTTGTTTGCAGTGCAACAGTGCAAATAGACAGAAGAAGGAGAAAAGAGATGTAGCAACATAGCATGGCTTTAATTCAAGCGCAAAGCACAGACGGTTTCCCGGGAGAGCAGATTTGTCCAGTCAACCAGTGCAGAACTTCATTGAGCACCTTTCTCTGGGAATCATATCTTTATCCTGATATCACAAACCATGACATGGGTTTCTAAATGTGTTTTTTTTTTCCTTTGGCAACTGAAACTAAAAAAAAATGCTTTGCCTTTAGGATAACAAAAAAGAATCTTTTTGGATTTTTAAAACTACTTTTGCATCGGTATACCGATTATTAATGATGACTGATTCATGCTTGAGGCAGATTTATCAACATTGATCAGTGATATGCTGGTTTTCTCCATGGCAATGCTGCCCGTGAGCATTCTTTTATATGTATATAATGGATTGTGCATATGCGCACATATTTCCTCTCACACGAATTATGAAAGCATTTGGAGTTCGAAGTCCAGCACTGCTGTACCCTGCCATTTGGAAATAAAATCTATTTGCTCATTTTACCTTTACGAATAGATACATTTTCAACCTCAAGTCTTCAGCTATTGCATTTTAAGCACTGCACTCAGCAAAATTAGCCCCAGAACCTTTCAAATAAAGAAGTTACATTTTCTGAGGTTGTGCCTATTAGAGATTTTTCTAAGGTTCATTAAAGGCGACATTTTCTAAGTAAAATACGCCATGAAAAGCATGCGTCATTAAATATGGAAATCTAGAGTTATACTAGCAATATGCACATAGCTAGTGCCAATTAAATTACAGAATGGTATCATTTATATTGTTAAGGTATAGAGTTCATATTAGATTTAATATAAAATGTATATCTTTTTTATTTATAGCTTATAGTGCATTGTTCACAGACTCATGTTATACTGTATTTCATTTGAGGGATTGTCCATATTAGAATGTATAAAAGCTGTAATTGAGTCACACTTAAGCTAAATTTATATTGGGAGGAGGTTTAAACAGAAATTCATAATCAGGCAATCTTTTTCACTCCTGTTGAATGTGATGATATATACACAGCAGTGTGCACACAGACTCTTGAAACATCCATAGAGTCTGCTTTGTTCTTCACTTTAAGACTTGATGTGAATAACTACTAGTCTCTGAAGACCTCAGGAATATGTTTTAAGAATATAATGAATTAATCTGAGTAAAGTCTAAGACCACACAATTTCTTGTCCCTTTATTTGATCCAGAATTTGGATGAATATGAGGAAAAAAAACCCTTTATTAATTTATAGGAAAGGAATTTGGGGGGTCATGCTGTCTCAAAAGGTAGTGTAATTTGAGGCCAGCTGATACATTTTATGCAATTTTCCAAGCACACATTTTCTAGCCACACGCTTCAAATGAACAGGGGCCACCTTTTTCTCCCACTGCTGCCCCCACCAAAACACACCAACCCACTCCCTTCACAGTGAATCTATGAGTCAAGATTTTCTTTTTGTGGCATAGTTTCTATAGGCATTTCATTTTGTATTTTTGAAGTGCACTTTTGAATGTTCATTCATTTATTTTCTACTGCTTATCCTGTGCTTGTGCGATATCTCAGCATCTTCAGACGAAGGTAGGGTACACCCTGGCCAAGTCTCCAGTTCATCGTAGGACTCACATATAGACACAAACAACCATCCACACTCACATTCACACCTATATAATTATAATATTATTAATCATTATTATGAGTGTATGAGTGTGTGTGTGAACGGTTAACGCTCCTGATGAGCAGGTGGCACCCTGCGAGATAGTCACTGCCACCAGTGTATGAATGTGTGTGTGAATGGGTCAATACAAAACCTGTAGTGTAAAAGCGCTTTGAGTGATCAACAATACATATGCAATGAATATACACATAACTGCCCACAAAGATTGGCATAAAAATATTGTGTGTTTCTTGTAAGGGAAGATGGAAAATTTAAGACATTTTCAGTGAACACACATGTTAATATATCACTGGTAATAGTACATCCAAAATAAATAAATATTGCAACAGTTTAAAATATTAATCATTTACTGGATGTATCAGCTTATCTAAAATACTTCTTGGATTCATCTTCCCTATACATTTTTTCCCTGTACTTTTCTGTAGTGACTTTTTGTCATTTGGCCTGGCCACGGAAAGTTGCAACTGTTAGGGTTGATGAGAAGCAGATTAATTGGCGGGGTGCTGTAAAATGAAGGCTGAATCACCACTAACCCTCTGCTTAAACTGTTGTGTTGCATGAAAGATATCCTGGGGTGACAGATGAACAGGACACACAGAAATCTGTGAAAAAAAAAAAATAATGATTGGGAATTTTGTGTTTGATATCTGACTTTTTTCCTCTATAATAACTCATACAGAATAAATCATAACTAATATTTGAATTCACAGATTTTTCCATTTATTTTTTTTTTTTTTTTTTTAAATATTCCATTAACTAGAGTGGTGAAATATTATTCCCAGAGTGGCTTAAAGATCTGAAGTATAATTGGTAAATTCTGTGTATTGTGTTAAACTACCATCCAGGATCGGCCGCTTGTCTTCTTCTGCTCTCTCCCACTGAGTCTCATCTCTGTCTGTCAGTGTTGTCTTGGATATACAGTATATACTGACGTCCAAAAAGGAACGGTCCTGTTGTCAACTTCTGGGAAAAAGATAAAGCGCGCCAACCAATTTGTTATGAGAGATTTGACAAGTGGGTCACTGAATAAGCTTATAAAACAACACACTAAATTCATTTACAAGCTTCAAAGAAAGGTATAAAGTGACAGGTCTACCTAAAGTGATAACGTGTTTGTGAGTTGATGATGGTTTTTTTTTTCTTCCAACACATATCCTTCAAATATATTATATATCCTTTGCTACATTTTCTCAGCTGGAAGTGGGATAATTCATGAAAGGATGACAACAAGCTGAGGAAGGTGATCAAAGGCTGGTGCAAGTAGAGCAGTTTCAGCTGCTGAGGGAACGTACAGTCACCCTTATATTTAAGGTTCATAATCTACAACCCACATCTCCATCTGTCTACAAAGAGTGGAACAGAATTTCTGTATAGTCTACGTTTGTTTTACTGTGTCTGCGCCCTCTGTGCTCAACTGTGGAGGCAAAATGAAATCCACTTAATACAGTTTAATAAAAAGTGCTTCATGTGAGTCTTTTTAAAGCTGTGTTGTGAAAAGTACCCAAAGATAAAACTTAAGGAAAAGCATTCAAAACTAACTCTAAAGTTTAAAGGTTTGTGAGGGTTTTAGCTTTTATTTATGAAATATATTAATATATGAAAGACAAAATATAAAAATATAAAATAACTACTAATAATTGCATATCTGCCAATAACAACTTACACCTTAAGAGTAATTTGACCTGGAAATAAATGCAGATTGTTTCTTTTCTCCTGAAGACAAAAGTCAGATGTTAGTAGGTGTCAGTGTGAAAAGGGTTTAACTTTATCTTAATGGCCAGCTGCTACTACTCCTTCCAGCTGAGCTAAGCTCACCTTCTACTGGATGCAGTTTTATATTTAGATGACAGATACTTTTGAGACGTCAATCTTCTCATTTATTTCTCTGCAAGAAAATCAACTATGCATCCTGCAATGGTCTTTACTGAGACTCCTGTCCATATTCATTTAGATTAGCTGGAGGTCAAAACATTTTCTGAAGAAAGCACTGCATCTGCATGTATCTTATAACAGTCAAAAAAAAAAAGACTGAAAAATGCCCAATCTTGTAATCCACCAAGGGGCTGCTTTTATTCCAGTACTTATTTGAAATAACAACTGATATTTGCATCACTACTGCAGTGTGGCTATAGGCTACATTGTGTAATGGGAAGTCATTAGCTTTTTGGTCTGATGCAGTTTGTTCTCAGTCCCTTGCTGCTACATTTATATTTCATATCTTATGTTTCACACTGTATTAACAGCTGTGGCTTGTTTTTGCCATCTGCAGATAATTACTTTAGTTCGCTTGGCTTTGTAATGATAGCATGTTTTCTTCTTGCAACCCTCTGAATAGACAACATACTGCAAATTTCTTGACAGGTGCTGAGGCATTTGCTCAGGAGACATGGTGAGCGGGATTATTACTGCATTATTTAGTTCTCCTGAAATAAACAAACACATTCCCTTTTTGGCATCGTGTGCGACTACCAAGTCAGCATTGTGTTCTGTTGGACTGCTCCAGCTCGCAGCAGCCAATTATGATTTACGTTGAGAACTGAAAGTCTCAGTGCCCCTTTTCACTACCAGCGAGACCCACTTAGTGTCAAGCATTTTCCCTCCCATACCCTCTCATTTGCTCAGTGTCTCCTCCTTTTATGACCTTTTTACATTCACCTTGCCTTGTTTCACCTACTTGCTATCACCATAGTGGCTCAGGTCTCGCTCCCTAGACTAGTTTCAGTATAATAACCTGACACTTCACACTGCATTAGTCTTAGTTCCAACAACAAGGTTATGTGACCTATAGTGTCAGAGAGCATACACCATACTTGCCTGGAGTAGCTATTTATCGAGACAGCTTTGGGCCACCTATGATTCAGAGTAGAACAAATACAGATGTGAGGCTGTGTCACTGAGGACATGTTTGCTCAGAAAGCACAGTTTAAGCTAACAAACATCATCAAGCGGTTTTCTCTCACAGTGATGTCACTGGGACATTTAATCCTTTAAGTCAGCAATAATATTATCATTATATCACAATTCTGAAATTCTCTCTGAGAGGTGTGAGCTCTGGAATCTAAAAAGAAAATGTTCCATTCACTGCTCCATAATATGCTCCAAAATTGTTTTTATTCTCAACTACAGATTAGAATAACAAACAAATAGGTTATGGAATGATGGAAATGCACTTGGTGAACAGTGAGACTCTGGGGCTGCAGAGAAGGAGGTTGGCTTTCAACCCCGAGGAAGTCATTAAGGGACCGGTGACCTCACTGGTGCAACACTCGGAGAAGCTGCCCACTGGCACTATGTCATATTGTTTATGCCAACAGTTCTACCACCACTGGTCATCAAACCTGAGCACACAGATATTGACTAGGGATTGAAAATGAGGTCACGTTCATGTTGACAATTTCTTCGTAATGCATAGATGTTCTAACCGTGGGTTTTGTGCTTGTCATCACCACTGTCAGAAACCTGGGTGTTATCTTTGACCAGGAGCTGTCTTTTAAATCACATGTTAAACAGATTTCAAGGACCGCCTTCTTTCACCTCCGTAACATTGCTAAAATCCAGCACATCCTGTCTCAACAAAATGCAGAAAAACTAGTTCATGCGTTTGTTACTTCCAGGCTGGACTACTGTAATTCTTTATTTTCAGGTTGCCCTAACAAAATTTTAAAAACTCTTCAGTTAATCCAAAATGCAGCAGCGCGTGTTCTGACTAGAACTAATATCAGAGACCATATTTCCCCCATACTGGCTTCTCTGCACTGGCTCCCAGTTAAATTCAGAATAGAATTTAAAATCCATGTTCTCACCTACAAAGCTATTCATGGTCAGTCACCATCTTATCTTGAACAGCTCATAGTACCCTATCGCCCATCCACTCCTTACAACCTTACACTCCCAGGATGCAGGGTTATTGGTGATCCCAAGAATTTCCAAAAGTAGAATGGGAGGCAGAGCTTTCAGCTATCAAGCTCCTCTCCTGTGGAACTATCTTCCAGTCTTGGTACGGGTGGCAGACACCCTCTCTGATTTTAAGAGTAGGCTTAAAACCTTCCTTTTTGATAAAGCTTATAGTTAAGGCTGGCCTATCTAGCCCTTAGTTATGCTGCTATAGGCTTAGGTTGCTGGGGGAACACTCCATGATTCACTGAGCTTTCTTCTCTCCCCCCTCTGACTCCGACTCCTTCTCTGCTCCTGTAAATGTCCATATCCTTACACTAACTTTACTTCTTCCCCGGAGTCGTTGTGCTTTACCATCCTGCAGGTTTTTCTAGGTCGCGGTGGGAGGTGCTGCTGTGGTCCTGCCTGATGCCCCCTGGCCACATTAGGAAAGGAGATCCTGTGACTTGGATCCTGTGACTTGGATCCTAGGCTGGATTTCCAAGTGCAAATTGGGACCCACAGATCACAGTGGCTTCTGGATCAATAGACTACACCTGCTTCTGGACCACTACACTTCACATATCCCTGGATTTACAGATTCTACATACTCTTGGACTCAGCAACACCCAGATCTTCCTACATGGAGTACAATGACTCCTGGACCAACAGAGTCCACCTGCGTCTGGATCACTAGACTTTCCATACATCCGGACTCATAGAATCCACAGACTCTGGGACTCATGGATGTTTTATGCATTCTAAATGAACTGTTGTTATCATGTTTTTGTGTTCTGTACAAGTGACATTTATTGCACGTCTGTCCGTCCTAGGAAGAAGGATCCCTCCTCTGTGGCTCTTCCTGAGGTTTCTTATTTTCCCTGTTTAGGGTTTTTTAAGTTTTTCCTCACCCGGTTCGAGGGTCTAAGGGCAGAGGATGTCACATCTGTACAGTTTGTCAAAGCCCAGTGAGATAATGTGTAAATTGTGATTTCGGGCTATACAAATAAAATTTGATTTGATTTGATTTGATCACTTTAACCTAGCGATGTGCAAAAATCAGCCCTTGAGCAATATCCTCCATCACACTATTGTGCGCAAGTGGCCCTAATTTTGCACATTTTAAGTGACGTTACAGCCAGTAGTGTTAATGCTAAATTGCATTGGGGTTTGAAGTCAATAACATTGGAAAAATTGCCCAAAAGGGGTTCAATATTGACTGTACATGAAGATGGACCAGATGAGAGGTTCATAAAGCTACACTAGAACATCTCAATTGGCGGGCTACAAGTCTTTCCCCTCTCTGTTAGCAGATGGGATATGGTTCAAGCTAAAAATTCATAGTACACCTCAGATATTTTTTTTCTGACTATTTGGGGAGTTCTTATTATGCTATTCTTTATCTAGGTGTTCATTTTGTGACCATTTTGGTTTTAATAATTTTTTATGCTATGTCCCTTAGCAAACAACAGCATAAAAAGGACTAGACTGGGTGAAGCCAACATAAAATGCCCAGTATGAGATTTGCTCTATTTGCATGGAAAACAATCAGCTGATGTAGGCTGATTCTTAGATCAGCTGATTCATCTGAGATTGTAAACTGATCTTGACTTCCATGACCTGCCTGAAACCAATGTAATGCTTATGTTTTTACAGTATATATCTACATTAAATTTGCATGTTTTTTTTATTCAGCTAGCTTTTTCCTGAGCACTGATTCCTTACAATACATCAGATAAGGACCATCAAGCAAGCTTACATTGAACTTCATTAACAGCCACAGACAGCAAGTATATGAAATGCACAGCAATAGTGACATTGGCTTCTCATGATTGAACCAAAGCCAAGAATAATAGTAAGCTTGTTTGTAAATCAGGTATTGGCATTCAAACAACACTGTGTATATATGCATTCTTTAAAATCCCTTGAGGCTTTTCACATGTCTCTGCATTAAGCTTCAACGTGCTTTGAGAATGAGGGAAGATGAAACAGTGTTGCTGCTACCGTGATGATCTCTCTCTACAATCTGCCCCACTGTGCTGCATAATTTATTTTATTTAAGAAGTAAACCCCTATCAGTTTTCCACACAATCACAGACTTAGTAAATGTGTTTATCTTGTTTATTCCCCTCTCTCCCTCTCCCTGGGTCTCAGGGGTCCTTGTGGCCCCTGTCTGCTTCCTGATGTCTGGGAGCTCAGGTCTATGAGGCACCAGGATCATTTTACTTCTGTAGCTGTTGTCACTGGTATGGACCCAGCTAATTCATCTTACTAATGGCAGGTGGGTCAGTTGAGCGCTATAATTGTTATTTGCGTTCTTTTTTTCTCCTTCGTTTTTGTAGCTGTAGTTCCATGATGTAATAAAAATAGAGTTAGCTTTTAAAGAAGAAAGCTGTACCTGCCATGGGCACACTCCCTCTCTTCTTTTATCATACAATTATGCAAATTTAGCTGTGTTTTCAGTTAAAAGTAGTGTCACAAAATTGTCAATTTGTCATTGAACTCATTGTTTGATGAACTACTAATACTTTTATTCTAAATTGAAATGCACATTTTCAAAATGTAGTTCAAATTAGTAAAAGATTTTACATTGATTTAAGGTCTTGGTTGGCACTTTTAGATTGGATCTGTATTCTATACAAACAACTGCTGGTCATGAAATAAAAATAAAATGAAATACTTTCTACAGAATGAATGCAATGAACTTTATGCCTTTTAAAGAGTTAACATATATATATATTTCCTGAGTTACCAGAGTGAAGTCAGCAGTCAGTTGAAGTCACTGGGGCATGAATCTCTAGAGAAAGGTGGACATGAATGAGCTCAGGCTGATTTCAGTTAGCAGGAAGGTCGTCACCACAAAAATGAAAAACATGAGAAGTGGTTCAAGGTCTAATCAAGTCCTCAGACTGTACTCACTGGGAGCAATTAAGTTCCTCCCTCTCCCTCAACATAGGTAACCAGATCCTCCTATTGACATTCTTAATAAAAGGTCATTTACTGTATGGATGAAATGATCAGCCCTCATTGCCTGAGAACCTTACAGCACTAAATGAACTTGAATACTATGGTCAGAGCCATGACCAACAACAGAACCTTATTTACAAAATTAACACGGACATAAAATTGAAGGGATGATTCACGTAACAGAGCAAGAGGTCTACGTCTAATGCAATAAATGCTTGTGCCGTACTCTTGGAATCTATGTGCAGGATCTTCGGTGCATGAATTTCAAGACCTTGGCACAGAGTCCAACCAAACCGCAGGAATTCATTACCATCATTGCTAGTCTGACACAAATTAAATCCTGGTGCTTTCTGTCTTACCGCTCAGACCACAATACTACATCATAAGTCATCCTTAATTTGTATGGTTGTCGCAGGCACATGTTGTCAAGTTTGTAAGCTTGCAGCTCCCTTTGTTAAAGCCTGTCAGGACTGCACAGAGTAGTGACGAGAGAGCGGCAAGATTTTCACACTCATCCCACCTAGAATGTCTACAAAACTCTTTTTGCCTCTGAGCCAAAAACGTAAAATATAGTCTTTACCAGTCTTGGCTGGACTGTCTCCCTTAATTTTTTAGAGGATATAATATAATCAAACCAATTAAAATCAAATTGTATTTGTATAGCCCAAAATCACAATTTACACATTATCTCACTGGGCTTTGACAAACTGTACAGATGTGACACCCTCTGCCCTTAGACCCTCGAACCGGCTGAGGAAAAACTTAAAAAAAAACCTAAACAGGGAAAATAAGAAACCTCAGGAAGAACCACAGAGGAGGGATCTTTCTTCCTAGGACGGACGGACGTGCAATAGATGTCACATGTACAGAACACAACAACATGATAATAACAGTTTAACATCCATGAGTCCCAGAGTCTGTGGAATCTATAAATCCAGGTGTATGGGAAGTCTAGTAATCCAGACAAAGGTATACTCTGTTGGTCCAGGAGTCATTATAGTCCATGTAGCAAGATCTGAGTGTTGCTGATGTAGTCACTGAGTCCAAGAGTATGTGGGAACTATAAATCCAGGGATATGTGAAGTGTAGTTATCCAAAAGCAGGTATAGTCTATTGGTCCAGAAGCCATTGTAATCAGTGGATCCTGATTTGCACTTGGAAATCGAGCCAAGGATCCAGGTCACAGGATCTCCTGTCCTAATGTGGGCTGTAGGTATCAGGCAAGACCACAGCAGCACCTCCCACAGCGACCTAGAAAGACCTGCAGGATGATAAAGCACAACGATTCCGGGGAAGAAGTAAAGTTAGTGTAAGGATATGGACATTTGCAGGAGCAGAGAAGGAGTCGGAGTCAGAGGGGGGAGAGAAGAAAGCTCAGTGAATCATGGAGTGTTCCCCCAGCAACCTAAGCCTATAGCAGCATAACTAAGGGCTAGATAGGCCAGCCTTAACTATAAGCTTTATCAAAAAGGAAGGTTTTAAGCCTACTCTTAAAATCAGAGAGTGTGTCTGCCTCCCATACCAAGACTGGAAGATAGTTCCACAGGAAAGGAGCTTGATAGCTGAAAGCTCTGCCTCCCATTCGACTTTTGGAAATTCTTGGGATCATTTAAATTTTATTCTGAATTTAACTGGGAGCCAGTTCAGAGAAACCAGTATGGGGGAAATATGGTCTCTGATATTAGTTCTAGTCAGTACACGCGCTGCTTCATTTTGGACTAACTGAAGAGTTTTTAAAATCTTATTAGGGCAACCCGAAAATAAAGAATTATGGTAATCCAGCCTGGAAGTAACAAATGCGTGAACTAGTTTTTCTGCATTTGTTGAGACAGGATGTGCCGGATTTTAGCAATGTTACGGAGGTGAAAGAAGGCAGTCCTTGAGATCTGTTTAACATGTGAGTTAAAAGACAGCTCCTGGTCAAAGATAACACCTATGTTTCTGACAGTGGTGCTGGAGGCCAAGGTAATGCCATCCAGATTAACTATGCTGTTGGATAATGAGTCTCGAATGTGTTTAGGGCTCAGCACAATGACTTCAGTTTTGTCAAAGTTTAACATTAAAAAGTTATGAGACATCCAATTTTTAATGTCCTTAAGACATATCTGTAGTTGTGTGTCATCTGCATACCAATGAAAATGTATGGAGTGCGTTCTAATAATATTACCTAAAGGAAGCATGCATATAGTGAATATTAATGGTCCAAGCACAGAACCCTGTGGGACTCCATGACTAACCTTGTCATATCTTGATGATTCATCATTAAAATTAATATACTGTATATGGTAGCACTGCACACCGAATTTCACACGGTCCAAAGATAATGCTGCCTTGTCATTAAAACCCTTCCTAAAATCAGAATTATAGTGATGGTGAGAATATGTTTCCCTTCCATTTTTTAACCCCCCAGGAGGAAACAACCTGTCACTGTTTCATCTCCAAGCATCAGGCTTTTACAATGCATCCCTGTTCTAATGAAATGCAACTTCGATGCTTACCAAGGTAAACTGAATAAGGAGTGAAAATGCAAAATTATAAAGTAAAGGTTGTGATCTGAATCAATCTTAGCCACAAACAATGTGGAGGTTTAGATGTGAGTCAGACTGTCTTTTCCTTTTAAAAGCGTAATGACGAGTGGATATAAGTTCTCTATCATCTTAAGCTTTAACATATTGCTATGTTTCTTGTGGGAAACTCCTCGCGGTTAAACGCCTTATGTCCCAAGTCAAGCACACATAATGGAAAAAGGGAATCTGACCAGAGAATTGACACAGTTATCACTGAACAATTGAGAATTTTAATAGACGAGCATTACGGTATCTTATGATAGCAGAGAAGACAAATTAAAGAGTATGATAGTGGGGAGACAGCCATCATTTCAATTGAATTTTCTTCTGAAAACAGAAAATTTAATCTGTCCTGATTGGTGACACTTACAGATCCAGAATGTGCTCAAAGGCAACGTACAGACAGGGAATTTTATGTAGTTCACAATGGTCAAAATAAAATGAGATTGAATTAAACAACCTTTGAAAAACTAACTAAAAACTAAATCTACCAGGAATTAAAATTTGTAAATGTGTAAAAGTGTTTAAAATTATGGGGATTGAAAGTATTTACTCAGAAATTCATGTAGAACTATCATATGAATTAGCAGAAAAAAGGAGAAAGCTGAGAGAAACCTTGGTTAGTCTCATAGTTGCAAACTATGAAAAATAAGGCAGTACTAAGTATCATAATATACAACTAGTTACTGGTTAAAGTCTGTTCAGTTTTTAGCATTTTAGTGCTGCTAAACCTGATCTAAATCTTAATCACATTCAAATCTCAACCTCAGACGCTGTTCTCTCCTGCTACTAGTCTTTGTGCTAAGCCAACCACCTGCTACAGCTATATAATGATATCAATACCCTCATCTATCTCCTTGCAAATAAATTAATGTGATTTCTTTGATATTCAGGAGAAGCCTGCTGATTCTGAGTGAGAACGTTGCATTATAATCTCAGTATAAAAGCTGCTTCTATTCTTAATGAAAACGTTGTCTCTCAGCAACGTATTAGCAATCTGAATTCAAATTTAAACTTAAAATCTGTGCAAGAGAACTATGGTATTTTCTAGTTTCCTCAACCTCTAAATTATTGTGTATAACATTTTATGGTGGCTGTTTTGTCTTCTGTTCTGGTAATTTAATTCAGAACCAACGGAAAAAAATGTCTTGAGCATTTGACATTTTGACCGTCCAAATCTATTGTAGTGTACAATATCGCACAAAGCATTCATTCAGTTAAAGCTAAAATGGTTTCCGGTGTAATAACGCAAATTCAGCTTTCTATGTATCTTGTTGAATATTGCTTTAAGTTGTTTGGGAATCATTTGCTTTATACAAATAATTTGCCTGCATACTGGCATGTTTCATTTTACCAATTAGATCAAGGAGGAAAACAGTCGCGTGAAATGGGAGCACAAAGCCCTGGAAAGTGGCAGCAAGTAAATGACCGATTTCTTTCTTCGTTTTTCTATCTTGTCAAACACAAGCAGCAGCCCAGCGGGCAGTGATGGCTGACAGAGAACATATTGTATACTTTTGGTATGCACTGAATTCAGTCCACCACTATGCTACGGCTGGGTTTTCTGTTGTAGCACTGAAACGGAGAAGTAAAAGCCAAGTTGTCTGTTTCCTAGTTAGCTCTCTCATATTACTCACAGTCATTCAGTTTAATCACCATGTAAAAGCAGGATGAATTTTTGTGTTGGGTTGCAGGGGAAGATCATAATGGAGTCATGGCAGTTGAACAGTTTGAGGAAAAAATGACAAGTTTTTTTTAAACACATCTTGATTCTTTTTTTTTTAAAGCTATTACTATATTTATAAAAAATAATGTGTATTGCTTTAAGAGATAGATGATAAGATTGCTTCCACTCTCATATCAAGCTCTGGCAAATATTTAGTTAAAGCTAGCAGTGGTTAAGCGTAGAGCAAAGACAAACGGGGTGAAACAGCCAGCCTGACTTTGTCTGAAGCTAACAAAATTCAGCTAACATCCCTTCTAAAGGCCACTAACCAGCAAGATATATTTATTTTTAGTTCACACAAAATAGAAATATTCACATTAATTTTTGTTAGGCTGACACTGGACTGAGCCAAACTTACGTTCAGTATTTAGCTTTATATTTCTACTCTAATAGGGATATTTTACTAAGCAGATATTTTTCCCCTCCAGAAAAAAAAAAAAAATCCTGTCCACATGTCCTGTGTACAAAATATCACTGTGCACACATGCAACACAGCCATGCTAGGCCTGTAGGTGGCGATATAGTCTGCATCACACCAGCATGTCAAGTACCAGACTACTCCCCCTTTACCCTAAATTGTACCCAATTATTAATTTATTTACGGTCATTTGACACATAATATAGCTCCTCATCTTTCAAAAAACTTTTTGGAACCACACATGAGGTGCTATGGGAAAACCAAGTTTTAATCAATGTTAAAATGATGCAAAGCATTATTGTTGTTTCTCATGAATTCTTACTTGAGTGCTTGAATGCAGGAAACTATAATCTCTTTGATCAGTTTCAGTTGTGATACTATCATCGTCCTAAAATCACCATGTTACATAGCTACACATATACACAACAACTGGAGATTTGACCAATATAATAATAATTTGAGTGGCCTTAACACCATTTAAAAACAAGAGGCGAAATTTAAAGGAAAATGTTTATTTTCCGAAATATTCACGTTAGTGTGGACAGGGTTAAATACTAACCAAGACATTTTAAGCTTGATTTAAACAATGGTGAACTCCTCTGTCAATGATAGTAATTACACATGATTAAAATATGCTCATTGTGCCACAGGCTCTGACAGATTTTTTTGTCAAGCCTTCTCCTTCTCTATGGTTACTTTTAGGGATGCATTGATCAGAAATTTTGGCTGATATAATCTCTATAAAATACATTTCTAAGATAATCAACATTTGTAAACAGTGATACACAATCAGTTTAATCAAGTCAATAATGACATGATGAAAAACGTCCAGACAGCAGAAATTGCCTCGTCCAAAAGTAACATAGTACACAGTATGTCTGCCCTTAGTATGGGTGTAACTACTTGGGGACAAGGGGGGGCAGCTGCTGAGTGCTGATTGCTCATCACTCATTCACACCTCCACCATAGGTAGCGGCACAACAGGGTGTAACGATGCCCAGTACCCTGTTGTAAACACAATAAAATGCCAAGAGTGAAATTAGAACCCACAGACGCTGAAAATGACAGTTTTTTACTGCTGGGGAAGTCTGTCAGCTGATTTTGTACGGTGACGACAATGTCAGCAACACATCAAAGTGCATCACATGGTTTGCAGCAGCTCTGATATTGTTGATTCATTACCATCACACACAGATGGGAGCAGAATTGCTTCAGACCATGTAGTAGGGAGGAGCCAGGTGTGAACAGCCCTGTATATTTAACAGACCATCATCAGTTGTTTCAAGACAAACAATACTGACATGAATAACTTTAGAGCCACTTACTTGTTCATTTCATTAAGATGGACGGGTCAATTTGTCATCTTTACATAGCAAAGACCCTCTGCTGCCTCTTTGGAAGTCTTAGTATGTGTTTTTCCAGTTATCTTTCCAAATACTACTTTCCAAACACACACACATACTGCTTTTAAATTATTGTAGCTGAATTTGTACTGGCAATAAATGTTGTGATTAGCGATGTGGACGCAAACGCAGACACAGACCAACGTGGAGATGAATGAAGCAGGTTTTATTGCTAGGAAAGTGGGGAATGGAGGTGGATGAGGTGGGGATGAATCAGGCCGAGGCAGAGGACTGGAGGGCTGGGCTGAGATAAGTGAGGGAGAAGGGCAAGGGCTGGCAAGAGGAAGCAGGTAGTGGGTTGGAGAGCTGGCAAGTAGGCAGGCAGGCGAGTAGTGGTCCAGGAGTACTGGAGAGAGATACAACGGTTAAGAACACAACCAACTTGGAAAGATCTCGAGACAAGGGAGAGGCCTGAAGCGTAAGCTACCATTGAAGTGGATTCAACGATGTGGCGATGAGTGGGTGAAGAGCCGGGGTAGATATACTGCAGGCGGATGAATTGATGAGAGGCAGGTGAACAGACTGGGACAGGTGATGAGCTGATTGCAGACAGGAGTGTAGAGCCGGGAGCCAGGAGAGCCACGCCCAGGCCAACACACACACCCACACAAACTAAACAAACACAGAGAGAGACAGACAGGAGAGCACTGGAAACACAGGGAAGGGGAAAACACAGGAAAATGCTAGGGAATTGTCCGGTACCAAAACAAAAAAACTATGAAACACGTTAGAATCACTATGTTTAATGTTGCTGAAATTCACAAAAATATAAGAGCATAACACAATCACCTAATTACCTTATATTGACCATAGATTTAAGAGGGTTAAAGTTAAGTAATAAATAGTGCTTGATAACATTTGTCTGATCGTAAAAAAGAACTTTGTAGTTTACTTCAAAGTTTTGATTTTTGATGGAGGAGCAATGATAAGTTAAACTTAAAATATTTGTTTAGTTTGACGGTTAGTAAGAGTTGATGAGTTCAATTATGCCCATCAGTAATGTGAGGACACTGAATCCTTGTGTTGTATTTATTATTTGTAGCAAAATTAAATGATGTAGATGAAAAAATGATTAGTTAGCAATATGGGTTGCCTTTTTTCATCTACATTATTCAACTGTGACTGATTTCTCAAAGTTCTATAGTACAACTTTAATAAAAATGTTAACTGTTATTAGCATTAGCATACTGAAAAAAAAATAGCGTTGAAGGCATTTTGTTGTTATTGTTGTTTTGTATTTTACTGCACTTTATATAACACTATCCACGCCACTGGCCCATACAAACTTTACCTGGCCAGACAACAAACTCAACCACACACACTTCTGTTTTGTTAGATGGTTAGCAAAAAGGTTTTGGTGCATTACTGCCACCTTCTGAAACAGTGGGCGGATCATATGCACACACAGCAGTACCCACACATTAATAATCATCAGCTTTTCACATTGGACAAATTTTGCTTATTGGACTGATACTGATGTTACTGTCCATATATTGTGCAATGCCAGTATCACCCTCTCATTTTCTGTTGGACAAACTGAACCCAGAGCTACCAGTCTCAAAAACTACCACAAAACTCAGATTTGAATATATTTGACCAGATATTTGTTATCTGACAGTAATAAATCAGCATTGCATGAACTGGTTCATTTAAAGAAAAAAAGTCCCACACTGTAGGCTTAAAATGTTTTATATATGTGTTGATATACATCACCGTCTGTGGTATTCATGAAAAAAAATGCAGATCAATTTAAATAAGTAGAGACAATTTTACTAACAAATTCCTTTTGGCACTATCAACAATGAATCATGGATGTGGTGAAGGACTGTATTTATCTGAGGACAGGGACTGAAAAGCATTATCAATGGTTTCCCACATCCACTGATTCCCTTTGAGGAGAGATGTAACACACGGAGATGCAAAAAACAGGAACAGTAAGAAACTCTGACGAAACTGTCATCCTGTAATTATTTATGATCTATGGAGTATTTATACTTATTTTCCATTTCTGTTCCGAATGACTTCAGGCAAATGCACATTTCAGCAAAAGGTGTCACTTATCTGTACATCTTGTGTGGTCAGGGTGCTTACTTGCAAAGTGCCGGTCCTATTCACGTCAGAGTTGGCATATGCCACACAAAGGCCGACTCAAACAGAATGGATTGTAGTTGCTGTGAGCGTGCACATTAAATAGAAGTAAGTAATCATCCTGACGCATTGACATGACAACACAACACAACACATTGCTGGCTATCTTTGGAAAGTGATGATGATCTTAGCTGCGGCGCTCATCAACACCGAGAAAGATTGCAACGCACAGCTGTCTGCATGCCACATCCATTTGACATGTCGACACAGTGGGCCCTTAAAAGTGCACGTGTCAGGAGCTTGGAACTAATAGTGCAATGCCGAACTTCAGAAGATTAGCCAAGCAATGACATAAGCTGTGGCTGCTCTGGTGTTTAGAAGCTGTTCTTGAAAAATGTGCACGGCGCTGAGGGGAGAGAAATGAAAGCTCTGCAGGAGTGGAAAATAAGTGAAATGTAAGTCACAGGTAGCAATATTTTGATAAAGTAATCATGCTTCGGGAGCAAAGCACAGCCCCTGATATCCGCCTTTGGTGATTCCACAGAGCTCTTCAGAACATGGCAGCCTCAGATTTACAAATTGAAAATCATTAATAATTCTAACCAGGATGTGATAAATCTGGAATCACTCCCGATGAACCTGGACACACTTTCATAAATCAAAAAGATTACTTGGAAATTTTTTAAAATCAGTTGTCAAAGTGTCAGGCTTACTAATGGTTTTTGTAGATCCCTGCTGTGATATATCATTAATCTGAGATGCATTTGAAGTGTGTCACAGGGGCAATATGTGATCCCCTTAATATTTGGAATATGCTGGTCTGTGCCTATACTGGAGATTGCAAGGATGAAAGCGGCTGGGGCTGGGTTGCTGTTAAAGAAAGTTGCCATGGGTTTCATTTTGATAAGGACGAATATTTCAAATGGCCATTGACAGCAAGACCATTGTTATGAATGTAACAAAGGGTGTGGTGCATCACGATAATAGCGATGAAAATAATCATGATGATGATCACTTGCTGCAATCAAAACTGATAAAGTGCTGACAACATCCTTGCAGCAAACTACCCAAAATCCACATTGCTACTGAAATACCTTCTTTGCTCTGTGACTGCAGAGACTTCGGAATGCTATTGTGAAGGAGGTACTGACCGTGATGGCGAACAGGGCACCTCTGTAATCTAAATGTCGTTCGCTGAAAAGCATCTCCCACACAGCCACTGACTTTCATCTGAATGTGCCTCCAAAAGATTCAATTACTTTTTCTCTCCTTCTATTTCTTTCGCCCTCTGATCTCCACCCTCCTTCCCATGCACTAGTTGCTTATCTGCTGTGATTATAGTCATTATGAAGCAGCCGTGTCTGCAGTGAGATTTCATCAGGAGCAGACATGCTCAGCCAACTGCTTCTGCAAAGCAGGTCCTGTTTAGTAAAGGAGCTGTACAAAAAGCTCCATGCTTGAGGTGCAATCCAGGAGATTTTAGCTAGGCTTTCTGGCTCACTATATTCTCCAGGAGTGAATTATTAATAAATATGTGTTGTGTGCCATATTTCCATTAAACATTATTCGCATAGCCTGAGTAGCTCCATGTATAAGACAGTGTAAAGGTTATGAACAGTGGGAATGCACAGCTCTGACTGTGTTTCCTGTTCTGTCGAGGCGAGGGGAGAAGCATGGCAGCCCGAGGATAAAAGGCTGCAGCAGACAACACTGCTGCTCTTTTCATGTTCAAAATCTGTTTCTCGCACGCCTCTGTCTAGGTTTCAGCGGAGGGGGTGGAGTTTAAATGCGATGGAACAAAACTCGCTTTTTTGACAATGACATCAAAGGCGATGGCTGCCTTTGTGTTTGAAGTGTAGCATGTTTGAAGTGTTCTGAAGACAGTGGAGTGGTAGGGCAAGTTCATTGTTGCTTCGCTCTGGGGATGATTATCAGCTGCTATCGGTGCAGATCTCTGAAACAACTGTCAGCGTGAAATGTGAATAATGATCTCCCCTTTTTCACCTGCTGACGCCTAACCAGCTCTGACACCTTAATACCTGCAGTAATACTGGAGTTCAGATATTCATTTCTTACTTCTGTCTTTGGATATAGTTCTAGACAATCCCTGCAAGTTATTGAAATGATAGCAACAACTCCACCCATTTTACCCTTAAAACACTATATAGACAATTAGGTAGTATTTATTAATATCTTTTTACCTATGAAGCTTTGCAACTGATGCATTAACAGTTAAAGAATGTGTAATCACAGCTATACAACATACAGTAGTTGTATAGATGTGACAAAGTTTCATAGTTGTTATTAAATGCTATTAAACACAGTGTCAGTCAATGAATGAATATACAAACATGTTATCTTAAATGTATTTATTCATTATTAAGAATTTCAAGCTCTAACCTACATTTAAATTTGTACATGAGAACTTAATAACCCTTGAAGAACCCTTAAGTACTAAAGTTTAAACTAATAGATAATCATAATGATTTAAGATATCCAAATGCTGTAACTCTGACTTATTCACTAATCCATGGAGATGTTGTCTCAACACAACTGTTAACAATTTATTGTTAGGGACTTAATGTAAAGAATGCACATTGTGCACAAATAACTTGTCAAAGTTTTGCCATTGTTGCCCTGTTTTTTTTTTTTTTTTTTTCAGTTCATTGTTTTTCTCATTCGCTTCGGCTCATTTAAGACAACATAGGCATTGCTGGTCCACTGAATAAATTTGCCTTGGACATCACAGTGTCTGTAGTGTAAAACCACATTATTAAATGGTGTTTTCGTTTTCAAAGTTTTAGGTCCCGAAACAATTAGTTTTAATCAAAGTTTTCATTCTTTAAGGAAAATAGCACATTTATTTAAATGCTTGCCAAAGAGCATGCATGGTTGTATACAGTCTTTTATGACAACAAGGCCATTAACTGGTGATCAAAACTGATGAGTTTATTTAACCATATTGGTCAAAAATTCCTTCTGTCATAAGAAAACAAAAAATATTTGGAGTAGTACGGTTAATTCAATGAATAAACAATTTTATTTTTCAATTGAGCACTCAGACATTTTACTTTTGGCAGATTTTAAGAGTCATAAGAATAAGTAAAAGAGTAATGAATATAACTGAATATGTTTGCATGCTTTCTGTGTGTTATGTGCTGTGTTAGCATGTTTGTATATAAAAACTATATGAATGATCTCTGTGAAGATTCTCAGTCATTCAGGTCATGGTAGTCTTGGTGTTTCTTTTGAAGGCTACTGGACTTCTTGTAGTTTCTTGAAGATGTTTCGCCTCTCATCCACGAGGCTTCTTCAGGCTTCCCTTCAGGAGAAGGGACACTCCTTTGAGGATGAGAATGTGCATGTGCTGGACAGGGAGGATAGATGGTTTGAGAGAGGAGTAAAGGAGGCCATCTATGTCAACCTGGAACATGATGACTGGGGGGAGTGATTACCCATCTGATGGTGGGTGGATCTGGGCCACACAGATTGGGGGTGGGGCTTTGTACCCTTTGCCCAGTACCCTGAGTAAGAAGGATCCTCCACAAGGTTAAATACTGGGGACTCCCTACCAGAAATCTACAAGTTAAGAAACCTTTTGGATGACAGGTGAAATGTTTTAAAGAACCTGCAAAAAGTCCAGTTGTCTTCAGAAGAAACACCAAGGCTATATGAATGATCCTTTAAAAACAGTCTTTGTTTGTTTGCAGCTTCATTGCAGTGTTTTGTCAACTCTGTTTCAACTTTTGTTTCTGTAATCTATAAATAAAGGGCTACCACTGTTGCACTGTCATCAAGTTATGTAAATAGACATTTAAGTTATCATATTTGCAGCCATGTTATAGTCATAGGAGGAGAAGATGAATTAAACTTTGACTGAGATTTTTTATCTAAATAATCACTAAAATATGTCTCTCATGGATGAACATCCTCCACTTTAAACACATTCACTACCAATGGGAAATCATGTTTCACTGCTGTAAAGTACTTGTGTATTAATGCAGCGAATGCCATGTTTTCATTCTAATAATAGTGTGAGTCAGAGAGCAATGGCTGACACTGCCCTTAAATATAAACCGACCTATGATATAAGCTACTCTCGTATAACTGTGTGCCCCTAATGGTTACATTAACCTAGTAAAATAGACACGTTAACAGTCCTCCCAATATATGCAGTAAGCTTGGGCCTCTAAAATCCTCCTCCACTAACTATTATTGTACTTGGGTTGGCAGTCTATAGTCTGTAAAATCTTTCAGGAAGGGTCATTAAGGATATTTCATTATCTCCATATTGCCAAGGTCAGGTTGTCCATATATCCACTTTACGGCTGCTAAGGGAATATGCTGCGACTGTAGTATAATAGACCAGAAAATGTCCACACCAGGAATGATGGGAAATCAATATTGGGCCCAGGTCATCAATACAAACCCCATTTTCACAAGCAGGAAGAAGGCATTCTGGAAAAAAAAAATGTTGAGGAAAACAGATTAGAGGGAGAAAATAAAATAAAGCAATGTTTTATTGTTAATACATTTTTTTGTTTTTTGGAGGGATGGGGGTGCAATATGCTGCAGGACCCCTCACAGAGGAGGTTTAAACTAGTTTGGCTTGATTTTGTTTTAATCCGCCTGCACTGGATCAGGCAGTCCATAAATGTCTCAGCACAGTCGTGTAACCACGTTAAAGGAGAAAGAAACATGGGTTGTGACAATGATTTGCCCCATTTGTTACGACGGTAGCTGGGGCCTCACTCTGCCGTTGGTTTGTTGATGCCTTCAGTTTATTGCAGGGTAATGGCGATAAGAAATGTAGGATGCCGACAAACAAAAGAACCTTTATGCCATTACAACTTAGAGATAAAGTGTCGTGCGAGCCACTCAAGCATTGCTGAAAACAATTCAACTATCCAACACGCTCTTATGTTTGCCCTTATATTTTAAGTTAAATTGATTAATAGAAAACACACAGTACTGTCCTGAGGTGTAATGTAAGGTGAATTTGTCAGTATGTATAAACTGCTTGTTAAATAAATGTTGCAGAGCATGTGGAGGTCCAACAAGGAATTTACAATGTGCTATGGGGGAGAAAGGAGAAAACAGCCTGTGGTTGTTTAACCAGCCAGTGGTAGCCTTGGGCGTTGTTTGTTTATGCAGCACAGCTTCCAACAAATGAATATCACACTGGCAAACTGATGTTGGTGTAAAAAATAAACAAACAAAAAAAAGGACTCTGCATAGGAAAGCTTCTGTGTTTCTTTCCAAATGTCTACAAGCATTACAATAATCCAAAATACTGCAAGTGGTGCTTGTGTTTCTTATTGTTTAATGTATATTTTTGTCCTGAATTACATGTTTGCATGGCACAAGCATTGACGGTGCTACTGTACAGTAGATACATGGTCTTTGTGTGGACATCATATTGTCTGCTGCATGTTAATGGCTTATTGACCATGTATGGTGTAATGAGACCTTGGGTGCAGGGGCAGCTATGATATATGAAGGTGAAAATTGGCCTCTGCTGCACTGATGACCTAATTTCAATATTCAGGTACTTGGGGATGGAAATAACACTTTTCACATCTAAGTGCTGTGTATTAGCCGCTGGCTTACTGTATGTCTGCCTATTCTCAGCCCACAGACGAAGCCACACAGTGTGCACAGACAGTGCACACCGGCTGCTACGGACCCCTCAAAATTACAAACATCCATTGCAGACACAGCGAGGTGTACAACCGCCAGGCAGCAGGCACAGAGAGAGAGAGAGAGAGAGAGAGAGAGAGAGAGAGAGAGAGAAAGAGGAGTCACCTTCATCTTCTCTATTCAGCTGACTTGATGCATGCATTCAAGAAAATAAAGCAGATTCCAAAAGGGGTCTGTCTTTGGAGATAACCTTGAGGATGTATGGCATTTAGCATTCCGCTCAACCCTGGTCATGGGTTCCTGAAGGCGGTCACGTCATCCCTTAAGCACATATTATGATCCCTTGCCTTTACATAGAAACAACATTAAAACTTCCTCATACATGTCAGTTTCTTAAATATATGTATATATATATACACGTACATACATACACACACCATTTATTTATTTATTTTTAAGGAAGTGGCTTCAAGAGGAAATTTAAAGACTGTCATTTCATGTTAGGGCAAAAGGAGAATAAAGCTCAATGACCTATTTGCATTTCTGTGTTTGACAAGCATAGGAAGGTTGAGGCATATATTGGAGGGCTGTGAATTTTGCAGACTTATTTATCATTCATCCTTTACTTCTCCTGTATTAGTAAGTGGAGGTGTCATGTTTGGCACCTTGAAACTGTGTTCTGCCAAAGAGATGTAATGCCCAGAGAAATAGGTGTTGCTTTAACCTTGAGCCTGATTTAAGCAAACATGAATACATTATGTGCCGTATCCCTCATCTCCCAGTTGATGTGCTCGCACTTCTGGCTGTGCTACTGTACGTTGAGTGCAGTTTTTATTGCAGGCGAGAATGTGAGGTGTCAGGTTCGGCACAAAGGACCTGTGAACCACAGCTTGTCAGCTTTGCTTTCTTCCTTCACACACTGACATCCTAAAAGATGCTTTGTAAGCATAGATAGATAGATAGAAGAACAGCAGCAGATGGGAAACTGTGCTGCTTCATGCAGAGTGTTTGCAGTGCAGTAGCTCACAGTGCTCCGACAGGTCCACCGTGTGTGGTGTTCTGCAGTATCAGCACCCGGACAGGGGCCAGACGGTGGATTTATGATGCCAAGGAACGAAAATGACCTGCTTCTGTCATTGGGTGTGTGCCCCATCACGAGAGGCCCTAAACTATATTGGCACACTGCTGACAGACGTGTTTGTCATCCAGTCAGTTTTGAAGATACCAAGCAAGGGGTATTAGTCCTTTGACAAGCTCTCCTACTCATCCGTGTGCGT
The DNA here is from genome assembly GCA_001698575.1 of Mola mola. Taxonomy (NCBI): domain Eukaryota; kingdom Metazoa; phylum Chordata; class Actinopteri; order Tetraodontiformes; family Molidae; genus Mola; species Mola mola. Next base: position 1,661,416 of record KV751383.1, on the reverse strand, counting down.
TTTTGTGTGTGTTTGTGTTTGTCTGCTGTGTCTGTCTTTTCAGTTCTTTCTGTGTATGTTTTTATTTATTTATTTATTTAGGTTACTCTCAGAGCAGATTTCTCACATGAGATGTTTGTCTGTTGGTCATATTATTCCTAATCTCATGAAAATAGTTGAGAAATGACATTTATGCTAAAATTACAATTCTTTGTGTATTACATGTTACAATAGAATGTAATGAAATAATTAAGAAATGTCTTACAAAACCCCATCATGTAAGGAAAATTAACAAATAAACTATGCAAAGTTCAAATGTATTTAATGCAAAATACATATAAATTACATGAGGATGAGATCTTTCAACTTTCCAGGATTATGTATGTATAGACGTGTTGTATGAACAGCGACACCCTCTGGCATTCATAAGAGGCCAAGAAAAAACTGAATCTAAAGTTTCCCTCACTTCCTGTTTTACAGTCAAACATACAGACAGGATTTGAATTAGCACTGATCTGCACTAAAGAGAAGAGAACAGAGGAGAGAGGAGCTTTATTTATTTATAGAGTGATATTTTTCTGTACTGTTGCAATACAAATAAATGATAAAACCATTTTTTAAATAGTTTGCACTGAAAAACATTATTAGCTACTTGAGTTAAAAGTGAAAGTAAATACAGAAAAATTCATACTGTATAAAATGGTTATCAATATTTCAATATTAAACCAGATGTATTTGGTGCTAAGAATTCCTTGCTTAGTAATAAAAATATACATCTGAAAAGATAACGCCTGTATTTTTTCCATTTGTCAGTGTTTAAGGATCTAAAATTTCACAAAATATATCTATTGTCAAAACAAAAAAAACTAAAAAAATTTGGTGTTTTTAATTATCTATTTAATATTGTGGTTATCTGCAAAATCATCAGACATCATTCTGAAACTGATTTGTTTGTCTTTCATAAATTTTGGAAAACTTTGGAAAACGGTGCCCTTTCAGCAATTGACTGGTCTTGTCTGGGTGCACCGTTGGTAACAAAACGCAGCGAGGTCGGAAACAGTCTGCACAGACATTTTGTTTCATACAGGATCTCTACTGTTTATTGAGTCAAAAACACACGGATGTGGAGCTGTAGGTTATCTGTTATGTATTACTCCATGTTACCAGGCAATGAAATTTTGATCTTAATTGGTGGCTAACATTTTCCAGTTTTCTACAGATATATTGTGCCTGCAAATCCATTCCATTGATTCTTAGAAGTGAGGCTAAAATATCTTTATCGCCCCCAGGTGGTTGGCTGCTTAATGGGCCATAAACCCCACCCTCAACGCCACAATGTCATCAGTGCAAGATGGCAGCTCTTGTATTAAGAAAATGTTGGCAATGTACAGTGGGATGAAGTAGAAACAACTGACATTGTAATAAGATGATTCTGATAAAAAAATATATTGATTTCATGTTTAGAATACACAAAGATAATATTATGTATAAAGTGCATCACAGATATTAGGCCTTGTGGATCTTTTCTTTTATCAGTTCATCCGGTTGTACAGTTATGGTCACAGGCACATTAATCAGGTAATGGTGACAGCCTTCATCAATGTATGTCATCCAACTTTATCTACAATCTGTTCCATGCTAGTAGCATTTAATCTTAAGTGAACATTTGCTAATTGTCTTGGTATTTGTGCTTTAAATAATCCTTTTGTCAGCCAACTATTAGATTAAAAATCTGAACAGAGCACAGTTTTCTATTGTATTTATATTTGCACAAGATGCAGTATGGACTCCAGAGAGCACGGACCACCAGCAAAGAGTATACTGTCAGTAGTAAGAGATAGTTAAAGTGGACCAAAGTGTAAATGTGCAAAACTGTCACCACATGATTTCATAAACTCAGAAAATACAAAGAAGGCCTTAGCTAACATCATCTGCACAGACGGTAGACTGCCAAGTGGCTAATAAAGGATCCAGCTGTACTTTAATCATGATCATATCTGAAATCAATCTTTTGTCAGTATAAAATGGATGGAAGATGCTGTAACAAAAGCCAAGTTACAACAGTAAATTATCAGGTACCAGGTCTGGGGGATCCAATAATGCAGAGACACACAGGGAGATTTCTAAATCGGTAGTCGTTTTAATAATGAAGGTCAAAACCAGGAATTCCAAATATGCGAAGGTACAGATAAGGATAAGGCAAACTCGGTAATCAAAACATGGAATACAGATCGGACACAATGAGACTTAGAAGGAATAAATGCTGGAATGCTTGCTAGGTAGACAAGACAATCTGGCACAGGAGGAAGGGAACACGGGCGTTAAATACACGAGGGAGAGGTAGACAATTGGTCACAGGTGAGACACATTAGCAAGAGGGAATAATCGGACACACCTGGGGGACAGGACTAGACAGGAAGTGGAATAGACACATAGGGATTTCAAAACAAGAGGGGAAACACTGACTGACCCTAACAGACAGACACTTTACACTAGCGGACCCTGACAGTACTTCCCTCTTATGGCTGACACCTGACGGCCTAGAACCTGGAGGGTGGGTTTTCAAAAAAGTCTCTTATGTGTTGGGGGTCCATGATGTCCTTGGACTGAACCCAGGAGCGCTCTTCAGGCCCATAGCCCTCCCAGTCCACCAAGTACTGCGTTCTTCGTCCCCTGCGTCTGGCTGCCAGTAGGCGTCGAACCGTGTAGACTGGTTCGCCGTCGATGATGCGGGGAGGAGGTGGTTTGGAGGAAGGGATGAGGGTGCTCTCTTTGACCGGCTTCACCTTGCTTACGTGGAACGAGGGGTGGACTCGTGAGGACCTAGGGAGTTTAAGCCTCACAACAGAGGGCTTAATAACTTTTGACACAGGGAATGGACCTATGAATCTCGGAGCTAACTTATGTGACTCATCGTGGTTTGGCAAGTCTTGGGTCGAGAGCCAAACCCTAGGGCGGTAGCTGGGAGCTGCTTGCCTCCTTCTGTTGGCTGTCTTCTTGTAGGCTGCCAATGATTTTTGTTCGGGTGTATCTCGCCCTGGCCCACACTTGATGAATCATAGGTGCTGCGGATGGGACGTTTACCTCCTGCTCTGTATCTGGAAAGAGGGGGGGCTGGTACCTGAAGACACACTGGAATGGGGATAAACCAGTGGATGAGGAAGGGAGGGTGTTGTGGGTGGCCCACAACACTTAGTCCAACTTGAAAGTTCCCTGGATACGAGGCAGCACAGTCCGGTCTCTAGATCCTGATTCACATGTTCTGATTGATCATTAGTCTCTGGGTGGTAACTGTTGCTCCAATCAGCTTACAAAAGGCCTTCCAGAATTGCACGATGAATTGGGGGCCCCGGTCGGATAGGATGTTTCTTGGGAACCCATGAACGCAGAAGACATGGGTCAACATGGTTTCTGCTGTTTCTTTAGCGGCGGGTAGCTTGGTCAAAGGAATACATTTTACCATTTTAAAAAATCGGTCGACAACTGTTAGTATTACTGTCTTGCTGTCAGAAGGGGGTAGGCCGGTGACGAAATCTGAAGAGATGTCCGACCAGAGGCGCATTGGTACTGGGAGTGGTCGGAGAAGTCGGATGGGGCGTTGATGGGAGGTCTTGTTCTGGGCACACACAGAACATGCAGCGACATACTTGACCACCTTCTTACGCATGTCCGGCCACCAGAAGCGTTCTTGCAACCTGGAGACAGTTCTGCGCACACATGGGTGACAGGAGATTAGAGCGGTGTGTGCCCAATGAATCACCATTCCGCGTAACTCTGTGGGCACAAAAAGTCTGTTAGGAGGGGTGCCAGGGGGAGTCTCCACTCCCTGTAGGGCCTTTTTAAACTTCTCTTCAATTTCCCAGGTTATGGCTCCCACAAAACAGGTCGCCGGTAGAATGGGAGCCGGAGGCTCAGTGTCTGATTCAGGGGAAAGTAGACGAGACAGCTTGTCTGATTTTGTATTCTTAGAACCTGGTTGGTAGCAGAGATTGAAGTTGAACCTGGAAAAGAACAAGGCCCATCTGGCGTCTACCTCCACGATAAACTGGTTAGTCTGTTCCGGCAGGCATAGTATCGGCGCGGACACAAAACTCTTCTTTAGTCGTGAAAACGCTGCTCCTACCTGAGGGGACCAAGAGAACCGTGCCTTGGAGGAAGTCAGAGCGTGGAGGGGAGCAGCGATGGAGCTAAAGTTTCTAATAAACTTCCGATAGAAGTTGGCAAATCCTAGAAAGCGTTGTACTTCCTTCCGCGAGGAAGGCGTTGGCCAGTTGACCACCGCCTGGACCTTCTGCTGGTCCATCTTAATTTGTCCTTGGGTGATTAAGTATCCTAGGAAAGAGACCGAGTCTCTTTGTGGAACTCAAACTTTTTGGTCTTAACATACAGCTTGTGAGACAATAGTCTCCGTAGAACCTCTCGAACAGTGGAAATGTGTGAGCTTAAGTCAGGTGAAAAAATCAGGATATCATCTAGGTAAACAAAGACCTTACGGTTGAGGAGATCTCTCAAGACTTCACAGACAAAGTTTTGGAACACCGCAGGCGCGTTTGTCAGGCCGAACGGCATTACTAAGTATTCGTAGTGTCCAAGAGGAGTGTTAAGTGCGGTTTTCCACTTGTCCCCTTCTCGTATCCTTACTAAATGATATGTGTTCCTCAGATCAAGTTTGGTGAAAACTTTTGCTCCCTGTAAACAATCGAACGCTGTGGAAATTAGGGGGAGAGGGTAACGATTCTTGATGGTTATGTCATTTAACTTGGTGAAGTCGATGCACAGACAGAGGGATTTATCTTTCTTTTCAACGAAAAAGAACCCGGCTCCTGCAGGAGAGGAGGAGTGTCGGATGATACCTGACTGCAGCGACGAGGTGATGTATTCCTCCATGACCTTGCGCTCTGAGGCGGACAGGGAGTATAGTCTGCCCTTTGGGATGGGACCCCCGGGAAGCAGGTCTATGGCGCAGTCATAAGGTCTGTGGGGAGGAAGTGAAGAAGCTTGGTTTTAAGTCCCAGTAGCACCGAGGAACGCCAGGGAGATCCAAGTTGTCCGCGATCCCACCTGCGTCCTCCTGTGGAGAGTTCTTGTTCGGAAAACAATTATTCACACAGTTGTTTCTCCAACCTAAAACTCTTCCTGTGGTCATGTGGGGGTTGTGGTCTATCAGCCACGGGAGGCCCAGGACGAGGGGGTGATGAGCAGATTGATAAAGGAGGAAGATGATCTTTTCTTGATGGCCGTCATTGAAGGTTAGGGTTACTGGGGATGATTGGTGCGTGGCACGACACAATAAACTTCCGTCTAGAGCTGAGCCTGAAAGGGGTTGCGGGAGTTGTTCCTTGGAGAGTTGTAGTGTTCTGGCAACTTGATAATTCATCAGGTTTGTGTCGGCGCCAGAGTCTATGAGGGCTCGACAGGCTAGGGCATTGGAACATGATTGGAGTGTTACATATGTAAGCTGTCGTCTTGTGGTGTCAAGTATCTTGGTTCGACTCACCAGTGGCGCAGGAGCAGTCTTAGCTGCGGCAGATCGAACTGGGCAGGAGGCGATGAAGTGATCCAAACGTGCACAGTAAATTCCTTCTTTCACTCTCTGCTGTCACTTCAGGGGAGTAAGACGGGTCCGGCCGATCTGCATCGCTTCTACTGGCTCATTTGCATATTCCACCTTGTTGGGTCGGGGAGAGAGGAGACGTCCCTGTAGCAGGGAGGCGGGAGTAAATCGGACCTGCTCTTGCTGTGTTCGGAGTCTCTGACGTTCCGCGAGTCTTTTATCTATCTTCGAGGCCAAGTGGTTCACAGCCTCCAGATCCGTTGGCACGTCCAGCCAAATGGTCCTTCAGGGTTTCAGATAAGCCGTTCAGGAACCCGTCAATTAATGCCGGCTGATTCCAGCCGCTGTCTGCCGCGATATTGCGGAACTTGATCGAGTAATCCGTTACTGAACGTTTGCCTTGCCTTAATGATACCAGCGATCTGGCCGCTTCTCTACCCGGGGAGTTGGACTGAAATATTTAAATAAACGACTTAAGGAATTCTGACAATGAGTTGCCTATGGCATATTTACGGGTCCACTCAGCCGTAGCCCATGACCTGGCCCGACCAAATAAATAAGAAATTTACGAATGCTATTTTACCTCGATCAGAAAGAAAAGCAGGGGTATTGAATTCAAAGTGTAATTCGCACTGCAAAATAAACAAACGACAGAGTCACCAGAAAAGTGTTCTGGGCTGGACTGATGGAGAGAGTGTGAGCTTACGGGAGAGGCAGGAGATTCAGCCGCCGCCTCTGCTCCCATGGGAGACACTGGCAATTGATCGATGATAAAATTCAATTGAGCCGATAAAGTTGCGCACGCTGACTCGTTGCGCTTCCCGGCTTCAAACAAATCTTGTCGGACTAAGTCGAGTTGATCTTCTTGTCTACGAAGGCACGCACCTTGCGCCTTCAGGGCCGAGCGAACTGGGTCTGACTCCATTTCCATGGATCCATTTCTGGCCAGATTGTACTATCAGGTACCAGGTCTGGTGGATCCAATAATGCAGAGACACACAGGGAACTTTAAATCGGTAGTGGTTTTAATAATGAAGGTCAAAACCAGGAATTCAAATTATGCAAAGGTACAGATCAGGATAAGGCAAACTCGGTAATCAAAACACGGAATACAGATTGGACACAAGGAGACTTACAAGGTGTAAATGCTGGAATGCTCGCTAGGTAGACAAGACAATCTGGCACAGGAGGAAGGGAACACAGGGGTTAAATACACGAGGGAGAGGTAGACAATCGGACACAGGTGGGACACATTAGGGAGTGGGAATAATCAGACACACCTGGGGGACCAGACTAGACAGGAAGTGGGGAATAAACACATAGGGATTTCAAAACAAGAGGGGAAACACTGACTGACCCTAACAGACAGACACTTCACACTAGCGGACCCTGACATAAATCACTTGATCAACTCATTTACTAGATGCACACCTAAATGGCTAAAATGGCTTTAAATGGGTAAAGAAAGGAGTCTTTCATTAAATACTTTGGAACACATCTTTGATAGGAGTACAAAATTCTTGAAGAGGCTGATTTTTAGCGGCTTTGGCATTAAAATGTCGGCCCTACTCATGTGATTTAAACAGCAAACACCAAATTCGCTTTTTATCCCCTTGAACTTCCAAAGATTCACTCTATCACCAGGCAACCATCCACAGAGCCTTGCCTCACCCATCTACTCCAATGAATATTTTATAAAGATGCAAAGATTTATTCTTTCTCAGTGTGTAATCAAATGCACACAGTGCTGCAGGGATTTAAAGAAGAGATATAAAGTCACATCTTAAGGAAAAAAATCATTTTTCTCCAGCATTGCATTCATTTAGGAATCAGTGCAACTCTCAAGAGACTACCTATTTGAATGATACACACACATATACACAGCTGCAACCTTTTGGTTGTTATTCTGATCTTCAGGGCTTTGAATGCTTTTAGAAAGCAAGCATTAATGGACTGCAGAAACTCAGCAATCAAAAGGCTATCATGCAATGGTACTTAACTGAACACTTATGAGACATGTTAATTAGGAGAGAAACAAGGTTCAATGCTGTGATCAAAGCACAATACTTTAACATTTCACTATACATACAGCTTGCACACATACACTATAAGCAATAATATTTTCAAAGAAGTCCATTATGGCAATTATTGTAATGCATAATAACAAACTTATATTGCTATATGGTACATTTAGCCCTGACTTCTGTGTTTCAGTGGACTTTGTTCAGTCTTGCTTAGATGATCTTTGTGACTGACTCTTACATTCATTTTATAATCACCATTAGAGAAATACAGACAAAAGGCAAAAGGAAAAAGTGATTAATTTAATACACATAATTTTTTCAATAATTGTATCTTTCTTCTGCTCATTTACATACCATTAAACTGAATTTGCTGCCCTTTGAATATCTGATACAGGGCTTTTCTGCTAACTATTGGCACGGTATGCAATTCATTTGGGTCCTCTTGTTATTCTTATTGTCATGTTTGAAATGCTGTAAAGCTGAACTGTTTTAATTACTACTCTGCACTTTATGGAGATCATTGTTCATGCTTGCCTAATTATGTTTAGATGGCTCAAATCTCCATCAAAGGAAGCCATTATGCTTTGTCGATGGTAAAGCGATGGGGTTCCATCTTCAGCTCCCAGACAAGGCTATTACTGCTCTGCCTCAGCTTGGACACGCTAAATAAACACATCAGTTTCATAGGTCTGGAAAAGTTAGAGATTGTTGTTATCAGCTGCCTATAGTTGATGGCAATGATACTGTACTGTACATCACAAGATCACAACCAAACCCATTTACTTTCCAGCAAATATGCTTCAATCGAGTGAATGAGACAAAGCTTCAAACATATGAATTTGTGACTTTTTATTGTTTTTTTGTGATTGGTGTTGTAGTCCTTTTTTTTTTTTTTTTTTTTGCATGCAACCCTGCCTGAGAACCCAGCAAATGTGATGGTTTCAGATTTGATTAGGCAGCCCAGGGGCCTCAACAGTCCAGCCCCGCAATAGGCCAGCAGGGGCCTTGTACAGGCGTCTCATTGCTCACCATGCCTCAGTGGTGATGTACACATCGAGTGTGACTGCCCGCTTGATTTAAACAGCAGTCCAGCCTCGATGTGGGAGTGCGCTCACTCAGTGCAATATTGTGGCTCATTCATCCAGTAACCACTGGACATTGGTCTCTGCCAAGTACATTGGGTCTGCCACCACATTTGTGTTTGGAGTGAGAGAATCAATGGTGTATGAGCGCCATGAGACTGCATGCTGGTGTGTCCTTTTCCCTCAACACTTTACAAAACAAATTTCAACAGATTAATTGCAGCATCACAGTTTTTATTCAAATAAACTTTGGATATGAGCTTGGTACTTGTCTTTCTAATGGATAATTTGCATATTTTTTGAAAATCTTCCTACTCGGCTACATGTTTTTTTATGCCAAGCTTTACTGTTTCTGGTATGTGAGGGTTTGGTGGCTAATGTTTATCTGGCTTTATATAGACATTTCCATGTCACTGACATCACTCGTCTCTACTTGTGCTAAACTTTAATAATGACAATGGGCTAACACACCAGGTTGACAGCCAATCACTGACCAGTCGCTGCTAAACGTTTGTGGCCCTGTGTTTTGCAGTGTTAGAAATGAATGTTAATAAGTGATGAGCTAAGTGAAACAGTGTACAGTACAAGAAAGATAAGCAATAAAGGTAAACAAACTCTTTCAGTGCAACTTTTAGATGCAGATCTAATGCTTTTTCAGTTTGTGGTTGTAGGATTCAGCATCACTCTGTAATTTACACTTGCTGGGCCAGTAAAAGCTAGATAAACTGTAAATTTGCTTTTATGTTCACAACTGCATAGGTAAACATAGATTTGCAAAGAGTTGTATTTTAATTCTTTAATGGTATTTTACATTGCTTTGTGGCTTTATGGAGTATATAAATACTTTGTGTAGAAAGTGACTGAGACTATATTTCCATTTCATTTTTCAACCTAATAAATGTACTGTAAATAAGCAACAAAGTAATCAATGACTACACTATAGACTTTGGGCTTCAAATTTAAAACGCTCTGCCTGACCCATTCTTGTGAATCCTGTGTGGATTCACATTTAATGAAGAAAGAAGATACTGTATGTTTTTAAAATATGACTTGCTTGCAATGCAAAAATAAACGTAAAAATACTTAATTGTCTCCTCAAAAACAAAATGATTGAGTAACTCAGATATACAGTATTGTATTGCATCAAGAGTTAATTATGCTCGGTAAATACCAAGGCAGTGACTGTAGGACCTTTGCTGATGTTTGACTGACTGACATACACTACAGATGATGGAACTCGTAAGCGTCCACATGCACCTTTGGGGAGTAACTACTTATGTGTTATTGATAAAAAAGGATCTGCTATACATTCACTGAATGAAATATGTAATTATTTTTACAGCTGCTAATTAAAATGTTGGCGATTATAGGTATAGCTATGTCCAACATATTACTTTCGGCAAAAACTTGTACATATGATTTTAACAGTAATGCAGATTGTAGCACCATCGAGGATTCTGCACTCAAATCTGGAGCTCTATAAATCTGCGTTTATCATTGAGCAGCAGACAATCAAAATTAATGCATTGCTCTCATTAATTTATTTCTGTTCATTGTTCGATTTGATTGATGTTTTCTATGTGTGTTTAAGATATTTAGAACACACAGTATTAGAAAAGTAATCAGATGTATAATATTGCAATATTCTAATGTTGTACCATAAAAATTATAATGCTTATTAAATTTTAACAGGGTAAATAGTAATCTGTGTAGTATTAAATTCCAGAAGTATCACTGTCCCTGTAACTACATCCAACAGGCTGAAACCCACTGTAACCATATCAGGGTGAGTATTTCTCATTTGCATTGCCTTTCACAGTAACAAGTGTTACCCAAAAAAGGGTGATGGGCAACTGAACAATATTCTTTTTTTTTTTAATCTCTTCATCTCTTTGCACCAAGAGTGATTCTATTTGCAATTTAGCCTTGTAAATGAGCCCATCACACCTTTTCTTTATGTGAGAGTATAGCAACCTGTGAGCGCTGCAAGTTATATTTAGAAATTCAATTCTTTACTCAGACGCTCAGCCCAAAGGCCTTTGCTTTGCACAAAATGAGTTAAGTTATTTGCATTTCCTAATGGTCACCACCATGGCCGAGCAGTAATGAGCAGGAGGAGGATTGTTATTTTCTTAAGGACCAAATTTGAAAAAATAAAATAAAATAAAAAAAAGGAAAGAAAGATATAGAAAATCCTCAGTATTTCCATCATTACAAAACAAAGCCTGGAGGAGAGTTTGCATTTCATTAGTCTACACGCTTGGTCCTCCTGGTCCTACAGGGTGAGGGATATGGGTGATAAATTGTGCATTCATTCGTTTCCACAGCACAAGTTGTCATTAAAACCCAATCTGAAATTGGAGTGTAGTGCTACCTATGAGACTGACCTGCTGCTGTAGCTGCATTTATATTTTATTTTGTAGGACTGCTTTATTTTGGATTATTTTAGCTGAATTATGGTATGCTAGCCTTAAATAGCTTGGCCCTATTTGAAGAACATGGTTCAGGTGTACTCATCAAGAAATTCTTGCATATCATTATTTATACTACCTTAGGGATTTTCTCTACATTCCCCTGCTTGTTCTGGTCCATAGCAGTCTTGTTTACGGTAGCTCATCTGCTTTATTCATAGGTGAGGCCACTGCTGTATGTCACATGGAGGTAAAGTTGTCAGGTAAACGATGCAGTTTTTTACATTTTTGAACTCTTTACTGAGTGGCTGTGATGAAGGTTGACATGTGAAGTATGACATCATGCCAGTGGGCAGCTTTTCTTTAAGGTCTGCACCAGTGAGGTCACTGGTCTCCTAATGACTTCCCCGGGGTTCATAGCCAGCCACCTTCTTGCCAGCCCACAGGGTCTCAGCCCTCTGTCCACCCTGGCACACAGCTCACCCAACATGGGCAGCTCAACGCTTGGCTAGCCTCTCTGATCGTTGTTGTTAATCAAGAAATGTGAGGCATAAAGACGCAGCTAGTCAGTTCATGCATGCCCAGTGGGCTCCTTTTTGTCAGACAGTCAGATGAAGCCGAGTGGAAAAAGCCTCTTATGCTGTACACATACCCACCCACACACACACAGAGGAGTTGTGAAGGGAAATCTCAACTAACACTGGCTGCTTTGTGTGTGAGATGATCACATATTCAGTTTACATGAGCTCTTGCACATGATCTGGTTTTGGATACAGTTGTTGTACATTGTGGGATAACAACACGTCCTCAGATCTTCAAAGCCATGCATTTTCAGTCCATTCATTCTTGGACAAACTAATGGACCACAGGCCTTGAATGATTTTTTTCTGCATCTGAAGGCAGGATGAGAGGCATGTAAATCAGGCAGCCCATGTTCTTCTTTAATATTTAACATAGGTTATTAGACAGGGCAAAGATTTGACCCCCAAGCGCTTCTGCACATCACATGAATAACTAATGTTGGCTGATTATGTTAATCAGCAGTCCAAGGCAGTGATGACCAGGAGCACAGCAGCACTGCTGCAGGAGAGAGCTATAATCTCAAACGCATCACAAAAACACAGCCCAGGCCCATCATTAGCTCTGAAACACAGCCACTGCACACTGTATGCAGCACAGGGTGATTTACACTTCACATGCGCAGCTTGAATCTTCCTTTAATGTGTGTACTGGAGATAAACATGCTGCATTTTTGGGAGCTACTAGCTGTGATCTCCCTTAACGGATAATCAAATATTAGCATAATGATAAGGACACTTGAGCTAAACTGGCAACTCTGCTTGCCAGCAGTTCCGAATGGCAAGGAGAGAAAAACTTTCATATCTAGAAATCATGTATTTGTGACTGCAGCTCAAACACACACTGCTTATAATACCATTCACGCTTGACGCCAAATTAAAGACACGACATTATCATTGAAGCTATGAAAACTGTAAACTTTCTAGATAGATTACATATACATTGAGAATTATGTATTCATTTTTTCTTTTACTTTAATGTTTTCCATCACTTGCCTAGTTACGGTCTTTGCCTGCAGCTTTTGAGATGCAATTTGCAATGCTGGTTTGGATGCTGCTTTAGAAAAAAAAGCTTATATTAATAAAGAATATTGGTGTATTGTAGTGCTTAACTATACTTAAAACACACAATGCTTTCCAATTCACTGTTTCAACAGTCATGAAATATCGAAGCAGTTACTTATTTACAATAAGTATCTTATAGATGCTTTTGACTAATGATAAACTAGCAGCTGAATGATGGGACTAATAATATGTTATGACTACCTAAACTCGCCTATAAACACCTCAAAATTAATACATAATCATATCACATAATCACTTATGAGGCAGCTTACGTATGAAAATGTATTACACACTACTGATCTCCAACAATGAAACATGATGATATGAGCAGCATCCATATGTACTTCACTTAACACATAAAATGATAACTTATGATGTTACATGGACTATTATGCCACACTATGAGTTCTTATAGTTGATCGTTGAGCTGTGTGTGGTTCATGTAGTCATGAATGTATATTAGTCTTAACATAATAGAATTGCCATAAATCGGCAGTCATAATACGTTAAGAGCATCCATATGACACTTAAAGTTTTAATTCATTGTAATGAGTAATATAATAATATATACAGTATAAGTAACAAATATTAATACAGTCAGTCACATCAGAAACCTACATTATGATATGATATAAATCAACCCATAACAATATGAAATGGGACCAAAGTATTCACTTGTAAATGTTTATACTTTACAAGTGCATTAAGATAACTGTGCTGAAGCCCACGTGGAATGAGTGGGGGAACAACATCTGAATTCATAATTTGTATGAAACACTCTACCATCCCATTACCAGTTGTTTTCTTTAGGAAAACACTTCTGTGTGTGTTGGTCTGCAATCAACTTTAATGTTATATTATGTTTGTGAATTTTAAGCGAGACCAATGAAAATAACTTACCTAATTATTTATTTATTTGCAAGCACGAGATTGCTTACTGCTACAAAGCAAGTGTCTGTCTTCTCACCTGTTTGTTTTGAGCCAAAGATAAAAACATACTCTTGTAAAGCCATTTAGAGGTAGAAGCGGGTTGATCGTGGCTATATTCCATCCCCATCACCAGACTTCTTTGGCCTCCACCATAAAGAATTCCAACGAGACAATTTTGCGCAGTGTGGGGTGAGCTGACAGGGAGTGTTATTAAAGTGCGGGGCACTGACCGCTCTCAAAGTTATTAAAGTGCTGTGAGATTGTGTCTGTGATAGCCCTGCCGTTCGGGATGTCCTTCACACAAACAGGTACATTACTGTGGGGATGCGGTCATCGTAGGTAGAAGGAGGGTGAGGAAGGGGGAGAGTAGGACCCACTATGGAGGCCAGTCATTGTCTTCAGACTCCATTAAAGATAACCATAGTTATCCTCTGGCTGAAGATACTCTCTAGTATCAATGTATATAATGTAAAATCATACTGGATACTAGCATTTCAGTTTCAGAGACTGTTAAAAGATGGGATTATTTGAATTTTATAACATTTTAAAGCTTGTTCCCAAGAAATACAATTATTGTGTTGTATTTTAATTTTGCTATTTCATTATTTTCCGAGTAAAATGCAACTACTGAGCAGCAATTTTCTCGTTTCACAAAATTAAAGTTAGCAATTGGACAGCTTTCAGATGAAAGAAAAGAAAAAAACCCACAATGGAGAAGTTGTTTGACTGTGTAGAGAGTTACAACTCTTAACTTAACACATAAGTAATAAGTAATTTGCCTTATCTGCTAATTGTCTGCTCAGTGGTAAGTTTAATTCAAGGTAGAGCTAAATTTGTTTGGTCTTTTTCTAGAAAAGGACTCATTTTAATGTTATTATTATTATTTTAAATGTAGGCTTCCTGTAGATTACAGTTTATTCTTCTTAATATATGGCACCATTCTGATTAATGCAGAAATATTCTCTCATGTTTGCTTGAAAAATCTAACATAAGAAAAAAAAAACCCAAACATTTAAAAAGTCCTAGTTAGGTAAAAAAAAAACAAAAAAAACAAAAAAGTTAAAACTTATATTTTGCAAATATGAAACAAAAAGAAGGGTAAAAGGCTTAACTGGTCTTACTGCATGTGTTAGGTTCAGCCATGAGTTGAGTCTTAAATTTGTATATGGGGGCAGCTGCTTGTGTAAAATGATAGTCAAATGGGAGGAGGGCTAATGGACTCATTCTATGGGTTTTAGAGAAGAAGAAAGAAGCCCGGGACATCAATCTGCTGTCAGCTCCCTCTCAATCTGTTTCAGCTCTACTCTGACATGACAGCATGGGGGTATACAGGCCTCGATTCATCACCGGGTCTGGAAATAACAGGACACCTCCAGTTTGTCATACTAGATTAGTCTGTGGCCCATAACCACTGTCCTTAATAGAGTGTCCAGCGTGTCATCTGAGGTGTCCACCAGATCACCAATGTAGACCTCAGGGGGAACACAGGGAGTGTATTGACATTCACTGCACTTGCTTACATGTGTATAATTGTATTGTATTTTGCTTCTACTTTTATTATAGACATGCATTCATGGTGTAAAAAAAATGTATTGTTTCTTCTTTAATGTCAGTATTTAAATTGATCATCTATTGTCAACATGGAACCACACAGATAATATTTTTAGAAACCCTCCTGGGCCAATAAGGATATATCTTTCACATAAAATCAATTGATTGTAGTCCATCATATTTCTTAATTGGTGATTAGCTGTTACTCTGTAGATCACAGGTCCAGGCAGTGGGATTAGCCTCAGTCTTTAATAAGCACTTGACCAGTCGGTGGGGAAGTGTAATGGACGTTGCAGGCTTATTCCAGGATGGTGATACAGTAGCTCTTCACTGCTTCCCCTCTTGACCTTGACTGGCAGTATGGCTCTTTGAAAATCTAAGTGCGCGTCTTACAGTATGCCTGAAGCAATTTAGAAGTCCATACACATTCATACACGTCCAACTTATTGATTCCTTCTGCTGCTGTTCACAACCAGCAATGTAGAGTTTCAATTATCACTGTGTGACCTGCCATTGTGTGGGAAAAATATGATCTATGATAACCTTAAAGTTTGCAGAATAAAAAAAGTAAATATATGAAACATTGACAGTACCAGAATGTATTCAGTAAAGACATTTTTTTAACCTTGTAGATGAAATAGTATCTTGCACCTTTTTAGAAATACAAGTCAAGCCTCATGCACAAGGGGAAATCTTTGAGAACAGATCCAAACTGGACGAAAAAGGCCCAATCATGCATCCTCTGCTCAGTAATTTCTCCATGTAACTGCTGTTAATTTCATCTGCAGACACTTATATATAGTACAGGCAACAGATGAAGGCCCCCTGATGGATAAAGGACTGGGTGGGGAAGGTGGAGGGATTGCTTATTGAGTCCACGATGATGTGTGGTGTCTCTGGCTCTTGAGGCTGCCCCTCTTCCTGTTTACCTGTGAGTCCTTTGGGGTGAGGTTGAGCTGAAAAGCCCAGTCGGAGCCAGTCAAAGAGAACATGGCGCAGTCTTGACCCCGGCGCTCCGCTCATTGTGTAGTGCAGCGGTGTAATGAGGCCCTGTGTGGATATTGATATGACAGAACAAAAGGCCAAGGTGCAGTAAGGACAGCAATCCACACGTTTCACACCATTTGTTTTTCACACCGTATCCATCACATTAATGGGTCACCTTTCTGTGACAGCTCATGATTACCTGCTTACCCATGGAGAGAAAAAGGGGTGAGAAGAGAGAGAGAGAGAAAGCCTGGTAAGTGTAGAGAGAGAGAGATAGGCGGTAAGATAAGGAGCGAGGGTGCTCCAGTATTGAGGGTAAAGGGTGAGTTGGAGTTGGAAGGGGGTTCAAGGAGTAGGGGGGATGGGAACCTGGTACTGTTTTTTTCATTCTGTCATGAAGATTGGCCCCGGTGCTGTCATCATCCCCACAGGGAGAATTTATGACAGGTCAACTCTCCATGTAGTCACCTGATGGATGGAGAACATCCAAGTTTATTTGGAGCATAGTGGAAAGGTCCGAACAATTCCCTAAAGTGCCAGCAGAATTTTGTTTAAGCTCAGGGAACCTATATATTCACCAACAGAGTACCAACAAAAATCAATTACAAATAACTGCTCGTTTTCTTTTTACCTTCCTGAAGTATCTTCTTTAATTGTCAAGTTTAGATAAAATCTTAAGAGTGTACTGCGTCTATAATGCCTGGTAAGTGAACGGTTGTTGACAATAAAATACTAGAGAGCAAAGCTTTTCCTCCCATTGATCATATACTGTGATATGAAGTGTTATGAAATATGAATATTTGCTCTGCCTTTGCTGCATCTCGCTGCTGATGATTGCCCATGCGTGGCTCATTTGCTATAATGTCCCGTAATTTCAAATGCTGAAACTCTTGACTGAGATATATTTTATTGCAGCAACAATGAGTCTGCTGCTGATACTTTGGAAGGAAGATTCATACAGATTAGCTCAGATAGTTGTTTTTTTTTCTTTTTTTTTCTGTTGAAAGTAGTTCTAAAACTCACTCCTAGACATTACCACCAAGGTATGCTCAAGTTTGATGTCAAAAAGTCAGACTACTGAACAAAAACAGCTTTTGTTTTTGCCTACTTGCACTATTTCAACTACTATTTTGTTTGGATCTGGAAAAAAAATGCAATGTTCATACCTCAATAGTTGTTGATGCCTTCCATTCCCGAAGCAGCAATACTGTCATCTATGAAAGCTTAAGTCACTTAAGATGAGTTTTTCAACTTCCAGTTACTGCAGGGAAATGGCAAAATCCCATTTTATGATAAAAATAAGACTACCTCGATGTATCTTTTGAAAGGCCTTAGCTCAGCATTATAAAGTGAGAGGCCAGGGTGATGATGAAAGAAGAAATTAAAAGTCAAATGTCATATTTTGGTCTAATTGCCTGGGAACAATATTGGACATTGTGAAAAATAGTATGTGGATACTGTATGGATTTATTTTGTAATCAATTGCCATCCAGACTCTTAATGCAGTCTACGAGGGCCCAAACCCCAGACAAGCAAACATGCTTTTTTGTAAAAGTGAGGGAAGGATTGCAGCCTGTACTACAGAGAGACGTGTTGCCATACGTCACAGTACCCAGCCTATATGAGGTGATGGTGTCACTACATCTTGCGTCTGCTCAGTGGAGGCTCATTCGGCATTACACTTAAACATGAGTTATATGAGTAGAACAACACTGTGTTGGGCTGCTACGTAAATCTGAATGGGGGGGAAATTGCTGACAAGTTTTGCTATTAAAAGGTAATTTTAATCAAGGTGCACAACGAGCAACGAAGTGGCGATAGTAGATAGACAGCTGCAAAAGATGGATTGTTTTAATTTGCACCAATTAAATTGAAGTTCATTGGATCATCTTCCTCAATCTTCATGAATGCTTGATTTTCTGGCCGCTACAAAGCTATTAAAAATAATGATTGGACTCTAACACTTGGTATACCATATTTTATTCTATATTTTCATTAACCCTTTGTAATAATACTTTTTTTATTATGAAGTATTAAAAGACATTCTAAGCCCTATGTAATATGCAGATTATCTGCAATTTAGGTATATTATCTGGTAATGCTTCATCTTATGATAGCAATAATTTGGAAGTGGTAACTTTCTTAAATTCAGTCTCTCAAATAAACTTAATGGAGATATCTAGTATTTTCAACCTAAGCTCTATTTTCCAGTCGTTGGCCTGCAGGAGTTAACAAAATGCGTCGTTTCTTTGAAAAGTCGGGAAGTTTAGCTTGACAAAGCTATACAATTTTCTCTGCTTCTGGTTGCTGAGAGTGCACACCAAACATCCAAAATTTTCCAATATTCCAAAGTAATATGTGATTATTTGGCAGGTTACCACAGGATGGAATAAACACTTTAGAATAATTCTACACTAATTAAAAAAAACCAACAAAAAACTTTAGGAAACAGTGCCTTTTCACAGCAGTGGTTGTGTCTGGTTGTGTCTGGGTGCACCGACAGAAAAACACCGAGGTGTTTCACTGTAGGTATGTACTCCATGTCACTAGACAGTGGCATTAACATTTTAAGCGTAATTAGTGGCAGTAATATTATTTATTATAATATTATTTCCAAAGTTTTGACTAGCGACCAAACTTCATACTACAGTAATTTTTTATATATAGATGTATTTTGTGAGAATTTAGAGCCTAAAAGTCTGAGATATAAGGCTTAGATTGAAAAATACTGGAGTTCTCCTTTAACCTCAATAAATGTTATCAAAAATACCAACATCAACCAATACGTTTTGCCTTACTTTTTTTGTAGCATGCAGCAACTCGTCTCAAAGCCCACTGATCCGTGAGGATGAAAATCTGTAAAATCATTTTAATGAAACGATCTATAGCTTAAAATAGCTGGGCCTTGTTGTCGTACCCCAGGACTAAGTAGTGCATTTGTTGGGGTAGATGTGTGATAATGCATATTTTTAGCAAGCTGGTGAGTATGTACAGCAGGATTGCCTCGATGGTACATTTAATACTTCTAGAAACAGGTTGAGTTCAGGAGTCAGATATATCAGGAAGGATGTACAAAATGAGATCTGGTCATTGTTGATGTTGTTGAGATTTGAGATGCAGTCACATCCAGACATGTCATTTAACAACGTGTCTTTGTTATTTAGCAACATATTGAAAAAAATAGAAGTCTCATCACTGCTGAGGGTTGGAAGTACTATGAGTCACCGTTATAATCACTTTACACATGCAAAACTGTGAATATAGAGTAGCCATTCATCCTGTATGGTTTGTAGAACCTTTTCAAAGAGAGTATTTCAGTTTATATATATATATTTTTCTTTCCAAATGTCAATTGTATTGTATCATTCATTGCTTATGCTCAATTCGAAAAGAATCCAAACAAAGTAATGGATAAGTGTATAGGTACCTGGCTGGAATATTTAGTGTTGAATGATGCTGATCCTCTCTTGATGGTAATGCTGTAATTCCTAAAGGTCAGTGATCTTCATGTTTATCTAAGTCTGATATGTTCTTACAGTATGTTTTAAATAACCTCAGGGAAAGAACACAAACCCTCTGAAGCAGAAACTTCTTTTATTTAAGAAAAAGTATTTTGGTATTGGCACATGTAAATTGAAGTTGTAAATCACAATTTTATGCACAAGAGAGGCAAAGAGTCTGGTCTTGTGTGTGTGCGTGTGTGTGTGTGTGTGTGTGTGTGTGTGTGTGTGTGTGTGTGAGCCATTTCAGCAGGGGGTTGGGAGCACTCTTCCACAGTGTTTGCTTCTGAGCCAGACTCGCTCCAAGGCAAGGGGTGATTAGTGCATGTTGGTAATTTGGCAACCTTGACCATGTAACCTTGCTAAAGCTAGATTAACGTTTTACCCTGGAAAAGTCATAGATGCCTTAAAACATGTTCCATTTTTCTGCAGCCTATTATGCGACAACAGCACACAGGGTCTATTGAAACAAGTGCCCACAGTATGCTGCATGAGCGCTCAAGGAGAAATCCTTATTAGATCTTATCATGCTAAGTGTCAAAAAATGCCCAAAGGAAAAAATAAATAAATAAATCCCTTTACATATCGTGAATATTTTGTAACAGCCAAGATGAATACACAACTTAAACATCTATTCTTATACTAATTGTTGAAGAAAATACAATTTATGTTTACTTTATGAAACACAGAGGCAGGTTTTCAGCCTCATCGTGCATTCTGTTTTATCAGAGTGGTTGGGGGGTGCTTTTCGTTACTCCTACTTTAATTGTTGTAAAAGTTATACTTCAAAAAAAGTCAAAAAGTGATAATGCGATAAAAATTACTTTTAAGTCAAAATAAATGACAAGAATGTGTGTACTATACGTACCTTTATGTACATGTAGAAGTCAACCAACTATCAATCTGGTAGATTATAGGACTCAGTATAGTGCATTTTTTACAACTGGAATTAAATATTTTAGGATCTGATCAATGATTTTTAAGACAAATTAATTTAAAAAAGTCCTTCTTTGTCTCTGACAAGCATTAAATCTGCAAAGTAACCAGTAACCAAAGTATAGACGTAAATGCAATGGACTGGATGTATAAAGTAAAAGGAAATGGAAATGCTATAGTACAAGAACAAGTTACTCAAGTTTGTACATGGGTATTTGTGTATGAATATTTACAACTGATAACTTATAAACATTATTCTCATATTTTTATTTATTTATGTATGTATTGAAAGAAAGAAAAAGAATTGCAGCATTTTTGATATTTTCTTTTGCATTCTCCCCCTGACTATAAAAACAAAACCCTTTTCTATATTTTTATTCATTATTACAACATAAGGCATCCACAAATTATATAAAATGTGTTCCCCAATTTAAAGTGATGTAATCATAATTTTCAAATCAGTTGAATTGCCAAAATTATGGAAAACATAATGCTGTTTCCTGTGAGTGGAAATTTGCATGATAAAATGCAGAATTAAGTGAAGATGGATGGTGCTGATTGATGGTAACTAATGACGTGCTCTGTGGAGTACACTCTTGCATCCGATCATTACAGACCCTCCCCCACTCTCCAAAATGTGTAGTCCCTTAAGTGGCCAGCTTCACATCGGTTTTTCATATAAATTGTTCTCCCTTTTGCTTAAAGCCGTCTATTTCATTAAAACACAAGGTTGTTTGCTAACTTCTAAGTAAGCCTCTTGTTTTTGTGACATTGGTGTGTCTGAGGTAGGTGGTAATTTGCCCCCCTACAAAAAGCTCAGGCTTATTATTGAGCCTCTTTATGTTTACTGTAGCTAAGTTGTTAATTAGCTAGACCTTGAATTAGATTATTTGCATGTCTGAACAAGGGCTGAGGTATTAATGCTCCCTTAGGACAGACTGTAATAACCTCTTTGGTGGCTCTAGCCCCTGGACGGAGGGAGAGAGTCCAGCCATTTCATCCAATTAGCCGTAGATTATGCTGCTCCTCTCCCTTTGAATCCTATTTTCTGTGATAAGGTGTTCTCCTACAGGGACAGAGCTGAGCTTTGCTATCAGGAAAAATGATTAATTCACAACCCAATATTAAAATGCAGTGCCTTCCATTTCACACTGTCTGACATAGGAGGAAGAAACAGCTCCAAAATCAATACAGGCACTAAACAACCACACAGAACATGAGCGAGGTTGGCGAAGTAAGAAAATACCCCAAAGAATCTCAGCTGCATTTCATTCTACACATCAGACTTGTACGGCTCACCATGGTGTGGTACGTCCTTGAATTATTCAGAGCCTGCTAAACCGTGGGAATAGTTTTAAGACTAATGTGGCACAATATCATGGTTGCTATTGTTATTGCTTTGTACTATGCAATTTTCACAAATATTTATCTCTTTCTTTTGATCTTCCCAAGGGCATGTATTTTGATTTTACAATCCTGCGCTACCTGCACTGCACTGAATAAACATTGTCAGATTTAGGATGGGATCAAAACAACATATTTTGCTGATTTTTTTGTTTTTATTTTGCTGGTCTGTAATATTGAGGGATACTTGTGGAGTCCAGATTTGTATTTTCCCAGCCCTCTGACGCTGCACAAATGATGTTTAAACACCCAGCACGTAGGGTTTAATTAAGTCCCTCTAATCGTGTTCCAATCAGAACCTTGGACTGATGGGCTGGAATTCCTGATGTGCATTTCTGTCAGTCTTAATTGGATAGTTGATTGCCAATTTGAACCTGGCCACACACTGCATACACAATAAAGCGCCTGGCCATGTTCCTTGAGGATTCATTTTCCATCCGAATAAAGATGCTGCTTCGATAGGCAGGACTCCAACTATTGGCCTTGCTGAAAAATACGCCCTAGCTGCTGATGTAGATGGGAGTCCACTTATGAATGCCTTTTAAATTTCTAGTGCATGACACAATTCTTTTGTTTTTTGCTGATGCATTTGTCAGCTGGCTCTTTTTACCTTCACTCACACAGCATGTGAAAACGTGGACAGCTGAGTCGAGGCATTTCTGTTATGTTATTGTTTTATATTCAGTAACAGTGACCCTTCATAGAACATGTTATGCACTTTGTTCAGACATTCTTATTTTATTTACATCTGACTTTCTAAAACACATATTTTACATTGACTACTGTACACTTGTTTATAGCCCAATCTCAATTATTAAAATCTCTCACTCAAAATGCTGAACTTGAACACAATCAGAAGAATATATTTACTGTATTTATAAATCAGACGAGAGAGCCTATGATGAGATCCTCTGTTTGTCCAGATAAATGGAAGTCACCACTGATTAATAATGATAAGTACAGTGAAAGCAAACAAAAAAAACATTAAGTGAATATGGATGTCACAACTGATGGATTTGCAAGTGAACCATGACAAGTTTCATTAGACTGTCCAGGTAGGGTATATCACGCACCATTGACTTCTGTTGACTTCCAAAGGTCCAGTTGTACCATACTGAGTGAATAAAGTAGAAGAATCAGTAGAAACACTTGCAACTTGAATAAAATGACACTCACACACTGAAGCCTGAGACTGTACCATAAGGATGAGTTCATTAAAATATTCATCACGGGCCTTGTGTGTTGCACTGTATTGCATCATAACAGGCATTTCCTTTTTTGTTTGTGTGTTTTGTCAACAAAGAAGTTGCTCGAAAACAATCCAAAGGTGATGAAGAAAGACAAGGAGAATATTATAATTTATCGAGTGAAATATCTGACCTGGCCGTGAAGAGCTCCATGAAATCTTTTCTCTTTACACCTTTACCTGATACATATTACGCGCTTTAATGTAGTGTGCATTAAAATATAAACAAGTACTATCTTGAACATGAAAAGACCTATAGCTATTCTTCAGACCTTGTAATTTGCATTGTTTTTCTTTATTACCATTGATAATTCCACATTTTATGCTAACATTTTTAAGAGGTCTCTGACAATAAACAATGTGAAATGGCTCATTCATGTGTCAGGTCAGAGAATGATAATGTGTTATGATAATGTGTTATGATAATGGCGACCAGGTTTCCAAATATCTTCATGCGGTTAAACACATTTTCCTTGTCAAGGAAATTTTTTGAAGCGCGGCAGTCTGATGGGAAACAGATTTGAGGAGTCCCCGTGACAGCACCTCTGATCTTACTCATCCGCAGCCCCCTCAGTTCGGCATTTGGTTCCATTTAACCTCCCCAGCTGAATGTTTGACTTTCAAAATGCAACTAAACACACCATAATTTAATCATTCTAAAGAATAACATTTCTCCTCAGCTTTGCACTGACAAGTTAAATTCTTTACGTTGAAGGTGCCAAAATGACACGTCAAAGCAAAAGAGTCTGGAGGCCTAATTTAGTCAACCACGACCTCCTTTGGGTGAGCTGGCACTAGACTCTCTCATCAACTCTACATTTCCTGCACTGTTTCTCACAAAAATTGCCTTTTTTTTCTTGTCGAAATACAAATTGTACCTAGGATCCAAATGGTGAAGAGAGAATTCTTCTGTTATAAATGGCCTTTCCCAGCACCGTAACCTCACTACAAGTATTAGCACTAAAGTGCAACCCTTGGAGGATTAGATATTTTGGCCACCATTTGTACAGAGTGAAGTTTCTTTGGAGTCTCCTTGACACAAGTGACCAGTGCAGGGCTAAGTGAAGGCCTTATCAGCCACCCCACAATGGGGCCATCGCCAAGCCACTGCATTGTGGACCATCTGGGTGACAATAAACATGTCGCCACATGGTTTCCTCCATCATTCACGTCTAGATAGCAAATCTGGACCTTAACTATAGCTCACTATCTCTTGGATCTCGGCGTGACCTGTTAGTGAGATGGAGGTGAGACTCAAGGATATCTCTCAGAGAGTCTGCTCCAACACCAGGAAGTTATTACAGCCACGCTGGGGGAGGCAGTCTGTCTGTCTAGTGTGCTGCTCTCTCTCTCTCTCTCTCTCTCTGTATGTGTCTATATGTTGCATGGAGAGGGGAAGATAGCAAGAGAAGAATGGTTGAGATAAGCACATCGGCCTAAACAGGGCTAAATATAAAGTAGAAAAAGATACATTTTCAGTTGAGAAGGGGGTTGAATGGCTCTGGTAACCTTCTTTTCCTACAGAATGACTGTGCTTCATAAAGGGAACATGTTTTGCCGTTACATACACTCTTCAAAGGCTTCTTAATTCTTTAAAACATACATTGAAATTACAAGATGATCAGCAAGAACTGCTTTTTGTGGCCAAAAATACCTGACATATCACTTTTTAAGTTGATATGATAAACTTAGTAAACAGATAGATATGGACCAGCATTCATGCAGAGATGTGTTTGTGGCTGCCTTCCTTATCTATAGTAAATCTATCTACTATCCTTTGAGATTTTTTGAAACCACGCCCTGTTTAATAGAAATTGATTTTGTACAATTACAGTCATTGAAAATTCAAATTAAGGTGTGAAACCATAAATGTTTGTGTTACTTGAATCAGTAGAACCTTTGACTTTATCAGCCCATCGCTGTGGCAGCTTTGAAACACAAATAACAAATTTTGGTGTAAGTCCTTATTTTCTTTCTTTTGTTCTGCAGACTTATCTCAACAAAAACTCTATTCTTATTTCAACTTTTGCTTTTGTAAATCCACCCTGTTTTGCAAATGGGTTGCTGCAGCTAGTTATTGTTGCTATTGTCACAGAGAGACATATAAATGAATCATTTACAAGGAAAAGTATTCAGTGAGCTAAAGAAAATGCGAGGTTCTACAAATCTGACATAAGGAAAAATTGGTTAATTTGACTAAACAGGCTAACGCCTTGATGATGAAACCTGGAGTCAGACTTTAATGAAGCGTGCTAAACAGAAAAACAGTGGAAGACCAATGAGGAAGTGAAAAATGAGGCATAAACAATGGCATTTAATACAATTTCATAAAACCACTTATAGTACATGACAGGGCCTCACATGTAATCACTGTAAATGGAGACGGGGATGGGGGCCGAAGTGTCTTCGCCATGATGCCAGGACACTTCTCCATGACACGTCTCCTGCTTCTTCTCATTAATCCTCAGAGCTACATTCATTAACGGTCACTCCACTCAGCAAGGCTGCACATCCAAGCAAAGCCACAAAAATCATAAAAATGACCTGCTATTAAAGCACAATATGATAATTTATTACAGATCTCCAACTGTAATACTAAAATTTAATCAATTAGTGCACACTGTTGCTTTTTCCTTATTGTGCGTTTTAAATGGATACAGGGCATTATGCGTTGCTTGGATCCGGGTCAAATCACAACAAGCACATTTAGACGAGTGCAAGGAGAGAAACTCCCTGTATTTCACCAGACAAAAATAAAAATCCAGCTAACATCTGACACAGAAGGACAGTCATGTGAGGACGGCCGTCGTGGGGCCAAAGGTACAAGAGCAGATGATAAATACAAGAGATTTACAGGACCTGGGAGTGTCAGGTGTACTGTGGAAATAGTGCTGGGTGTGCTGTTATCTAGATGGGCCAGTTAGTGGCTTTTGGAGGATCCTTGTGTTCTAGCGGGGCTGTAGTTTCGGAGGGCAGCCTTTATGGCTCACCAGTGCACTGACCACACCCCATTAACTCAAAGAGCCTCCACAGGAGCACTGAAGCAGGGAAAAGGGCCGTGACCTGCCACAGACTATCTTATTACGTTAACAAATTATGTCTCCCACTGCGATCTTTTTATTTAAGTGACTTCAGCAGAACGCATCATCTCGGGCCAAGTCGGGGACAGATAGGGGCTCCTAGACGAGAGGCAAGAGGAGGGGAGGGGCAGGGGGTCAAATGATTTATTGAAAACGTCTGCTTTTTGGTGCTACTGAAATTGAGTGCAAGGATGGACAGTGAGGAAAAGTGTGTGTGCGAGTGGATGAGGGGTAGCAGTAAGTGATGAACCTGACTGAAAGCTGTTTATTGCCTCAAGAGGCAGGGCTGACCCCAGAAAAGCTCCTAGGAGGATTCCCAAGCTCTCACTGATGAGCTTTTGTAGACCTCTGATGGCCACATGGCCCAGACAATGAGGAGCAGAGGAGTGGGGAGGAGAACGCGGGTCTGGGGTTAGGGGGGTGATTTATTTTACTACCATGTCACTCTTTACGGGCCACACGACTGGAGACGGCCTCAAATGTTACTGTCTCAGGAGGAAGATTAGCACGCTTTGACTAAGTGTTACAGCAGCTTAGACAGACTTACTCACCTAATGTGTGCTCCTCACGGCGTTGTGTTTTAGCATCAGCCAGATCTCACCCTTAAAGGGTGGCTGATACAAAAGTGTGTCTGCAAGACACATGAAGCAAGTCAAAGACTAAATTACAGCATTGCATTTAAATCTTGAAATCTGTTATTACAAAGAGAGGCAAGAATAGGACATATGCTGACAATGGAACTGTTTTATTGTTATATTTCTCCGTTTGATGGAGTTATGTGTGCTTTTTTTTTAGTACTGCTGAAAAATGAAATAAACTGACATTTGAAGTATTGGGATGAACCAATATGTCAGGATTGGCATCGGATGACGATATCTGTTATCAGCAAATAAGTTGGCATTGACATGACACTTAATAGTGGTTGATAATAATCTGTTGCGTCTTTAGCACTGGTTACATCCGCTATCCTACACCTGGCATCAGGCTTTCAAGACTTTATTTAATTACATTTTTTACCCAGAAGATTTCTTTATTTTCTTGACATCAAAATGGTCTCTGTATCGGTTATCTGCTAAATTGTTATTTTAAATGCTCATCGGCCAAGAATTTCCATATCTGTTCATCCTTAATTTAAAGATTTATCAGATGGGTATTCTTTGGAATAACTTCCATGCTGGAAAATTCCACAACTTAGCGCTTTTTCCATTGTTAAAGTTCAGGGCTCAGAACTGAATTCTCAATGAATCACAGATCTGTCAGTCTTTTAATTGACCAGACATGTCTTTTCCACAACCAAGTGTACCTAATGTTACCTCAATTGTGGATGCACAGTGACTGGCAGTGGTGTTTCTGATGCTTTGAGCGCCACATCTCAAGTGTTATGAGTGCATCTCAAAAGATCATATCATTATTTTTACTTTTTACATATCATGAAGAAAGTGAACATTTAAAACATTCTAGACTCATTACATGTATATTATTTTACTGTAAATGTATAATCTATATTCATTTAAAAAAAATGCTTGAAATATTTCACTTTAGGTGTAATGACTATGGACTATATAAAAGGTTATCTTTATTAATCAAATTAGCGAAAAAAAAATACTTTCTATGATATTCTACCATTTTGATGTCCACTAGTATAATGGGGAGTATTTAGATATTCCTATAGCTGATATTTCCAAAACTTGGCAGCTCACACCAAAACGAAATGGATAAACAGCCCTACGGGACAAATATGTATTTTTGATTTATGTTTAAACAGTCTCTTAAAATTGCTGTTGTAGTTGATTTAGTGAGCCTTTTATAGCAAAAACAATTTAATTCTTTATTCAATGCTCCTTGTGCAGCTATTTTATCACAAACAAAGAAAATATCATATGCATGTGTCTGCAGCGCAAGCAAACAAACAAATAATATTTCGATAAAGAGGGCAGTCAGAAATAATTGCCAGAGAGATCGGATTTTGGGCTGTGCAGGGCGTACAGCAGGTCAAAGTAAGTTGGTTACATCCCTGAGGAGTTGCAGCCTACCATCTCAAACTCTTACTCTAACAGCACACTGTTGGAGTCACAGTACTCTCTGCAATATTTACAACTCATCTGCTTTTAAAAACAATACTGTTGACCTCTTTTGTAGAAAGTAGAAAATGTTTAATTTTCATCAGTTTAGTTTGATTTAGCTGTTTGAGTGAAAAAGTGAGGACAGTGCAGCAGCAAAGACATTAACCATAAATCCACTAAAAACAGACATCCCAGTACTAACATTATACAAAATTGAACCCAAAATATCCCAGACATGAGCGCTGTCATCTTGTCCTAGTAATATCATTTGGAGCCAGAGTCTGCGCGGTATTGACCAGCCAGTAGAGCAGCAGTATCAATTTATTTTCATTGTGAAACTGTCAAACATGACTTTTTAACCTGTTTTCATAGTGTCAAAAAATTATCCAAACTAAACTGATCATAAAAGTGATCAGTTTAGAAGTTTAAAGAAGTCACAGTAGAAGTCACTTTAGTTTTGAAGTGAAAAGTGATCATAAAAACACTTGAACGTCAGCATGCTAAGAACCAATGAAATCAAATTTAGGGGCCATGTCTCACCTCTTAACAGGAAAGGGCAAACTGTGTAATAGTTTGACTTCATTTTTTTAGGGAACTCCTATGTTGTTGATTATTGTATACTGTACTGTCAATAGGTAAACTTGATGAAATAAATGCACCACTTCTTGTGATTCCCTTAAGTACCTCTTATCAATATTGCTATTGCTGATAATAAATGTAAAAATGATTGATCTCAGAAAACAGGGCTCTGTAACTTAAACGTGGATCTGCTTATGCAGAACGGAACCTCTGCTGAATCGCCTCTGGTGATAATATTGAAAAATATGTAGCATAATAATGAAACAAAACCATGTGCTTCATATTAGAATAACTTTTCTGCTACATCAAAATAAATATTTACTTCTATGCTTACAGCCCTAGAGTGCTAACTCACTACTAGAAGTGTAGGAAATTTCCTTCTTTTTTTTGGCTCAGAATCTTACAAGACCCCTCAGGTTCATGACATTGGTTGTGGATATTCCACCATGTCTGATTTATTTCAACACATTAGGAATACAGAGAAAAATCTGCTATCCTCCCATTTTCAGAGGCCTCTCCTCTTTTTCACCCAGCCTTTCCAGACAACCCACACATCAAAACTACCATTAAGTTCTTGTTAGTTCACACTGTCGATTAGAGAAGGGCAACATAGATTCATGCCAAGGGCTAAATGTGTTTATTTTAATTCCTCCCCCGTCTCTGCTTTGTCAGAGACAGACACCCACAAACATAGACCATCTGAATGGCTCACATCAGACGGACTCAATTCTTTAGGAAGTGGAAGTAACCGATTAGATTATGTCATTGCCACAATCTGTTACGAAAAATAAACAGTGGGCCTTTTCATTAACCTAATGAAGACGAAGCATGTTGATGAGCTCTTAAGTCAATTAACGATATTTAAAAACAGGCGGTGCAGCCCCAAGGTAAATTAGCATGCGGGGAGTGAGGAGGACCCAGGTTCAAACAAATTGTGCGTGGAACCTTCTGGTTCAAGCCACTTGACTCTGTCTCCCCAAATGCACGCCCCTCCCTTCCTGCTCAAACAAGCTTTCATTAGCTGTAATTAACTGCATGCTCTCTGTCTTTGCAGTACCAAGAGAGTTCAAATCGAGATAGAGGGTAGGGATGTAGAGGAGAAATACAGCAGTCCCCTTTTAATATGAGGGCACTCTCGTGCCAAAACGGCATCAAATGCCACGTTTTGTCTTGGAATTTTATTTTCCTTTCCAGACATTTAGAGTGTTTGTACAGTACTAGGTGACATAGTTTACGAAGCGAAAAAGTCCCAAGAAGGGTTTAAGGATGGGGTTCCCTAAAGCTTAATGAAAAAAATGTATCCAGGAACTAGGAATTCGAAGCCTATATAAAATCAAAATACTACCTTTTTCTAAAGTTTCAGGCCAGTTTAATTCTAATACGCCTCTCCTGACAATCAGGGGAGATATTTACTCTGTTCCCTGGATCCATATCTGGTCTTGTGAGATAGTTACAGATCCTGCCTTAACCCTCCCAGACTTCTCTTAGACTCATCAGGGCCTGCCCACAGTTATATCAAACATGTTCGATATTAAGATTTAAAGTCAGGAGGATTTTGTCTGCACTTTTCAAACTGAACCAGACTGGCTAATGAAAGCGATGTCAGCTGATGGTACTCCCAGGTGAAGATAAACATTTAAATCCCATGAGGCGGCTTGTATTTTAGCTCATTTCTAAAGAACTTGAAACGGATATCCAGTTCTGGCTGAAGAATAGACAACCCTATCTCTCTTTCATCAGAATAAAGCATTACCACAACAACTTGTTGAATCAAGTTCATTTGCTATTTTGCTCACATCTGAATGGCTTCCTCTGGCATGATTCTCTTAATAAATATCCTATAGTATGTGATGCCAAATTACTTTAAAATCTTGTGGTTGACACGTTGGAGAAGTTTCTCTCTGAATTTCTCCTCATCTGTGTGATGGAACCTGATTAAAATCTTTGTTCAGAACCAGGCTTAGGCCTTACTATGAAGATTTGTTGTTAAACTAAACCAAAGTACAGATTCTTGATAAGCATTTGTTCAAAAGGTTTTCTGGCAGAAAGGTTTTTCATGTTGCTCCCTAACAGAAAGCTTTTTTTTTTTTTGTGACGGACAGGTATACTAAAGAGTACCTTGTCATTATTTTGCAGGCCTGGGATGAAACAAACTTGGAGCATCTTGACTCAAAAATCTACTGGCTTTGTTTTCACTACTTTGTTCGCTTTTGCGCTCCTTTTTTCCCCAGTTAACTTATTGGAAATCCTCCGGGGTTCCACACTCCTCTCTCCCTCTCTCTCTCCCTCTCCCTCTCCATCTCTCTCTCTCATTCTTTCTCTCTCTCTCTCTCTCTCTCTCTCTCTCTCTCTCTCTCAGTCCCTCATCCTCACTTAGTTTCCTGCCTGCAACAAGGTCTGAAAAGATTGCAGTTCATTTCGATCCACAGTGAATGGAGGCCTCATTTAGTGGCTGCTGGCAACTCAATCAGCCTGCCTCACACTGATGAGTGAGTGACTACTTTCAGAGCGTCAGTCGATATGTGTCTGCTGTGATAGAATGTCAGCACCCATGCCCTGTGTTCTCCTGACCCAATGTTATGGCTTTTTTATTTGGTCTAATCAATGATATATGAAACAACACAGTCACATTTCAACAACAGAGCTTTTCTCCCTCACCTTTCACCACACATTTGGTGCAATTTCTTGCAACACGGAATTAAATTAGCAATTTACATTTTTCATGGCTTTTTCTTTAGCTGTCCAGTATTCAGGGAAAATTTAATATAGATGGAAAACAAGCAATAAGGCGTGCACCACAAGCAAGCCAGATAAATGAAAAGGCTGAACAGTGGTGGCTCCACTTGTGCAATGCAGCGATATGTATTGCACACCCTTAATGCTTCAAAGCGCTAACCAAAAGCAGAGTCTGGGCCATGTCGTACTCAAAGAAACACAGTGTGAAGATGCTTTCTTCCGGGTTTGTTTACATTATTTTCTGTGCTGTGAGTAAAGAACAGCCCGTTTTCTGAGGCCGGTCTGATGAGTCGAGTGTGCTGTCCCTTGTGTCCTTTATTTCACACGGTCGGGTGCACATGCTTTGCAGTCTGCTGACCTCTTGATGATGGCCTCTGTTATCTGAATGTAGTTATTTCATGAGGATGGTCTCCCTCACTACTGCTCTTTTATTGAAAATACATTCATTAGAACAATCGCCTCAGGAGTTTGAGAAATGGTCTTTAAAGTAATATTTGACTGAATATTGAGGGTTTTTATTATACACACTTTCTTTAAAATTCCTTAACAGTCTACTCTAACTGCAGATGAACATTTCAGACCATTTATTTTATATTTTCATCTACATTTGAAATTAGGATTCTCATTTTCAACTTTTCTTAATGCACTTACTGTGTAAAAGTTTATTTTTGTTTCATTCTTTGATTTTTCACTTACATGTTTATTGAACGTTGGAGTGTGGCTGAGGTGCTTTATGTATGACCATGCTGCATGAATAAAAGGTCAGATGTGTTTTGTTGTTTTTTGTAATTACCCACATGATGATCTGATGGGATGACTTATGAATAGAACACATGATTTACATTATCTACATTTTATGATTAGATATGAAGAGGTTTAGGTTAAAAAAAGTTCACTTATGTTACATAACACATGATTTGAGTTAGATTACAGATGGTGTTTTATAACATTGGCCCCCTCCCCATCTTTGTAACTGTATATGCACAGTGCTACCAATGACTGACGAAAGTCATATTCGGGAGATCAAATTGTTGTACATAAATAGGGTATGCAAGCAGTAAAAACAGACCATGTTATAATGTATTTATTTCCAGCTGTGATGGAATAAATAATTGTGAATTACATTATATTACTCTGTACACCTAGCTGATGAAAAATTGTTTGTAAGTTACACTTGCAATATTAGTATGATAATTTAAAGCACACTGCTACAATAAATGGTCAGATTCACATGATCTGTATTTATAAAATTTGTGATAACTTTTGACTTATCGTTGTGGTTAAATTTTCCAACAATAACTTAGGGTTCAATTTTTCAATCTTCTCTACGAGAGTCAAATGTTCTGTGAAATAAATCCTGTTGATGTAAATCTATCTTCACTTTCAGCTGCATTACTACACATGAAAAGCAATGTTGACAAAGATAAGGATAAAACTACTTTTTTGAGATAACTGAAATCAATGAAGAATGAGAATTTGTAATTTAACACTGAGAAAGGCTGCTGTGAGCTGCCAGTAAGAAATCTATCCAAAAGCTTCATTTTTTAATTAAAGCACCATTTTCCTCATAAGATAAAACTAACTAATATTTGACACAAATTAAGTGGTATAACATGTTGAACTGTCACAAACGGAGGAAATGAGCAGGAAAATGTATGCTTGACCTTGACCAAATGAAATTTTGCGATATGATTACAATGACTTCTTGTTATCGCAGGGTGAGTCAATACTAGGTGTGGTGTAACTAACTATTTTGATCAAATGTTGAATTAGTTAGATGGAACCACCATCCATGTCTGGCAATATTCACCAGCTCACTCTCTGGATACATGTAAAAAGCCTGCTATTATGGAAAAATTGCCCGTATTCTTATAAAATATGAATGGAGCATTTTACAATAAAATCTAAATATTATCGTCCACTTGTAAATGGTGGTTTTGGTCAGGTTTAGGCACTTAGTTATGTTTATGTACAAAAACTAATTGATTAGAGTTAGGAAAAACGTACTGTGTCTGCCAAAATAGATATCTTTAACCTTTAATTATGTCAGTTAAATTCCATTTTAAAATCGTAAGTACCTGTAAGCAAATAATAACTGGTTATAATTTATTGGTTTCCCTTCAAAGACTGGTTAGGTTGTCAGAGGAAATATCAATCTGATGTGAGCAAAACCTATCTTTAAAATCAATACTAGTTAACTTGCTATGACCATACAACAGGGACTCAGTGCTCAACACTACTGCTTTTGGTTTTTTTCATCTTAAGTTTTTGAGCATCACAAGCTAGTTCTGTTCCTTTCTATCCTGTCATAATTATATGATCTTGGGGAGAGGTTGAGATCAATACCACCAATATCTCAAAAACACTGCAACTCACACCAAATAACTAACTACACTGTGCCCCAACCCATCCATGAAACAAAATTTATAAAAAACTTACGTAGACTACTTTGTGTTTGATATACTCACTAACTTTCATGTTGATTGTTCTGTACTAAACATACAGTTTTGTGTGTGAACCATTTCCGGTAATTTTTTACGCCTGGATTTGTGTAAATGGATAAAGGACACTGGCGGAAACATAAGTAACTTTGATAAAGGGGTTACTCTGCCTGTAAATATATGGACAAAACACTGTAATGGTGGTGTCCATCTGTGAAAACTGGATATTAAGAAATTAAAAAAAACCAAAACACTAATAGATAGTAAATCAATCAACTCATGGGTGTCACCCTCCGTGCCTGTCTCCTGTAGTGTGTCTATCAGTAGATGGATTCAGCAGAGATTTTCAATTTATTTCTAATCAAGCTTTATCTAATATTCTCCCGACAGGCAATTAAAAATTCAAACTCCCCTGAAAAGCCATTGCTCACTTTTCACTCTCTCCCAGTGTTCATTTAAGGATGTTATCTCATTAAAAGCTCTTGTTGATGAGTTTGAGGTCATTCGCAAGCACATTTGATTACCATATTCTGCACTCACTATTCATATTCCAAGGCTATTGTTTAGGTTTTTTATGAGTGTGTTTTTAAATTACTATCTAACTAAGTATTTATAATGAGCTAAAAAAGCCCACTGTTTACCACTTTTGGCCGACAACGTTTGTCGACCAGTGTTTGCTGTTAGAATGTATATCACTCTCCTTGCCGGGTTTATGGTCAAACATGTATAAGCTGAATCCTCTCCAAGCAAGATAGAGTTTTAAAATGGCAGCAAATAATTGCAAAGGGTGAATATGTCGTCACGCGTCAGAATGAGATTCTCCTTGGTTGTTGTAGGACGCTGCTCCGTTTTAAAACCTCATAAACAAAACGCCACAACGTGCATTTCTCTTCCTAAAGGATCCGCCGCACACTCGCTATTTCTATCCATCGTTTCAATTTCTTTGTTCAGAGAATATTCTTGCCTTGTTTATCCTCTCTGGAGCAAAGTGATGCATCAGAAATTAAATTGATTAAAGTTGCACTGGGGTGGCGCAATCATTGGTTGATGTTGTAGAATTCTTTACTTAGAAAGACAAAGTAAAGAAAAATGTTTCATGATTGTGTTTGCAAATTTCAATCTACATTGAAGTAGTGGGGAATTTTTCCATGCTGGAAATGTTGTTGCCCAAAAAAACCCAACTATAAGATTAAGTCATAGCAGCCATGCAGACAATAATGGGTGCTGGCGGTATATTCTGAATGTACAATACAAGAAATTACTTTACTTTAATTTGATTTTTTGTGACTGATGTTCACTCCATCTTCCAATTAAAACTAACCTTAAAAGAAGTTATAGGATATATGATTCCCACAAATGGAACACATGGTGTGGGCTGCCTTCATCCAGCTAGCTGGCCTTTCACTTGGTGAAAACGTACTGCCACAATATCTAAACAATGTTGCTGGATGCTTTATTTTCAGAAAAACTCGTATCAACAAGGAACTCCAACTCTGACTCTGACTCTTTGGACTATGATGAGAATTCCTGCATCCAAGGCTAAACCCTGGCATTTGGCCTTTTGGCTTTAGCCATATATGCATATTGTCAGTATTATATTCCATTAATTTTAAATGCATGAATGCAGCAAATCCTTTGCTGTGATACATTTGTAAAGCTTGTCATATTTATTCTTTTTCTGCCTTTTTATACGAAGACAATTTTACTGGAAAAATATGGGTCATGCAAAACCAAAGCCAATCCAAAATAAAATTTCTGCTCACACCATTGGAGTAAAGACTAGTGTGTCTATAAAGCTGGACAGTGTTTTTTTTTTTTACATGTCATGCTCTTTCAGATTTTTTGTACTTTGGGTGTTTTTGTTTTTATAAGATACACAGTAGGTAAGTACATAGATAGATAGATAGATAGATAGATAGAAACAGTGATAGACAGACAGGGTTGATCTTCATGTGCTGCTCTCTTCAGCTCTGATGTTGATGGGTACCAGGGGCTTGCAGGGCCTGCAGCTACTGTGACATGAATGCCTGGAAGGGCAGTATGCCTCAGTATGTGCTGGAGGTGCTTGAAAGAAGAAGAAGAAGCAAAAGAAAAAAAAAAAAAAACCCGCATGGAAAACAAACCAGCCTAGAGTGCTGCACGCTCTTCGCTTATTTAGGCCAGCCATGTCCAGCAGTGGATTTGAATATGCATGATTATCCAAGCTTCCCTTGCAGCGCAACTGCCTGTGTCCAGACACCAGCCTTTTCAGAGAAAGAATATGCATGCACTACATTTGAATATGTTACAGGCCCTGTCATGCACATTAAGTACACGTCCATGAAGAAATATATATTGGGTAAATGATGGTGAAGCAACACAACATAACAGCGACACTGAGTTTGTGCAGCGCATTTATGGAGGCGGGTAAATAACTGCCATTTGATGTTTGATATTGAGAGTTTTCAAAAATTTCAGTTTTGGGGAATCTTATTTTGCTTATGTGTCACAAGATATGTTCTCCAATGTGATAAGGAGGTAGTTGAGATTGTTTGGTTAAAGAAATAAACTAGAATTCAGAGGATGTACAGATGTATTTGGTAGAGGTTTTTTATATTTAAAAGTGATCACCACTCGACACCTCCTCAAGCTGAAACCACATTTGTAGAGCAAATATGAAGCTGAGACAGCATAATATGTTAGCTTAGCAAAGAGACTTAATCCTCCATAAAACCACAAAATGTTGTTTATACACTTAAACACACAAAATCCATTTAGCAAGATTTAGTATTGCTGCTAGGCTGATGTTGTTACCATCATAGCAAAACTCCATCTGTTTCTAGCTTTGTCACTGAGTTAACTGACAGCTTGAAGAAGTTTTACATGAACATCAGACAAAAGTGTTCACTGGCAATTCTGTTGTATGATATTTTCCTCACTAACTGGGACGTGTCTTTAGAAGTGTACCGTGTTGCCTCAAGTGCATCTACGTGGTGTCGATGAGCTGATTTGCCCAGGTCTTGCATTTTATACTTCAGAGCCGCAGGGACTCTGCAGAGAATTAGACTCCGTTACAGCAACAAGTACTCATATTATACACTACTCGTGAGCCGGGGAGCAGGAGACTTCCAGTTTACATCTTTGAGACTCACAAGGTGGCAACATAGTGGATGTGAAGCTATCTTCCTTGCTCCCTGTGCTAGACTGGCTAATTAAATACTAAGCAAGGAATAAAATCTTAATGAGAAACACAAGCTTGTTGTGGTGTTTGGCACTGACCGGCTCCCTCTTATTAGTTGCACTTGCCCATATGTGCTTGGGTGAAGTGCCCATTAGAGCCTACCCTAATGGATCTTCATCCATGGCACTGAGATGCCAGTGGAATGTACATTTCAGCAATTTCCAAACTTGGCAGATGAGTGGGCTCTGCTATGAAATTCCTCAGCCACAATAAATATTTTATGCAAAGCAAAATTAAGTCCTTTGCTTAGTTTAAGCAATTTCTCCTGTAAGTAGTGTATCTGTGGAGGAGATTACAACATTTGCTGGTTTGTTTATAATTTAATTTTTTATGTTGTGGCTGGCGGTGAGGAAAGACAGAACACCTGTGAGTGTTTATAATGTCCCATCTCCCTCACAGCTGCTCCTTTTCAAAACACCTCAGTGGTGCAATAATTTCATAAAATTTCATGATTTACCATCTGGTAGACTGAGCTATAAGCACATGCAATAAGCATTTGTATGGCGCCGGTCCCAGAAAGGTACAATAACTGTATATTTTAACTTAATGGCTTTTCGGGGCATGCAAATTTCCTCTGAGCAGATTGCAGAGACGCTACAATGTAAGTCTGGCTCCGTCTGCCTGCATCTGTCTCCCCCTCACATTCTCTCCAATACATTCATGCCTCCCTATCATGTCCTATAAAACATCCAAGCACACAGCAACCATCCATTTCTTCTGTCTTTGACTGTGAACCAGCCCATGTCAAAATCTAGATATCAAACTCCAGAGAATGAGAGACACAGTAGGAGGTACAAGCAGATTATTTTCCTTTTAGCATCTAATGTCTCTGCATATGGGTAATTAAAATGATTACTACAACAATTACAGCGAGTAATTAGAAACTAATTACACTTGTATTTTTTGTGATTACAGAAGCAGATGAAAATAGTGTTCAAAATTAAATTCATTGCATATTCATGGAAATGAAATTAAATAGTGCTGTGTGAATGAGATAATAGAAGCTCAGAGAATGGTGTTCTGAGGGGGTTGTGGAACCGTCTGTGGCTAATGCTCTGAACAGGCCTTCTTTTAAATCAGTGATAATCTTTCAATGGCCTTAAAAGAAGTTCATATTTGGAATGTTGTTGAATGCGCCAAATGGTGTGATGCTTCTTCCTTCCCTGCCTCTTTTCTATGGCTCTGGGAATGATTAAACCTTTCAGCTGTACGGCACAATACAAAACATTTAATCATTATCTCCTCAAATGAGAGAAGAAGCAAGACTCTTTATGCCTCCTTTATGTTGCTTCATGCACAATGATTAAATTAAATATCCATTCCTGAATTCATTTTTTCCCTGTGCATTCTTTCTCTGCAAGCCCTCTCTCTCTCTCTCTCTCTCTCACTCTGTCCCCCAACCCTCCTACCTTCCATCTATCGACAAGTCAAGGTCTTAGCTGCTGCATGATCGTGTAATGAGATTCTCCAGATTAAATAGATTTCCTGTTAAACTTGGGGCTTGGTAGATAGGGTGTCAGGAATGAATGGTTATTAACATTTAAATATATCACAGAATAAGAGAGAGCAGAATGTAAGCAAGTGAGTGAGAGGAGAGAGAGAGAGAGACAGAGAGACAGAGAGGGATGGGATAAAAGAACAACAATATGAATTTTTCATTGTTATCGAGTATGGATTTTCCTCTTCACCAGATTTCTGTTGGACCCGATATGACTAAAGTAATTAGACAGACACAAGTGGAGCACCTAAGAGCCATTACGGCAAAGGGAGCTCATTGTTTATGGCGCGAGGCCAATACAGTTTCACTAGTTAGAAAGTAAAAAAGTCCATTGTTGTTTTTATCTGCTATCCCATGCCTGTGCTGCAGGCTATTACACAACATTAACAATGCAAATGTCTCTGACTGGCCGGTTTGAGAAGAGACTCATCGTGAAATTGACGGCCTTGTGATCTATCACCAACTCATCAGTTTCACTGTTCCTCAAAGAGAGGAACCTGGAGTAGGAAATGAGAATGATTTTGCGGCAGAGTCAAAGCTTGACTCTGATAGGGAATGACAGCATTTGTCTTTGCAAACACTATAGTGGAATGCTAATAGTCATCACAGTCATTACAGCAGTGCAGAGCAGGGAAAAAACACTCAGGTTGTAGGTTAAATACTTGCGCTATCATGATTGTTGAAAAAAATGCTGACTGCCTTTGAAAAATGTACAAGAGTCAATTTTGTCAGCTGTAATGCAATGATTCAATTAATGAGTTATAGTGAAGGGTGAAAAAGAAATGAAAAGCCATTACTTAGGGACTGTAGGAAAGTTATTGGTAGGGTTAGGTTTTCTTTATTTTTAAGAATGTTGGTTATATAAATACAGTGGTCCGGTCCATCATCGGCCATTCTGCATTTTCATTAATTCTAAGCCAAAATTAACTCAGTATTTGTTAGAAATTTAATGACTTTCAACAATATATTGCTTATTAGAAATGTAATTCCACTCTAATGTTTGCAGAGGGGATACTGTATAGTGAAACTGAAAAAAAAACAGCTCTGGTGAAAATCATGTTTTTTGAGCTCGTTAACATGTACATATGGTGTTTTTTATGTACCATGACACATATTGTGACGAAAATAAGCAGTCAATGTCATGGCTGAAGATTTCTGCTTTTGTTCTAAAATTGACCAATGACATTCTCCAAAAACTAATTGGCTAGGTTTGATATAACACCGTTACTTGATTCTCACATGTCTGCAGTCACAGACACACACACACACACACACACACACACACACACACACACACACACTCTCTCCCTGCTATTATCTTTTCTCAGCAGGTAAGCCCAATGTGAAGGAGACTCTTAAATTATGGAGCTGATAAAAACACAGTCCCAAATGGCTGCGTTTTTGTAGGCAAAAACAGTCCCAAATGACATCCATCAAAATTTAGTACAGCCCGTTCGGTGACATGTTTGCGTCTGCTGACACTGTTCACTGAGTAAATAGCAGGTTTGGTATTTGATCCAAAATGGTCAAACATAAATGTAATTCACATATTCTCATCTATCATTCTCAAAAACAATTTGAATTTATTTTTGCAATATACAGGAAGGTTTTAAAGTGTAACACCCCGCATATTCCTAATTGTGATGTCATTAAGAAAAATTCAACACAGTGCTTTTATTTCTGTATTATTTTTGGTCTGACAGACCTAATTAGGTAAAGTATAAGTAAAAGCATTAGAAATGTATGCCTTTATAAAACAATATGTAGAGTGAAAATAATAGATACATATGGACAACATGACAGTTCCAAGTGAAGTGAAGCCAAAACATCCCTCATGGCAGGTTGCAGATCATATACCATGTTAGCAGATGGGACATGGGTTCAAATAAATCTCAAAGCACACATCAAACAATTCTTTTTTCCAAAGATAGTTTCTCTCATTTTAAAACAGACGTGTTGCCATTTCCTCCCATTGTACAAAAATGAGGCAGGGGGGTTAAAATGTTTTGGCTTCCTTTTAGGGGAGGTCTCATGTGGTCCATCCTTATATACTGTACAGTCTATGGATTAAATACATTATTTTATCCTAACAAATACACAATATATAGCTTGTACGATAAATTGAATTGCTTTATTAAAAGATCTTGCTGAAATCCCATGTTTCCTTAGTGATGGAATTAATGATGACTGAAATTGATGATGATGCTGTGAAATTTAGCAGTTTTTCTGGTCCTGAGTTGGAGACCATTGTCAGAAACTCTTGAATTATCAAACAAACAAGACAGGAGGAGAGGTGGCTGGCATTCCCTGGAGTTCGGCACATTACAAGTCATCCTTCATGCTGGGCCAGCCTGGCTCTGTGAATGTGGAAGCAGGTGTAGTTGCAGGACAGTAGAAAGCCCCTCTCCGGCTTTGCCTGCACTGTTGCCCACTTGTTAATGACTATGCTGTGAGAAGCCAGTCCTTTGTGTACATAGTTATAAAGCACTCAAAGCCTCCAGGATGGCAGCAAGCTCATTTCTTTGCCCCAGGGCACTCTTTGGAGAATAAGACATGCCTCGTGCTTTGTTTTCCTGCTCCATGGGATCCCATACCAGAGTAGAGCCAGAGTATAAAAGGATCAGTGTCTCGGTTCTTTCTATTAAAAGTGTACCTGCTTCTATTCTCTCAAGCAAAAGAAATTTATTTTTTCCTAATCTTTCACTGTTTCTGACGTTTGAAATTATTAAATTATATAATAAGCTAGTTTAGGAGAAATGTTAAGAATATTAAAACATGAAAGATCATCTGGTGACTGCTCTCTGTATGTTTAGATTGGTGCTGACAGGCTACAAATTGTCTCATAAATTT
Organism: Mola mola; assembly: GCA_001698575.1. NCBI lineage: Eukaryota > Metazoa > Chordata > Actinopteri > Tetraodontiformes > Molidae > Mola > Mola mola. The sequence continues at coordinate 1,619,702 of KV751383.1, read as the reverse complement.
GTGCTTAATTTAGGTTCATTACTGAAATTCAAGAGTCAATTAAAACAACCTCAAAAATACTTAAATTAAAACGTATATTCAAAAGTAAACTTCGACATTTGGGAAATACACACCTTCATGCTTTTTTGTTAAATTTGATAAGACAGCAGCCAGTTATAGCACATAAAGAAAAACAGAAAAACTGGGGAAAACTTCCACAGAGTAGCTAATCAGCCTTAAAGCACCTCTAAAGGTCACTAATTATCACTAATCAAATTAAATATCTTCCTTGATTGATAGATACAATAATAGATCTAAAAATGAAAATGAATGAGTTTTCTTGTCTCCGCTGGATGCCTGACTAAGCTACTGTAAGCTAAGCTAATGCCAGAGGTTGTACATTGTATTAATATTTTATCTTTTATCTAGTAAAAAAGTAGCCTAACTCAAGTATTTACCTATTTACCTCTACCAATAAAGTTGAAGGAGGTTATATTTTACCTTTGTGTATATATGGATTTGGATCAATTTTGAAACATGGACATGATTCAAAAACTAATGGGTGGATTCCTTTTTGTATTTTTGTTTTTTAGTTTAGAATTAATCAATTAAGTTATCTTATAATCAACAATAGATTAAAGGTGACACATTGAAAGCAGCTGCTGTGAAGATGGAGGATTATGAAATTGAACAATTTAATGTCATTTAAGTTGCCAGTTCATGCAGTACAATCAAGTATAATCATGCAGTATAATCTGTATAATATAAGTATAGTATAATCAGGTGTCATTTACTGTCATTTTATTAATATCATTATGTAGGCAAGGACTTCAGGTAGCTTTTCATCATGTGATATTGTACAAGTTGTCTTAGACACATGACCCATAATCACACTTTGGTTAACTGTAGGAATGGAAAAACTACTTGTTTAGGTTTAAACCATGAAGTGACTTGGTTGGGTTTAGGAAAGAAAAACATCATGGTTTTGGTCAGAGTGTGTGGCATAAATTCACATTACGTAACTTAAAGATAGAATTAAAAACAATCAATATCAATTTATCATTATCAGCTACAAGTAAAATTTGGTCTCCTAGGTCAACGTCCACTACTTGTTTGAATAATCCACCACCCCATCCTCCTTTGATTGCAGACTCTCTTGCTTGTTGGGTGGCTGTGGCTTAGATGGTAGAGTGGTTGTCCGGTGATCCTAGTTCCTAGTTTGATCCCAGACCCTGCAGTTAATATGACGAAGTGTCCTTGAGCAAGACACTGAACCCCAAATTGCTCCTGACTAGAAAAGAGCTATGAAAATGCAGGACATTTACCATTTGGTGTTCTACTTACTCTTACGCTGTTTTCTCTATTGCAGTCAAAGCTCAAAAAATCATTAGAGAAACCTCAGTTGGATGGTGTTAAATGACATGCCAAAAAACAAAAATTGATTTTATAAAAATTACTTTGGAGATTAGTTTTTTATTACACACCAGACGACACTGGACTGTAATACATATATAATGTGATTTCTATGTTTTGTCTTTACTGGCGTTTCAGCAGTTCTACTGATGACAATTGTTAGCTAAGTCACGTATGGTCGTTTCTTTTTTCTTTTTCTATGATCTGTCTATGTTGTCAAAGTCAAACCAAAGTCCAAACAAAATCAATGTTAAACTTGCTATAATTCAAATATTTAAGTAAATCAAATTACAGCAGGTGAGATTAAATGCTCAACACTGCATTCATCCCTGCAGCCGGGTATAAGTGAAAAAATCTCATGGTTTAAGGATAAGTTGCGCCAGAAGTTATTGATTATTGACCAGAGAATTTGAATGGTACAAAATATCTTTGGGTTGCCTCTGCTAATTGATGCAAGTTTGTACAAAGTCGGGAATCTAGAGCATCAGATTTTACAATATGAGGTTTAGGTGCTAACAGCGTATTGCATGGATTCCTGTGAGGTCATACAATTATCAGACTGTGTCTCCATCAAGGTTCTCAATTTCTGGGGATCAATAAGAGTTTCTGTTCATCAGCAAGTTCATTAAGTTTGGCTCTGGTTTGGTTTGTTGAACTCCTGCTTATCCACCACAGACCGTCTTTCGAGAGTTTATTCACTTTATATTTAGGCTCGCAAAATTACTCCCATACATTCATTTGACATTGTTTTCAATATTTATCGCATTCATCATCTGAACTTACAAGATTTTTTCTGGTCAGCTACAGAGACAATAAGACTGCAGACCAAGAACTCATAATATTTTGGTTCCAATTACTATTGATTTTACAATTGGTTTGCAGCAGGATGTTGTATTATTTCTAATATATTTAATGTCCAAATCAATAAGAACACTTGCTTGGCTCAAGACCATAAACCATAAGACCGTCGAAGAAGTGGACTTCAAACAGCTGAGGTTCTTATGGGCCCTGGAAATTACATCAGCAGATGTTTTAATGCAGCAGTTTTGGGGAGGAAAGAGGAATCATGAAACTATCGACTTTACTATTAATGAAGCACAATTCATGTAACAGTAAAAGATGTGCCTTTGACTTCAGTTTAGTAAGTTGTCACATGTTTTAGAGCATTGTGACTCTACTGGCTTGTAGCGGGGGCCAACAGAGGGCCAGCTGTGGAGTTTAACTCAACAAAAGACCATCAAATGTTAGTGCAATTACTGACACATGCAATAAAAAAGCCACTGCATTCAAAAGAATGGTGAGAAGATGCTCAGGAACCTGAGAGCTCCGCCAGCCATCCCGTGTGGGCCTCAGTTTGAGTGATGACAGCCCAACATGATGGAGTAAAGCACGGAGAAGCAGTCTGCATGGAGTACATTTATAATCTGTAATTGATAATGCAATAAAGGCTGTGAATAGGCTCAGAGTGACTCCACTCCATTTGCAGTCACTGTCACGGCAGGCTTGTGTTTTTTTCATGTCTGGATGGAGGCTGCAAAGGTTCATTCCACCAAAATTGCTGGCATTCCCCCCCTCTATCGTTCTGCTTTCTTTAGGCTCAGTCTTTATCACTGACCACTTCTACATGTTTTTTCGCTCTGTGGACTGTTTGACATGTAATTGACATGTAGGTTTGGAGGCAACACGATGCTACTGAGCTGTGATGTAAAGGTAGCTACCAGGCTTCCTAAACACATCCATGCTAGAGTGGGAAAGGAGCAGGCAGACAAGCTTAACCGCTGGGTGCAGCTCAGCTGTAGGCCTGTTAGATCACATGAACTGCTCCATGCTTCTACATCAGCAAGGTCAGGCTGCGGATCTGAAGTGGAGGAGGTCACGTGACTCTGTGGGATTTGAGGCTGCTGAGATAGAAGTTAAAATTCATGAAAGCTGACACTGATTAACCACATAGTGGTGTTGTCACACAAAACTGAAAATATGGACATTCAAATGGTCCTCTAGAGTAGCACATTACGTGGCTCTGTTATGTAAGTGCAAACATTTGGATAAGATGCCTTGGACATATACATGATCATTAAAAGGGAATGGAGCACAGCTGTGTGACTGAGTGGCACACATTGCCATTGGACTCTTCAGAGGCTGCTTGTTACTTGACAGTGTGTCCCGCTAAAGTGACGAGGTTGGGTTGGGGGCGCTGGTTGTGTGGCTCTGAAGTGAGATGGCGGTGCACATTGGTCAAATCGAAGGGTAAAGTGGGATCTTTGGCTGTACTCCTTCCTAATGCCCTATGGCACCTCCAACATTAGCATTCCCCACTGCGACTTGAGTTCATAAGACTAATGGAGTTGCTACCTGGGGACATTAATTGTGCCTGACACCATTCGGGGGCTTTTGTGCACTCACACTAATATCACTGCGCCTGCCTGACAAAGCGCCCAAAAAGATTACAAACAAACCCCAAATAACTGCCAGTGTTGTGTTGCAGCTTGACAGGAGTATGCGTGAGTTTGGTGTGTGTGTGTGTGTGTATGGAGATTTTGGGGGTCGACAAGTTTTGACTTACAGGATGTTGTACAACCTGAGGAGCCAAGTGATATGTGAAAGAAAAATAAGCGTCTCGTCTGAGTGTATGGATGACTTCATCCTCGCAGGATGAATCCCTGACAGTGTTACGACTCACATCAAACTTCCCCTTCGCCGTGACACATGCATGACATCATCCAATAAATACACAGGCCTGGCCTCAAGCAAGTGCTGCATGGGAAACACCCAAGAGTGTCCTCAATCTGCAGGGTGCAGCAGGCAGAGCTACGATAGAGGAAATGTGCAGTGGTGAGCCTCTGTGTCTTTAAAAGTTAAAGTAAATTAATAACACAGAGCTTTCGCTTTATTACTGTCGTGTAACTGTTATTGATACTGAGTCAGTGGTGTGTTGGTTGTTTATTGACCTTTTTTTTGGATTGAAACGTTTTTTTTTTTGTTTTTTTTTATTGATCAGGCAATATTTGGAGCTTCTGAAAGACATAAATGAATATGTGAATGAAGATGATTTTTTTTTCTATTGACAATTTGCAGCATTTATATTGTGAGGACAATAAGATCTTATCAAGACTAAAATTAATATTTTGCTAAATAAACCTTTTTCTTATATATTTTCCAAATACAAACATAGTTTAAGATCACTATTTATACTTTTAAACTCTGGTTATTGTGTATATTGTGGGATAACAATCAATTCAATAAGCGTTGCTGTCAAGGATTTTGAGCCCCCATTAAAATAGAAATAAATATTATCTTGAAATGAATAAATAACTTAAAATTCATCTCACTTTATTCCCTCTTTCAATAGCCATAAATTTAAATTAGAATCTATAGAATGATGTATCACATCAGCAATAGATTATTGACTCCACTATACCAATCAGAAAATTATGATAGAGACGTCACATAATGTTTTAAACTGTCCAGCATCCTGTACAGACTAAATGCTGTTCATATACTGGTCATTGCGCTTTTATTAATTTTTTTCTCCTCTAATAATATACAAGAAGAAAACTAAATTCAAAACAGATCACCTCTAACAGTACGTATTACAAAAAAAATTAAAGCCCTGCTCCAGCCAATGATTTAACTTTTTGAAACTAATTTCTGCTTTCTAAAAATTAAGTGTTTAGGTATTTATTTTCAGAAAAATTCCATATGTGGCCTTAAAATGACTTGGTTGTTATTCTAAATCTGCCTTATTTAGGTTGTGGAGATGTATTACTGTGCTACTTTAGTCTCGCCTGGTCTGCACCTGACCATATCCCTGCAGTGGGACCAAGAAGGATCTTACCTGCTCTGTCATACTCTGACTATAAACTAGTCTACTGTACACTGCACAGTGACAAGATCTAACACTGAAGTAATTGAGCCATACATGTTTGACCCAGACACAATTTTCCAGAGGGAAAAGGTAGAGCTTCTTGTACAAAGTCGCCTATAGGTTCGACATCAGAATGGCAAGTTTAGTTTTTACAGCATTAAGCCACGCCAAGTCCTCAGGATTTGTTTCTTAGAAGACCTACGCTTTCAGATTTTTGGGGGAGAGTGTCATTGGTGGTGCAGACCAAATGCAGGATTCCTAAGCTGTGATGTTGATGATGTATGTTGTAGTTAAAAAAACAAAACAAAAACACACCACATGGACATGTTTATATGGTCAAATACATAATTTGTGGTCAGGTAATTAATATATACTATGAAAATGAAAAAAAACTATTT